>QEOT01000476.1:266597-351895 GCA_003123785.1 Pterocarya stenoptera
TTACAGTTTTTCAACAATTCTCAAAAAACACGTATAGCATAAGAAGACTCACAAGCCATATATCATTCTAAAGATAGTGGCAGTTTTGCTAAAATCACCGCATATGGTCCTCATGCGTCGCTCACAACTGCGTGTGGTTCTCACGCGCCACACCCGCCGAAATCACCATTACAGATATTTCAAATTTGATTTTTATGGTTGAAAAGAGACAAGCTTGTTGCCTCCACGTGTCGTCAATGTCTACTGGAGTTGATCCAAACTATAATTCATCATTTTTCGTTATTGTTTTCCTTATTATATAATTTTTTTTTAAAAAAAAGTTCGTCTCTTAGACAATTTTTCCGTAGAGGTTGAGTCATCCATTTCTATAAAGAGTGAGGTTGAGTTTCTGTTTAGGCAGAGTGCTGTCTCTTAGATGTTTGTTTGTAAAAAGTATCAACAACTGTGAAGTCCAGACCAATCTAATAGTATACTGGTAGAGCTCCAAATGGTTAATAGGGAGATATCTTCATATGTATCCGATCTTAGATGTAAATTTTTCTTGATGAATAAATAAATTATGACATTTTCCTTAAAAAAACAAATATCACGTGTTTTGACAGCCAAAACTTTGAATGGCTTAGCTACTAGCTAGATGTATATGGTACAACTCTATGTCTAATTTAATTATTAGTTGTCCATGACCATGCGAAGCATATTCCCGTGACTTCCTTCGCCACTTCCTAAAGTATTCCCAAGCCTTGTCAGTTGCAAATCTAACTCTACCCTCCAATTCCATTTTCTTTTGGGTTTCCCAATTTGTAATTGTAACTAAAATCTCTTTTAAAAATTAGTAATATTAAATATAATTATAAAATATGCAAATCTCGCACATTTTTTTTTATTAAATATGACATTCCATTAAAAAAATAAAACTTGTACACTCTAGATATTCAAAGACAATCTCTTAAATGAAACGCGCATTCTCTTAAAGAAATTCAAAATATTTTTAGGAGGGGGTTAGTTATTCTCTAGATAGTATAGAAAATTTCCCATTTTAGGGGGGAAAATTGGAGTAGAGAAATCAAATATGTGAATTGAGAAGCTACTCGTCCATTCGTTCATACGTTACAAAGTACAAATTGAAACGAATGTTTTTGCAACTCTTGCCCCCAAGTTTAATGTGAAAAAAAGTACGAAGCTCTCTGCAAAATAGATAAGGTAAGTACAAAAAAGCTTGATGATTCGCTATCACGTTCCTTGGCAGAAATCATCACGGCCGGGACGATTTTTGTAACGTTTCAATTTTATAACGAGATTTATTATAGATATAAAAAGATTATATAAAAATAAATTTATAAATTGTAATGATTTTATTGACTCTATTAGATCTATTTTATAATAAAAAAAAATTTATTATCTGACGTATCATATTAAATCACATCAATTTGTGAGTTTATTTTTATATAAAGACTTTATCTTTTATAATAGAAAAATCTATCCATCATCTATTTCCTCATCATTCCACTCTTATCATTTCATGATGTGGTATTAGATGATATGTTTACAAGTAAAATATAATAAATAAAAGTGATAAAAGAATGATAAGAATTGAGATGATGAATAACATTACTCTTTACAATAATACATATTGACACGATTTTTTTTCTTTCTTTGAACTCTCAGTGAGACCTTCTCTTTTGAGCTCTATGTTACGAGTGCCTAGACAAACTTGCAAAGAAATTGCTAGATGGGATCGAATGTTGAAGCCAATGGATAGGAATAATGAAGATAACTCTCATCCTCCAGCAAACAACGAGGGTCCACGTGAAGGCAAAAACTAGGAGAGTAATGCTAAACATAATTATGGATTGTGTTAATATCGTACATTCTTTTTAAAAAAAGAATGAAGTCTATCATTAAAAAATTAATTTTTTATATAGATTTAGACAAGAAGTGAAAGATTTGGGCGAGAAGCAACTTATTCTTGGTTGGACGAGATGACTTACCCCACGATTGGTTGGGCGAGAAGAAGTAGTGACATTAGTATCTTAACTATAACTTTAGCTACATGTGTTAGAATCACGCATAGGGCCCCATTCTGGAAATCTCTCTTCGGCGCGCACGTCTTGGTCACTATGCCTCACCTGGTGGGCTCCTTGTTGACCCCAAAATCAACCATTGTTACCTCTGTAACGGCAACTTTAGTCAACTCTTTCATTTTTTATTAATTGTCTTTTTGTGATTTTATTCCAGATTCTTAAACTAGATCTTAGTCATAATTATCTTATTCTATATTCAATTGTTTGGCTTTAATTACAGATTTGTCATTTTTCATTTGCTATTTAAGTCCGACTTGTAGGCTTCAAAAAGAATGATTGATTTATTTGATTGTAAAATATTAATCTCAGAGTTTATCTCAAAGTTCATCTCTGTTTGTGAATTTTCATTATTTTGATCCGGTGTCATGTAAAATAAGCTTGTTAAAATTTAAGCTGATGTAAAGAGCTATATAATCATATATATATATATTTTAACCAAAAAATAAAGCTTAAAAAATACCAAAAAAAAAAAAAAAATCAGGTCTTAAAACCAAAAAAAGACAAACATGATAGATAGATAACAATCGTAATATCCCATTTGATGGAGATATCCCCATGGGTGCAGCACCCTTTTCTCTTTTCTTTTCCATTTCCATTTAAAGGACAGTTCTTAAAGTTCCGAAGTATCTCATTGCAGGAATGAATACATTATACAGCTGGGAAGATCACAAATATAAGCAATAAAACAAAAGGTCAAGATGTTTGTGGAGGAACCCATGTCTCAGCTTATCTAAAGTCAAGATTAGAGGCTCCGTTTGGATTTAAACTTCATTTTATTTTATCTCATCATTATAATTTTTTTAAATTTTAAAATAAAATATAATAAACAATTTAACTTTTTCAAATACCAAAATAATAATAATATTAAAAAATAATATTCTGACAATATTTTATTTAACTTTTAAATTTTATCTCAATTCACTATCCAAACCTAACCTAAATATATGGTATCGAATCTCTCAAAACTTATCAATTTTTTTTTTTATTTAAAAAGAATAGATATGCATGATCTATGTCTTTTGGTTCACCAAAGTGAAACAGAATGTTAAGCATATTTATTTAATCTTATAAGATGTCATTTTCTTTTCTTTGTATCTGTTCTTTTTTCCTGTTTTGTATTGACCCATGAACCATCACAACTGGTGACAACGTGTTCACGATCAGGACGTCATTGTCGATGGTGGAAAAGAATAGGCATCCACTTGACAATTATGCTAATTTGCTTTAATCACGACTGACCTTCCTCACCTACCTCCACTATGCCTCATGTTTACTTTGTAATCTCCATCTCTTCTTATTCCCCCAACAAATGTTTTGCTTATCTTTATTTAATTATAACTGTTTCTGTCGCATAGAAATTTCACAAAAATAAATTTATAAATTAATGTAATTTTATGTAATTAATTTAATTTAATTTATAATAAAAATAATTTTACAATCTAACATACTACATTAAAATAAATTAATTTATCAATTTATTCACTACAACAAAAACGACCTTTTGCGACTAATTTATCATTATCAAAAGACTATTCACAACTAGAATTGATTACGAATAATCTTTTAGTCGCGATAAATTAGTCGAAAAAAATCATTTTTGTTGTAATGATTTTTATAAAATTTATTTGTAACTAAAGCATTTATGTTATTATATATTTCTTACAGTAAAGTCTAGGATTCATTGCACAAACATTGTCCATGCCACGTATAAATATATAAATATATAATAGCATATTATTAATAAGAAAATTTGTCAAATCAATTAACATAAAAAGATATATATAAACTTTTTTTATAAATAGAGAAATGATATTTATAATCATAGAATGTTCAAGTATCGTGTATTTTTTTTTTTAAAAAGGTAAGTAAATATAAGATTTTTTTGAAAAAATTAATTTTTTAATGATAGATCTCACTCTTTTTCAAAAAGAGTGTCCNAATCACTTGATGCAATAAAATAAGGTTGTTTCATACCATAAAAGAAAACAATGAAAAGAAAAGGACAACTGATCACTAGGAATCAGCAAAATAAATATTAAAACAACAAGTGGTGTTTTGATTCAACCGATATCAACCGATGGATATCATATCCACAGGTTTTAGCCTTCAAATGTGCTTATACAACTGGCCTTGACGTTTGTCCCACTTAAAAGTAAGTTTACTATAAGACAAAATAATTTATGCAAATTTAAGATGTACATATCTTTAAAAAAAAAAAAAATGAGAATCGTCTTTAAAAAAATGTGAATTCCACATTATTTTAAAGAATTATATAAAATTTGTATGACTTAAGATGGCATCTTCATCATCATCCCTAGTTTGAAACTCGGGAATGTTAGAATATTAAAAAATTTTAGTCATCATTCTACACCATACATTACATATAAATTTTTTTAATTTTTAATTTTTTTCCTTATCAAATATGTGATATACGAATAATGAGTAGAATAATTCAATTAGTTTAAAAAGAATAAAATAAAAAATAAAATAAAAATAAATATAGTGTGTAATGTATGAAATGATGAGTAGCAGAGCTCTAGAATATTGCCATACTCATAAGATGGCGTCTTCATCGTCATCCTGAGTTTGAAGGAATGTTAGAATACTACTATGCTCATGAGATGGCGTCTTTGTCATCATCCTGAGTTTGAAGGAATGTTAGAATATTACCATATTCATAGTAATGTAATATGGCTTATTCTCTATCATATTTAATTTATTATATAAATCAATTAGTATTATTGATTTATTGTATTTTCACTCTTTCTCTAGCATCATTCACTTATAAATAGGAACATATGTTATATATTTAATAACAATTAAGAATAATAAAGATGTAACCCTAAAATTCTCTCTTCCTCCTTCTGTATTCTCAATCTCATTTTTTATTTTATTTATTTTCTACACAAAATATATTGGTTCTAAATTCATTAATTTTAAACATTGTGGTTTGGATAGATTTTATAAATGAGTTTAAAGCTTATTATAGTCTATTTGTTAGAATAAGAAATTAATTTCTAGTAACATAATTTAAAATCAACAGTTTTGAGTGATTTATTCGAGACCAAAATCTACAATATTACATTCGAATGATTTGTTATTTACAAGCTGTTTAATGTATTTTTAACATGGAATTTTTTATATTCATAAAAAAAATTTTAAAAAAATAACATTTTTTTTATATAAAATAATGTCGGCAGACTTGATCCACAACAGCATCATATAATAGGTTAATTAACATAATTATGAACAGATTTAATCATAATCCTAATGGTAAGTGTCACCCATTATTCTATGTGCCGGAACCCAAAAGCAAGTGGTGGAGCCAACATGGTTTTGTTCGTTGTTTTTTCTTGTCCATTATCATTGGCTTTATGATTATAATAGGGTGAAAGGATTAATTCAATGTAAAATTGTCAAATGGTTCTGTAATGAGGTCCACAGAAATGGTTTTAAACAAATAAAGAATGATTAGCGGTATGTGTAGAGGCCCTAATTGTAGGTCAACTTCAGTTGAAAGGCCACGTCGGAAGCGACTTTGAGTTTAAAAGATCCTAAAGCACTCTCAATAGATTCTTTATTTTATTTTTTAAAATACATCATTAAAATTTATTTTTTCTATTTTACATATTAACTTTTACAATACGTTATACATCAACTTATCTATTTTTTCTTTATATCATTTAAATATTATATTTTTTAATCTTTTTTATTTATTTCAAATATTAATTCTCTACATAGCATATATTTCAAATATTTCTCTATACATCATATGTTTTGATATTTGTAATATTTCTTTATGTATAATGTAATATTTTAAATTACTTAAAAAAAGAGTAAAACGATAAAAAAAACATTCTTTTATTATTAACAATATCAAAACTTCTGCATACATAAAAGTCGAAGAGACTCTAAACAGAATGCTAGAGAGTAGATGATAGATAAGAGAGTGGGGCATGTGCAAAAGTGATAAAATTGTTAAAATGAAAATAAGATAAAAAGGAAAGATGAGGAAATGAGCGAAAAATAATAAAAAAGTGTTTAGAGGAATGAATAGTTATCTCTACATGTAGAGGATTTACTGTAGCTAAATGTAAAATAGAAATAGAATATATGATCCAATTGAAGGGACTTTTAGCCATCTTTCTTTATATTTTAAAGAAAAGTGCATTTTACAAGAGCCATTGGGAGTGCTCTTAGCTGATTATGTGCCAATTTGACATTGCCCAAGTTTTGTTCTTAAAGAGTAAGAAAAATATTATTCTCACCGACAATTAGGTCAGAATTTTTTTATTTATTTAGTAATTAAGAAAGCATTTTTTAATAATGTTGTAAATTTTTAAAAAGTATATATTCAAGAGTATAAAAAAATAAATATTTTTTTTTATACTTATCGAGACTCGTCTCGTGCTACACCCACCGAGTTGTGCTACACCCACCTAGACCTAGACCCTCGGTGGATGTAGTACCGCTCAAAGAGTAAAGGCAAAAGAAGTCAGCTTCATGAATTTTGTCTTGGTGGAATGCCCATCATAATGTCGAATGAATGTAAATGTTGCCTCTAAACTTTGTCTAATCTCTATGTCAATTACAATATTTTAACTTAAGAATTATTAGGCTTTTGAATTTTAGATTTGAAAATTGTAGCTGGGTGGCCATTCTCAATTTGGTTTTATCCTAACAGACGCCTTACTCTATTTAAGAAATAGGATGAAGAAAAAGTAAATCTTAATGCCAGACAGAATTAAGATTATTCCCATAATTAGTTAATCAATAAAAATAATAACATTGAGATACGTGAAAACTCAGGAAATATGGCAGGGAAACTTTATCATTTATTTCCATTTGAGCTTATATGCTTTTTAAAGGTAGTTCGATGCTATCAATATAAAATTTGCAGTTCTACATCATCAATCTCGAATCTCTCACATCAATATGTATTATGGGTGATAACATATGATACGATCCGTGAATCTAACACGAAATTAATAGTTTGGTTTGGATATAAATGGGTTCGGATTGCCAGGTTAACCCGTTAAGACAATTAATAAATGGGTCAGCCCGCTTAACACAAAATCAATCCACAATAACTCATTTAAAATTTTATTTCAAAATTACAATTTTATTATTGTTTGGTTGTAATATTGATATTTCTTAATATGCTTATATTTTTAGTGTTGGAATTGTAATTATAGACCTATGCTCATATTTGTTATTGTTGGATTTGTAATATTAGTTTTACTAAAGGTTAAATCTAAAAAATATTGATAGTTTTTTTATTAATAGGAAGTCTTATTATTTTTTATTTTTTAGAGATATTGCAGCTACTAATAAATATAGATTTTAACTTTTATGTGAGAGTATGTTTTTCAAGTTAAATGGATTGTGCGAGTCAATTTAACTCATTTACATAAAATGGGTTGAAATGGGTCATGTCTTGTTGACCAATTTCTAATTAAATATTAAACAGTAAAAAACAGTTCACGTCATGCCACCTATTATTTAAATGAGTCGTGTTAGGATTTAAATGCTTGATCTATTTAGCTTAATGGGTCATATTTAGGTTGGTCCATATAATCAAATATCTATGAATACAAACACGACCCCCAAACACAAATTGTTACTACGAATATGTATATCAAGTAGTCTAGAACAATAAAGCAATCTATAAATCCAATTGTATCAAAATCAACATAGTTGGATGGGAGGAGACCGTTCATTGCCTTAGATTTCACATTTTAATTATTGTTATTAGTGTTGTACTAATTATTAGGTATTTTTTGAGAATCCCACCCTCTATTTCTGTATTTATTAATACAAATATGCTTACCAAAAAATAAAGTGATATTTCTATAGTACTTAAGCAAACACAAAGAATGGGCGGCCTTGGTGGTGCAAAGGAGTCTCCGATGCCAAAGTCAGTATATCTCCTTAATAGTTTGTGCGTAAGCTTAGAGAGATTAGAGGGAGATCTTCATACCTCGGGATCGACTTTTATACTAGTGTATGACTTTTAAGGCGGCGTCATTAATGCGGTGTGGAGTCCAAGTAGTGATGCCATTAATGTAGAGTAGCTCCCTAATTCACTTTATCCTATAGACGTTCACTGTTAAGCCTCTCCGTGCCTACTGTCAGGAGATCAAGGATTCTCCATATATATTTCCCGCCCACCTACCTATCCAAGTTCCAAAGGGTAGGGTATCATTGGGTGGTGTCAAGGCGAGCAGCCCCATCTTCCGCTACTGTCTGCTTTTCCTGTGCGTGAATTGTTTCGGGGGTAGGTTTTGCTCATGGGCCGAGTACTCTGCAGAGGCCCACTGACTTCTTTTAGAGAATGATTGTTGGTCTCAATTGAGCTTGGCTGGGCCCTCTGACTTACTTCTCCAGTTGTCCATCGTGGGCTTACTTTAAGGGCTAATAGGGGAAAAACTCCCTTACAATCACCCCACAAATTCTTATCGGACTAGCTTGATAGGGATTCATTTTTGCCTTCGTCTTCATGCCATATGCTTTTCTGCTGTTTCTACCATTGAGATCCTCTTCATTAGAAATGGGCAGTAATTACTCCCCCGACTCTTCTACTTGTATGGTTTAGGGCTCTAAATTATGCCTACATGGCTTTTTCGTTATTCCAAAGAACTAATAACTCCATATCTCTATGTGAATTTAACTAATTGGAGATTCATTAAGTTTTTTGAATTTTTCTTGGAAATCACATTAGTCGCGGTAAAGTGTCTTTGCTTTCGCTCAACTAATGGTGTTTAATCCTAGAACTTTAATCACAAATTACCTTTTAGTCTCATTGCAATCTAAAAGATCGAACAATAGTTAGCTAAAAAATTATAAGCATTAAGAACAAGGAATAAACACTCAATCATGGAAATATTAAAAATAAAATAACTTGGAATATAAATTGTGTGTTCAATGCTAGGCTACATCAAAGCTCTAGAAAATAAAATTAGTTCATAATGGATTTGAAAAGAAAGAGAATAAATTTGGTGTTCTTCATTGAAGTCAGTTGATGAAGCATGCAGCTTTTACCTCTGCCCTTCAGTTTCGCCTTCTCGAAAGAACACTTCAAGAATAAAAACTGGAACTCTAAACTCAGACTAAAAAACATAAAAACTCTCAACTCCGATTCAAACTCCCTATTCATCCCACAAAACGGGATTAAGTAGATGTCAAAACTGAGATCTGGAAACAAGATACATACGGCTACAATCTAACCTGAAATTTTGGAAATTAGTTTCTAAAGATAAATGTTAACATAAAATGAATTATGATTATCTAAAATGAAAGAATCAGTGATATACGGATTGAATTGCGGAGTTCGAGAGGATTTGGTCACCAATAGAATCATTGCGGAACTCGGATTTGGTGGTCAGCAGTAGATTGATCCCGATTGGGAGGAATTATCCCACCGAGTAGATACCGTATAAGCTGAATATAACTGACGTGGAGGTCACAAATGAACAGGCATGGAAGTCACAAAGACCACACGGCCCTTTCCTTACCTACCAAGTGGAAAGACTCTCGACTGGGAGACTCCTCTCGCCTTTTCTAATTGTTGCCCACGATATTGTTTAAGTTGGTCATTTAGACTAGTCGCCCAATCTAACCACCTAGAGCCTTGTTGCTAAGTCTTCGCGTTTTCTGGTCACGCCTTCTGGTAGCAAGTCTCCTCGTCAATCGAGAGGTAAGTCTTCTCGCCTTTTGGCGAGAGAAATCTCTTTTCTGCCCACAAGATAAGGCTCCTCGTCCAAATCTCATCGACTTTCTTCAAATATCACTGCCTCTCATCGGTCTGGATCTGTAATCTCTTCTTTTGTACCAAAATGCTCTCATTTTGCAATAAATCTTCTCATTCATTCAAATCCAAGAAAATAACTAAAATATGTAGAAATAAAATAAAATCAATAGTCTTGAAGGAAAAATGACACCTTTCATAAATAAAAGAGTGATAAAAATCACATAAAAATAACTAATCAAATACCCCCAAATTTAAGATTTGGTTGCTCTTGAGCAAAGAAGAAAGAAAGACAATTAAAACAAGCATAGGTTTGATTCACAAAATTTATTACCATTTGAGGTACGACGTCCTCTACCATTTGTGCCCTCTCCACGGCCGATCCCATCTATCCATCAATCGAATCCATTAAAGAGCCAGGGAGGGAAAAACCCTGCCATCTTGGAGGCACTAGTCACTCCTCCTTCCGCAGCCACTTTGACAATTGAGCCCGTCACGATTGTAGTCCCCGCAATGCCAACCTTGCCGACGGGTTCACGTCGGTTGTTCCACGGGGCAAATATGCTCTCAACGCATTTCTATGGGACCCTCCTGGAACCGGCTCCTCATTGGTCAACATTAGTGGAGCCTCATCCTGAGGTGAACGTGGAGATGATCCTTTCTTCCACATCTACAGTGCAATCCTCCATCAAAGGTCAAATCTTCAAGGGTGCTGCTGAGGATCACACAAGGGATTCCAGCCCAAGTGGGGGAGAATGTCTTCCACTGAGTCCCCTCATGCCCAGCCTTCACCAGAGGGTCTTGCTTCTACCTCCGCCATCGTTGAGATCCCTGTGGCCCCAATCGAGGAGCCTGTCGGAGAACCTTTGGAGGGTAAGGGGTGGAACCAGAGTTTGTCGTGGTTCCTGACCTTGCTGCTGAGAAGACAACCGTTGCTCTCTCTCCCGTGCCTATCTCAGGGTTGCCAGCTACTAAAATTGAGGTGGCCATGGAGGCGAGGAGCAATGGGGATAGTCCACAGAGCTCCCGTGAGAGAGGGGAGCCTCAAGGTCCTTGTGAAGAACTTTCTTCTGCCACCAAGGGTCACCTTCTCTCCCAACCCTCCATCAGCCCTATAGAGAGGGTCGTGGGTGTCGTTGAAAATGTGTGGGTGACTACTCGGCCATCCCTGGAAGAGAGCTCCGTGGAGGCCATTCCTCTCTCCGCTTAATCAGAGGGAGGAGGAGCTTAAGCATAGTCTCTCGAACGGGTGACCAAATCTTTGATGGGCTTCTTCTTCGAGGTCTCTCGCATTGGTTTGTTCTTTTCTATTGTTTTATCACTTAGGAATCCTACGCTGACTATCTTTGTTTTTACTTTTGTTGGCCACAGGGTGCATCTTGGCTGGCCCCCTTCATTATGGACGACCATGAAGCCGTTGAAGGAGAGAACTAGGCCTTCCTCTCGCTGGCGCGACAAGCCCTGCGATGCGCTCAAGTGGAAAGGGAGGAGAAAGAGCAGTTGAAAGTGGAGCTAGCCCAGCTTGCTCACAAAAATAGCCGGGGGCAGGTTAAGCAGCTTCATCATCAGCAGAAGACGTTAAAAGTCGAGCGTGTCACGACAAAAGAGTAGGCCAAGTTGACTCGTAATGATGTCCTTATTGAGTCGGTGGAGAGAAGCTCGGCCTAGGGGTCAGTTGATGAACTGACTACGAAGGTGGCGGCTCTTGAGGAATTACTGAGCCGATTGCAGGGGGAAAATGCCAACTTAAGGGGCAGTCGAGACTCTAAGGCCCTGCAGCTTAAACACTTGGATAAAGACTGACACTTTCTGAAGCTTTGGAAGGATGGGAAAGATTGGTTGGTGGTCATCCAGGCCGCTGCCGATCAAGAGTAGAGGATGGCTGACTAAGCATTCGAAGATTTAAAGGAAGTTGAGAAGAGGTTAGCCGCCTAGATAGTGGTCATTATAGATTTGCGGAGTGGCATGTCTCAAGTTCATGAGGTTGTTCCCCGCTTATAAAGGCAGCTGATGTTGGTTGTGTTCGTTCAAGACCAGGCTTGGTCGTACGGATACATTAAAGACCTCAAGAGGATGCGGGGCCACATTCTGGAGAACCCTTAGGCAAACTCAAGAGCCCTCAAGGCACACTTAAGAGCCCTTAACCCCAGCGACCTCCCTCCAGACCCTGACGCACTTGAGCATGGTAGCACCCTGGGTAGAGACATGATTCTTGTTCCAATTTTTACCTCCTCGGCTGAGTCTAGGCCCGAAGTGTATCTTTAGAGTTGATAAAGTTGTTGGCTTGGTTGATGAATTCTAATTCTCGCAGCGTGGCGGGAGTTCTTCTCTCCAATTTTGCCATGAACTGGGATCGGGGCCAACTTTCTTCCAAAAGCACCGCCAAAGTTATCTTCTCATCTTGGTCGTCTGCAGTCATTCATTCTTTGTTGAACCTAGATAGGTATGTTTTCAGGCTCTCGTCTTCCCCCTGCTTAATGGTGAGGAGGTATGCCGCAGGGTGTCTCCTTCTTTAGCTTGCCATAAATTGTGTGAGAATAGAAAGGCCAACTCTCCAAAGCTGTCTATGGACCTGGGTGCCAAAGACCCAAACTATATTCTCCCCAGCCCCCTCAAGGTCAGTTGGAAAGCCCTGCAAGATACTTCTCCCGGAAAACCATGCTAAGTCATTTGAGCTCTGAAAGTTTCCAAGTGTTCAAGGGGATCTCTAGCCTTGTCGTACATGTCCATAAAGGGCACTTGGAACTTTGTTGGCAGGGGCACAACCATCACCTCCTTGCTGTAGGGTAGGCCCGTACTAGTGAGCAACTCGTTCTACATGTTTTTTCCTTCTTCCTTTGAGTCACCTTCCCCTCCTACGTTTCTGGATCCCACGTGTTCGCTATGGCTTGGTTCTACTTCGTAATATGGCTCGTTGGTAGCTACTCTGAGCGTCTCATTCTCCTTTCAGAGGGTTTCCATCTTGGTAGTTAGCTTTCCTACCAATTGTTCCATCGCGGCTAGCCTTGTTTTCATGTTTGTAGATGTCTCTTCTTCTTGTCCCCAAGTTGTCTAAGAACGGGTTGTCACAGGCATACGAAGGACACGTGAAGTCTATAGAGATCTCACAGATGGCGCCACTATTAACATCGTGTTTCACACGACTTTGGGCCGAGTTCCAGCAACTCAAATTTTTGGTCTTTCACCTACACACTTGAGCAAACACGAAGAATGGGGGGCCTTAGTAGTAGCTGAGGAGTCTCCAATATCAAAATTAGTATATCTCCTTAGTAGTTTGTGCGTAAGTTTAGAGGAGTCAAAGAGAGTTCTTCAGACTTGGGAATCGACTTTTATACTAAGTTTGGGGTGGGGACAGCCCATTCCTGATTTTGAGGAACCTATGTTCTTTCCACTATTGATTTTGTCAGAACCCTTTAATGTGGTGTGTCTTCTAGGACGGCATCATTAAGGCGGCGTGAAGTTTGGGTAGTAGTGTCATTAATACGGCGTTACTCCCTAACTCACTTTATTCTATAGGTGTTCCGTGTTAAGCCTCTCCATGCCTGTTGTCCAAATATCGAGGATTCTTCATATTTCCCGTGCACCTTCCTGTGCAGGTTCCAAATGGTAGGGTGTCATAAGGGTAGTGTCAAGGCGATGAGTCTCATCTGCCCCTAACATTCACTTTTCCTATGCATTGGTTACTTCGGGGGTGGGTTTTGCTCATGGGCCGAGTACTCTACATAGGTCCATTGACTCCTTTTAGAGGAGGGTTGTTGGCCTCGATTGGGCTTGGCCAAGCTATTTGACTTACTTCTTCAGTGGTCCCTCATGGGCTTGCTTTAAGGGCGGAAATTTTCCCCCTTAGAGTAGATATGATTAATGGGTTTTTCAACTACTTGGAAAAAAAATACTAAAAGTCTTCATGCAAAAATGGCACCACGATTGGATTGAGACATATTTCGGTTTTGGTCCTCATAAGAAGTGGTCCTGGTTCCAAACTTCCTGTCAATTTGTCAAACAACACTTCAGTTCTTTCTGCTCTTTCTCTCTCTCTCTCTTCCCCCCCCCCCTCTTTAGGCTTAAAAGTACTAGCATCATTTGACTAGAATTTACAACCATTTCCAAAATTTCAGAACAGACCCATCTATTATTGAATGTGTTTGTATGTATGTCTTGTTGGGGTCTAGTCCTCCCTGCCCAGAAAAATGAAAGCTGAATCCAAATATTGAAAAGACACCCCAAAGGACAGACCTACTTTATTTTTTTGTATGTTTGTTTCCTACTGATTTAAGGTAATCTTCTACATCATATTCATTGCCCTCACAGGCATTACTATTTACCATGGCTGTTGTATGGGATTTTAGGTTTTTTTTTTGTAGTTGTATTGGTACAAAGTGAAGTTTGTTTGGGAAATTCATTAAACAAATCATTCCAATCCAAAAGCTCCAGAGTTTTACAAACTACACAACCATTTCAGTCTTATCCCACTATGATGAGATGATATTATATATCAACCTTCGATTTACAATGAAAAGCGACATTTTTTAAAATGGAAGGATGGTAGGATAGTAGTGTGGTATGTAGTATTAGTTGGGATCAGTCTATTATGTGTGTGTGTGTGTGTGTATATATATATAAATATATATATATATATATTATATCGGACATTTTTCCATTGAACTAGTTATCTTGATTCTTGAAGCCCGGAAGGGTGAAAAAGAGCTCTCTCTCTCTCTCTCTCTCTCTCTGTGTGTGAAAATTCTCTTTGAATTCAAATCTTTCCTAGCTGTCCATCTCTAGCTTTCAAATCTTTCCTAGTTACTCTCTCTCTCTCTCTCTCTATTACTGTTTCTCCTAACTTGGGATCAATTGAAAGATGAAGTAAATTTCTTATTCAGCAAAATTCAGAACAACAAAATGCAGCCACCACCAATCAAGAAGTTACCACTGTTTGCTATGGCACTACAACAGTTACACAAACTAGACTATATCAAAACTGCTAATATATTGGTCCCAGATCTTGTTTTTTTATGTCCTTTTCTTTTTGCTGTATTATTTAGAATTAATTAGATGTCTATTGGGTTCTCCCAGCCCTTTTTACTCATCCATTGTCTATCAAATACACATTATGCTGCTAGGGGAAAAGAAAAAAGACCCCGAATTTCTCGAGTCTTGACTTGGGAAGAAAGACTTTGTGCTCAAAAAAATAATAGAGACTTTTTTTATCAGATGCTGAAATTGAGGGTCGCACATGAATAATGCACTCGAGTCTTCTGTTTGACTTATTGCCATAGTTGGCAAGGTTAATATTTCTCTCTGACATCACAAGGGTTGAATTTGGGCATGCAGTACTGATTGCGGAAACTACTGCATGTTAACTCGTTGAAAATGCTGCTCTGTTTATACGGTAAAGGAAGAAGATAAATCACACGACACCAACCTCTTACATGTCATATTCAATGGTTTCCTTCCACTGGAAAAGACTAATGGAAAAGACTAGTGGAATTATAAGCGTAGAGGTTTGGAAATTGGGTTGAGTTGTTAAGCTGTAATTTTCACACAAAAGTTGTCCGATGCATGCTGATCTCGTCTAGCTTCCAAATTTGACTCCCAACGTTGGTTCTTTTTTGACATTAATAGAGACAATGCTGATCACTGTGCTTTGCCATCGTCATGCTCGTCTTCTTATTTTTTTGCAAAAGGAACCAAACGGCAAGTACCCCTCGTTTTGCAAGTGTAAAAGATGGCAATTACGTCAGAAAAACTGACTAATGCATGCATTTGCCTGTAGCTGCTTAGGATTGCTAATGCTAATTTGGGTTCTAACTTCTCAATTTCCACTTTCAAAACGGCACGTTTCTTTCAATCCAGCCAATGGAATTCAACGCTGGTTATGAGTCAGATAGGTTTCTGAGCCAACTCTCTCTCACAAGTTATCTCCAGGACAACCTCATCCAACTGAATGACTGTAAAAAAGCAGCTTTGTTTTTCAACTTTATCTACTATGTAGTTCCCAAAATGTAAAAGCCCAACCCAAATGATGAACACAAACCAAACTGATTACGGTCCAAGGGCCAAACGCAAATTGTAGGAAATGAAAATCTCATGTGGTTCTTATGCCATGCCGCCCACAAAATACTTTGATGCAAGTGGTTGGGAGTGGGAGGGAAGAATCAAATGCTCAAAGCGCAAACTGGACAACAAAACAGAAGGAGCTCACAAGAGTAGCCAAGGAACGAACATGAATACTGAGAATTTCTAATATCCAAAACCATCGAGAGCATCAAGAAAAAATGGTGTTTAGCTGTCAATATTCACGAGTCCCACTTCGATGCTCGATCTTGCTTCAAAATTAGACTGGAATTTTCTTATTTTTAGGTCATTAGAGAAGATGTTTATTGTGCAGCGCTTTGCCCTCGTGTCCATGAAAGAATAAAATACTGAATATGGAATAGCTAGCAGCAGAAATAAATTAGCACATAACTCCTGCCATGGTAATTCAAGAATAAACAAGAGCCTAAAAGAGTGGGGTTACTATGCCGCCCCACTTTTACTGCTAGGCAAACCGCCCAGCATTTTTTTTTCTTTCTTTCTTTTCACATTTTTTAACATATTTAAATACATTTAAAAAATAAAAAAAAATACACCAATACATTTAAAATTACTTCCTTAATCACTAAGTAAAAAAAAAAAAAATTTGACCAACGGTCAAGATGGGCGGTCAAAAATGGAGGGCAAAATAGTTTTTTTCTTAAAAAAAAAATGTTAAATATGAATAGGAAGAGAATCTTCTAGTCTATGCCTTTTTATTTTCGTACCTATAGTGTACACAGGCCCTTTATTTATAGGTTAGGGACCCTCTAACAAAGTTAGACTTGAATTATTCCTCCCATCAAGGAATAAGAATTATCAATTACTAGTTGTTCATTAGAAATAAAACTCTTAACACCCAAATTTAATTGAATTAAACTTCTTAACAAATTGTGGCATATGGGTCACTCTAAATAGAATTATATTGTTCTCTCACTTAACCCTCATGTCACACAAATTTCCATATAGGGTGATAGAAAACCAAATATAGCCAAACATTATTTATTTCAACTAGTTATAAAATACTCCCACTCAAATAAAGAATATTATACGTAAATCATGGCGGTAAAGCCCCAAGTCAAGACATCCCTTCAATGTACCACATGTACAATACGCTTTAAATA
Source organism: Pterocarya stenoptera (assembly GCA_003123785.1). Taxonomy (NCBI): domain Eukaryota; kingdom Viridiplantae; phylum Streptophyta; class Magnoliopsida; order Fagales; family Juglandaceae; genus Pterocarya; species Pterocarya stenoptera. The sequence continues at coordinate 283,622 of QEOT01000476.1, forward strand.
AGTACCATATGAGCAAACAACTTTATGAATGAACTTCCAACAAGTCATTCAGGTCCTACTTTACATTATCCCCATGGATAAAAATAATATGCGCAAAACAACTTTATTCTCCAAAATGAATATTGTATGTCTATAGACCAAATAAAGAGAAGAGAAATGCTAAAGGCAACCGCGATATGTCCCCGGTGCGGCCTCGGCGCCTACGTGGCATAAGTTGCTAACGCTGTCGTTTTATTAAGTTGTCACTGCAGGTGAACAAATTCCATAGCTCCAAAATATTCCAAGTCCTCTTGGCTCTAGTCTAGATTATCTACGTATTACGACCATAGCTCCAAAATATTCCAAGTCCTCTTGGCTCTGGTCTAGGGCAGTATAAAAACCCAAAAAAAACCTAGAACAAGCTAAAACAAATGCAGAAATGCAGAAATGTAGAAACCAGAAACCAGAAATGCATTTCTGCTGCATTTCTCTTACCCAGAAACCAGAAATGCAGCAGATGAGCAAATCGGCCTCGCAGCTGCTCTATTTCTTTCAAATAAAATCTATCCCTCCCTCCCTCTTGGCTCTAGTCTAGGGCAGTTTAAAAACTCAAAAAAAACCTAGAACAACAAGCTAAAACAAATGCAGAAACGTAGAAATCAGAAACCAGAAATGCATTTCTCTTACCCAGAAACCAGAAATGCAGCAATGCAGAAACGCAGAAACGTAGGAACCAGAAACCAGAAATGCAGCAGAAATTTCTGCTGCATTTCTCTTACCCAGAAACCAGAAATGCAGAAACGTAGAAACCAGAAACCAGAAATGCAGCAGAAATGCATTTCTCTTATCCAGAAACCAGAAATGCAGCAGATGAGCAAATGGGTCTCGCAGCTGCTCTGTTTCTTTCAAATAAAATCTCTCCCTCCCTCTCGCGTTCTGTTTTTGTATTTTTGTATTTTTATTTTTTTTTAATTTTTTAATATTATCGGCTGACGTGGCAACTGCCAAGTTGCCACTTCAGCCACGAGGCCGCGGCGGGGTACATACCCGGGGGTATGTAGCAGTATTCTAAAGAGAAACTAAATAAAAAATAAATTGACAAATCCCATATTGTCCACATGACCCTTGAACTGTTGTATTGGTAAGCCTTTGGTCATGGGATCTATAATAATCAACTCAATACTTATGTGCTCAATAAACACTTCATTCCTCTTAATACTCTCTCTAACACTAAGATCCTTGATGTTGATATGCTTATTTATGCTACCGCTTTTATTGTTCTTGAAGAAGAAAACTGCAGCAGTGCTATCACAAAAGATCTTTAGTGGCATCTCTACTAAATCAACAATCTTAAGACCACTGAGGAAATTTCTCAACCGTAATGCCTATGTAGTAGCTTCATAGCATGCTATGAACTCTGCCTTCATAATAGACATAGCAGCAATAGTTTGCTTACAACATTTTCAGGATATAGCACCCCTAGCAAGTAGAAAAATATATCCTGAAGTAGATTTTCTGGTGTCTATACATCTGGCAAAATTCAAGTTTGAATAACCAACCACCTCTAAACGGTCAGTGTGTCTGTAGGCCAATCTGTAATCATTGGTTCCTTGTAAATACCGTATAACCTTCTTTGCAACCTTCCAATAACCCAAACCAGGGTTACTTTGATATCGACCCAATAATCTCACTGCAAAGCCAATGTTAGGTCTAGTATAGACATGTGCATACATTAGGCCCCGTTTGTTTACACAAAACCCCTATCTCATCTCATCTCATCTCATCTCAATCATTACAACTTTTTCAAATTTCCATACAAAAATATAATAAACAATTCAACTTTTTCAAATTTCAACATAAAAATAATACTAAAAAATATATTCTATTAATATTTTATTCAACTACTATTCAAAACATCTCATCTCATCTCATCTCATCTGTGTATCCAAGCGGGGCCTAGGCTTCCTACTGCAGATGCAGACGGTATCCCTTTCATCTGCTCCTGCTACAATGCATTTTGAGTGCATTGGATTTTACTAAATACATCCCTTTTGACAATAAGTGTCACTGAAGCCTTACAGCTCTTCATGTTGAATCTTTCCAAAACCTTTTCAATTTAAACGTTTTGAGACAATCCCAAAATTCTTTATTTCCCTGTCTCTATGAATCTCTATGATAATGACATAAGAGGTTTCACCTAAATCTTTCATTTCAAAGTTTTGAGAAATAAACTGCTTGGGGTCATAAAGCAAGCCTAAATCACTACTTACAAGAAAAATATCATCTACATATAGGATTAAGAAAATGTATTTACGCCCATTGACCTTAAGGTATATGCACTGATCAACAAGATTCTCAATAAATCCAAATGAGCTAATAACCTTGTGAAACTATATATACCACTGGCGGGAGGCCTGCTTAAGTCCATATATGGATTTCTTTAATTTGCAAACTCTCTGACTGTTATCTTTAAAACCGTCAGGTTGTAACATATATACCCCTTCTTCAAGATCCTCATTTAAGAATGTTGTTTTCATATCCATCTGATATAACTCTAGATCAAAATGAGCTACTAATGCCATGATTATCCTAAATGAATCCTTCTTAGAAACTGGAGAGAAGGTTTCATGGTAGTCAATCCCTTCCTTTTGAGCAAATCTTTTAACCACAAGTCTAACTTTTCATTGTCAACATTACCAAAAGCATCCCTTTTGGTTTTATAAACTCATTCGCAGTCATGACTGCTACTCCAATAGGTAACTCAACGAGATCTCAGACTTGATTTTTAGCCATGAATTTCATCTCATCTTTCATGGAATCATAATAAGATGTGGAATTATCTCCACTCATGGCCTCTGAAAACGAACTTGGATTCTCCTTAGATCCAACATCAAAGTCATATTCTTGGAGGTAAACCATATAATCATTAGAAATTGCTGGTCTCTTTACTCTTGAGGATTTCCTTAATACTACCTCCTCTGTAGTTTGTAAACTAGGGGTAGGTTCTTCATAAGTAGACTGTTCTAGAAATGATTGTTGTTTAGAGTAATCAATTTGATCTTCTCTTAGCATAATCATACATCTTTCATATGAAAGAGTTTCAGTCTGCTCTTGTGCTTCCTTAAATTGTAACTTACAAGGATAAGCAGTCCCACTAGGTTCAGCATTTTTAAGGAATTTGGCATTTCTGCTCTCAACAATTACAAGACTATTTGAAAGACAATAAAACCTGAATCCTTTGGAGTTCACTTGATAGCCAATGAAAAAATCACTTATCGTTCTTGGGTTCAATTTCTTTATGTGAGGATTATAAATCCCCACTTCAATAGGATAACCCCATACATGTAAATGACTCAAATATAGTTTTCGTCCAGTCCATAACTCAAAAGACGTCTTTGAGGCAGCCTTGGACGAAACTTTGTTCAAGATATACACAACGGTTTTCAAGGCTTCACTCCTCAAGAATAATGGCAGTTCAAAATTATTAATCATACTGCTTACCATGTCCATAAGCATGCGATTTCTCCTTTTAGCTACACTGTTTTGTTGCGGTGTTCTAGGCATTATGTATTGAGCAATAATGCCTTCTTCTTCGACAAATTTTGCAAATGGACCCATCATTTGTCCATTTTCTGTGCATAATACTCCCCTCCCCTATTAGATCTTACGATCTTGATTTTCTTTTCCTTTTGTTTCTCTACTTCAGCTTTATAGGTTTTGAAAGCATCTAATGCCTCAGCATTTTCATTTAGAATGTAGAGATACATATACCTTATATGGTGATCAATGAATGAGATAAAATATCTCTGACCATTTAGGCAGGGAGTAAAGAAAAATCCTCAGATATCAGAATGTATAATTTTCAAAATACTTAAACTCCTTGTGGCACCTTTAGTGGTCTTGTTGGTCTACTTTCCCTTTATACAATCCACACAAGTTCTAAAGTCAGTAAAATCAAGAGTTTGTAAGATTTCATCATTCACCAATGTTTTAATTCTCTTTATGGAGATATGTCTCAATCTTCTATGCCATAACATGGATGAGTTCTCATTTATAATGCTCCGCTTAATACCAACATCAATATGCAAAGATAAATAATTATTCTCAAAATTGGGATCTAACTCAAATTTAAATAAACCATGAACGTTTATTCCACCACCAATGTAAACATTATCCTTAAAAATGTTGAACGTAGAATTAACAAGTCTAAACTCATATTCAATATCAATTAACTTTGTAATTGAAACCAAATTTCTAGAAAAAAAAATAGGAATAAAAAATACATTTTCATGGTCTAAAACAAAATCAGTCTTTAAAAATAATCTAAAGATCCCAACAGCCTCCACTTGTGAATGCATCTTGTTTCCTGAATAAACATATTGTTTACTTGGTTTCGGCTTCCTTGTTTTAAGAAATCCATGCATGGTATTAACAATACGAATTGTAGAACTAAAATCAATCAACCATGTGTTTCAGGGAGCTTTTACACAAAATGATTCATGACACACTAGAGATAGGAGATTACATTTCTTTTCGAGCCTTCTTATACTTTTGAAAATTCTTTTTCATATGTCCTTACTTTTTGCAGAAGAAACAAGAATTTTTATTGCCATTTTTCTTGAATGACACATTGTGCTTATGCAGTTGGGCATCCTTGTTTTTCTTGGTCTTTCCATTAGTATGAGTGGCCATATGAACACTTTCAGGCATCTCATTTTTCAATTTCTCATCTTCCTAAACACACATGGACAATAATTCATTAACTGATCATTCATCCTTATATGTGTTGTAAGAGATTTTGAGAGGACCATACTCAGAATGGAGAGAATGCAGAATGAAATGTACCGAAAATGATTCAGAGATTTCCATCTTTAGGGACTTAAGTTGAGTTGTCATGTCCCTCATCTGCATAATGTGCTCACGCACACCTTTAGTACTATCAAAAGTCTTACTTGATAGTTTCTTCATTAAGGTGCTAGCTAAACCTTTGTCGGAATGAATGCATTGTTCCTCAATAGCCTTCATGAATGCTTTAGCCTTATCAGTTTCGGGGATAAAACTCCTAATGCTCTTGTTGATATGAGATTTCATGAACAACAAACATAAGCGATTCTCCCACCGTTCATGTTTAGAAATCTATGTTGCCGTACTTGATTTCGTGAGGGTGGGTGGTTCGTCCACACGGAGCACCAAATCAAGCTTTAAGCACCCCAATTTCAGAAAAAATATTTTCTTTCCAGTCACAGAAATTGTCACCATTTAGCATCGGAATACAAATAATATCATCAAAAGGTGAAGTGACAAATGTTAAACCTGCAATAACCAAGAAACACTTTAATGCTAAGAATTTAACTTTATTTAAATCAACCAATGTCAATTTAACCAGTAGTAAATTTTAACCAACTATAAATAGAGGTTGCTTCACACATAAATTTACTAAATATCAAAATAATAAGACTAGAATAATTTAATGCTAATGAACAAATTCTCCATACCTTTGGGCCTAGGAAAATCTACTACCAACACTAAACCATCTATCTTATTCTAATTAAACCACAAAATAATAACCTTCCTTTGGGGCCAGGTCACTAAAATAATGATTTAATCACAGCACAGATGTCAATATATCTTTACAGAGTTGAAACTTTATATGATTATCATTATAAATTAGAATACTTTGGCTACTCCCAAAATACTCCGATAATCAATCTTATATGATTATTTTTCAATGGATAAGGATGCTTCGGCTACTCCCAAAATATTTCAAATAATCACAGCCTCTAGCATCTTACCATAAGGAAAACAATATATTGATCCACCAAAATTAATAGAAAAAACAAATAATCCAAAAACAAGCCCAGGAATAATTTTTTTATATAAAATTAATATTTTATTCCTACAGAACGTAGTCAAAACCGTTCTGGATGGATCAACCCATGCCTACTTGAGCACATGACCCAATCCAAAAGGCTGTCCTAACATGGGTGCATTTTAATGGTTAAAAGTGTTAAAAGACCAAAGGTCTAATAAGGCCAAGAAACCAAAATAATAAGTAGGCCCATCCTTTTATACAACCCAAACCTTATCGCAGATTTGCATATATCTTTTTTATTTTTTTTAAATAATCAATGGGTAAAAGTGTTAAAAGACCAAAGGTCTAATAAGGCCAAGAAACCAAAATAATAAGAAGGCCCATCCTTTTATACAACCCAAACCTTATCGCAGATTTGCATATATCTTTTTTTTTTTTTTTTTTAAATAATCAGCCTTGTCAAGTAAAGAGGAGAGGCGCGTGCACACACTATATGGGCGTGTGAATCTCACGCACCCTGGCTAAAGGTCATCCCTATCTCTAGTCGAGTCTGGAACTGGTTTGGGTGGGATCTGCGGGTCTCAAAACGGGTTTTTGGACATAACTTAAGCTCTGGAGCTCTAAATTCAATAATTATTGAAAGGTTTTATTTGTAAAAAAATATATCACAATTTAATGCTAATTTGAAGTGGATAGCAACAGCATGTGGCAGATTTTGAAAAAACCATTGAGCCTTAAAACCTTATGAACAAAACATCAAATCCTAGACTCTTAAATCATAAATCATGCAAAAAAATTGTGTAAGCATGGACTGTATAGTCTCAGAAGTATGTATTTATGAACAAGTTTGAATACAAAATCAAGAATCACAAACAATCCATGAAAATTGAACGTGCAAGGATGTGGGTTATAAAATAAAAATCAAACCAAGATGTCTACACTTTTCCAGAGATCCAGAGACAAAAAAAATCACAAGAAAGGCCATAAAATTTCTCATATCAAACCAAATGTGTTCTCACAAAGAAAACACAATGATATTGGATTTTCACGCTCAAATGAAAAATACAAATGTCTCAAAAATCTGAGTCAGCTGGCATGAAAGTGGCTTTGATACCACATGAAAGAATAAAATACTGAATATGAAATGGCTAACAGCGAAAATAAAATAGCACATACATCTTGCCATGGTGATTCAAGAATAAAGAAGAGCCTAAAAGAAATCTTACTTTAAGAAAAATATGTGGAACGTGAGTAAAAATCTTCTGACCTATTCCTTTTTATTGCCGTACCAATGGTGCACACAAGCCCTTTATTTATAGGCTAGGTTAGGGACCCTCTTACAAAATTAGACTTGAACTATTCTTCCCATCAAGGAATAGGAATTATCCATTACTACTTGTTCATTAGAAATAAAACTCTTAATACTCAAGTTTAATTGAATTAAACTTCTTAGAAAACTATGGCATATGAGTCACCCTAAATAGAATTCTAACGGTCCAAATCTTCGAGTGCAAAAATTTTCTAGAGGCCCAATCTTAGTGGGATCTAAGATTAAGAATCTTCAAGTGCAAAGAATTTCTAGAGGTCACGTTCCATCAGTGAATAGCTGATGATCTACCTGATCATGAAACGCATTACACGTAAGAGTGTAAAAAGAAACCAGTGAACCGGTAAACCGGACCGAACCGGTATGTTTGGTCCGATACCAAGTTTGGTTCGTTGGTATCGGTTTTATTTTTCTTAAAACTGGTCAAAATTGATTCTGTTCCAATTTTTCTTTTCTAAAACTGGACTGGACCGGTTTATATATATTATAATTTTTTATATTGTATATAATTTTTATATACAATATATAATTATATATAAAATAGTTTTGTATTATATGATAAATTACTAATTAATACAATCTTAAAGTTTAAAATCTTATATCATTATAGTCTATTATATTAATAGTTATACTAATATTATATCACTATATATTATCATATACCATAATAAATCACTATTATATATTATAATATATCACTATAGTATATAATATAATATATCATTATAGTCTATAATATAATTATAATATATAATCTATAGTCTGATCCATTGCGTTCAATGGCACTGGTAGAAGGTTGTTCTTTCTTAAGATCAGAAAGCATTTGGTTAACAAATTCCAATTTGTCGGTTTTAGTTTTGAAATCAATTTTGGACCGAGATTGGGGTAAGGTAATCAAAGTTTTTTCAATAATAGGATTTTTTAACTGTTCTTTTGGAAAGACCAAAGGATTTTTAAATTTAGTAAAAATAGTGTTAGAGGACGAAGTAAAAACAGATTTATATGCTTTATTTTCAATTATATCTAACTGTTGTCCAATTGTATGAAGAGCAAGGTTTACAAAATTATTTTGTTGAATAATTTTGTTTGTTTCTTTTAAAATCTGGTCTTCATCTGGTTTTTTGGACACAGCTTGAGAGAGTTTGTAAGGAGTAGCAGGAATTTCAGATCCTTTATGAGGGATTAAAACAGTATCTAAAGGTGGATGACTGGATTGAACAACCATTTTGTCCTCCTTTATAAAATCAGTTTTAACAACATTTAAACTATTTTTCGAAACGTAAAAGTTTTCAAGAAAATCAAAGAAAAGGATTTCTATTTGAAGATCATTCATCTTTTCTTTCCATTTTCTTTTAACTCTTAGTTTTTCAGAATTAGAGAAAGTCGTATGATAAGTTTTTCGCTTATCACAGTTTTCTTTGGAATTATATTCATGAAAGAGTTTAATCAAATCATAGTTAAAAGATCTGTTTAAAACATTTAAGCTATGATGAATATAACGGATGGATTCAGCCATATGTGAAGCCATAGGAGGTAAGGATGAATTATCTTCATCAACTTCATCTTTTACAGATTTGTCCTTGGATGTTTGAGCATCCTTAGCAGAATAAAAAGCAGAAGTAATCTGAGAGGATGTGCTAAATCATTTCAGTTTTAAATCAGTATTAATAGGTAAATCAATATTTGGTTGGGTTGTTTTGGCTGAATCTTCCAGAAATTGTTGGAGTTTTTGATCTCTCCTTACTGGTAACTCAGAAACAGATCCAACAAAAGAAGATCTAGATCCAGTAAAAGAATTTCTTTTTAAGACTGGAGTACTAGTCTGATCAAAACGGATTTTAACTCTTCTGTCTAAATATTGTTGAATATAATCAATATTGAAATTTAAAGAAATATTTTTTGGTGGTGGCGGACATTCATTTTCTAAGATCTATTCTTTTGGAAGAGTTATATCACTCCAGTGAATGGTTTTTGGAACTTAGATGTTCGCATTCTGGGTTGAACTCTGGATAAGCAGAGTCTTTCCAGGAGTGGATTTTAACATAGTTTTTGGATTTAAACTTGTTTTTAAAAGATGATAATAAATCCTGTAAACAAGAGTAAGGGATTTAGATCCCTCAAGCATATCATAATCAAGAGTTTGAATATTCAAAGTTAAGATCTTGATGATATGGGGATCATCAAGAACAATCAAAATATCAGGAAAATAATCAAAATGGACTGGGCCATTAAACAAAGATGATTGAATAATACCAAGAGCACTAGTTTCAAAATTTCGAAAATGAGTATCTCTTAAACATAGTAAAATAGAGGCTAGTATGCGAAGCCTAGTTAAAAGCTTAACAGTAACCTGAACAGAACCTATATGTAAAAATTTGTATTCTTTTGCCAAAGAATCTTAGATAAGTTTCTTGGTAAAAAAGATAACATTTTTCATCAGGTTTTGAGATCGAATAAGTTTGTTCAACAGTTTTAACATGAAAAGCAGTATTAAAACTTCTTTGAAGTCAAGAAGTTTGATAAATAGAATTAAAATCAATCTTTGGAATATCCCAAGAATTGGAAACAATTTCATCAAAAACATAGTCTTCCTTATTAATGATATCAGGGGGTATAGACGACCTGGAACTAATAGTTGAATTAGATCTAAACATTTTTTCCCTTTTGTCACTAGACAATCTGGTTTTTTGCACCTCAGGGTACTGCGTGTACTTTCATCTCACCCTAATGAACCACACTGCCCTAACGCTCTCTCAGCAAACAGATCTTACTAGGTCCAAGGTCTCTTAAATCAAAAACACCAGACAAAGTAGGAACTTAGAGATCAGATTGTAAAGAAACAAAATGAAAGAAATGAAGAGAAGTAATTACGAACTATTAGCAAGAGGAGCCAAATGGCTCTGATACCAAAGGAATTAATTTACTTGAAAAGAATTTTATTAATTTCAATCTTACTCCTGAAATTTCTAGAATCTACTCAAAAGGACCCAAACCAATGAGTCTGACTAAAAGCTGGTATTCCAGACCTACTCCTCCTGATTTAGGATTTGAAGAAAATGTTTTTCAAACCCAATATTCTTTTTCTGCTAATAAAATCTACGAGTGGAATATTGACGAACTTTCCAAACAAGGGATCCTCAACACCATGAGTAAAATGTCTTTAATTTCAAATGCTTATATCAATAACAATATCCGTCAACCTGATATTGTATCTATTTTAACCAATGGTTTTACTGGAGTTCTGCGAAGTTGGTGGGGTAAGCATCTCACTGATGACGCCAAGACAACCATTCAAAACGCAGTGCAGCGTAATGAAGAAGGGTTGCCTATTTTTGATGAAACTGTTGGGATGGCACATCCTGATGGCGTTAATACTTTGATCTATATAATTATTAAGCATTTCATTGGAACTCCTTCTAATATTACTAATTGAATTTCTGATTATTTAAACAATTTAAGATACCATACTATGACTGATTACAGTTGGTATGAAGATGTTTTTATTTCCAGAGTAATGATTCGTGACAACAGTCAGAAGTCTTACTGGAAAGAGAAATTTATTGATGGATTACCCCGTTTATTTACTCATAAAGTTAAAGATGAACTTACAGATGCTTCTGGATTTCTTAATTATGACAACTACACCTATGGTGACATATGCAGTGTAATTAAAAAACTTTGTATCCGTATGTGTAATGATCAAAGAATGCTTCGTGAACAGCTAAAGAACAGCTTGAAAACCAAATATGAAATGGAAAACTTTTGTCAACAATATGACTTTCCTCCTGTCGCTCCATCTCGAAGGAAGCATAATTTTACAAAATTTTCTAAATCTTACAGGGAAACAAGGAGAAAACCCCGTGATGAATTTTATAAAAAACCTCACAAAAAACCATTTTCCAAAATCAAACCCTCACCAAAGAGTTTTTCAAAAGGAAAATGTTTTAATTGTGGGAAATCTGGACATTTTGCTGATAAATGTACCCAGAAACCCAACAAATTCAAAAAAAGCTCAGTCAACTGAATATTGATGTCCTAGATCAAGGAGAATTGTTTCAACTCCTAGAAACACATTCTGCTTCATCTGATGACATCCCGGAGTTTAGCTCTAGTGATTCAGAATATCACTCAGAAACTAAATCTCTTACTTCGCCTGATATTCAGCTTGGATGTCAAGATTCTTGCTGCCAATCTAAAGATAAAACAGTTAATGTTTTATCTAAAGATGAAAAAAATGAAAATTTTTTACTAACCCTAATTTCTCAAATTACTAATCCCGAACTCAAAGAAGAATACCTTCTTAAGTTCAAGAAGAATCTACTTTGTGAGAAACTAGAAACTTCTAAACCAAGGATTAGTTTTCAAGATACCTTGAAAAGATTTTAAAAACAAAAACCGAAGGTTATTTCCACAAATAATTTACAACATGAAATAAATTTGATCAAAAAAGACATTAATGAACTCAAATTTGAGATTAATGAATTAAAAAACTTTAAACAAGAATTTCTACGTTTTCAAATTGATAAACAATTTGATCATGAGACTTCATCTGATAATGAGCAAGCAAATGATTCTGATAATGGTGATAAAGCTGAGTCATCAGCTGGAAACCAAATTTGTTTAGTCCATCATGCAATTCCTCCAAAATGGTTTTCACGAGTTACTATCGTTATTTTTCATGATTTTTCATTATCTGTTGTTGCCATGATTGACTCTGGTTCAGATTTAATTTGTATTCAAGAAGGTTTAATTCCTTCTAAATATTTTGAAAAATCTACTGAGAGATTGTCTTCTGCAAACGGATCTCAGATAAAGATCAACTATGAGCTCAACAACGCTCATGTTTGCCAAGATAATGTCTGTTTTAAAATTCCTTCTGTTTTAGTCCGAAATATGTCTGATAAAGTCATATTAAGAATCACTTTTATTCCAACTTTATATCTATTCATAACTGAGTAAGATGGAATTACTACTAACCTTATTGGTCAAACGGTCAAATTCTATTTTGCCTCACATAATGAAATCAATGCTGATAAAGGATTGAAATATTTGCTTTCTGCAAAAATTAAACATCTGTGTTTCTTACAGCAAGAAATCAGATACAAAAAGATTTCTGACCAATTATCTAGCAAGTTACTTGAATAAAAAATTGATAATTTTCACCAAAAATTGATTTTTGAAATTTGTTATGATCTTCCCAATGTTTTCTGGCATAGGAAGAAATACATTGTATCTTTGCCATATATCAAAGATTTCAATGAAAAAAATATTCCAACTAAAACCAACGCTATTCAAATGAATAGTGAGACTTTAGAAATTTACAAAAAAGAAATTCATGATCTCCTCAATAAGAAAATTATTAGACATAGCAAGTCCCCCTGATCTTGTGTTGCTTTTTATGTCCAGAAAAATACTGAGATTGAGCGAGGAACCCCCCGTTTAGTCATTAATTACAAACCATTGAATAAGGTCTTAGAGTGGATTAGGTACCCTATTCCCTACAAAAATGACCTTATTCAAAGACTTTGTGATTCTGTTATTTATTCCAAATTTGACCTTAAGTCCGGATTTTGGCAAATCCAAATTAGTGAGTCAGACCGATACAAAACTGCATTTTCTACACCCTTTGGGCATTTCGAATGGAATGTCATGCCCTTTGATCTCAAAAATGCTCCGAGTGAATTTCAGAATATCATGAACGATATCTTTAATTCATTCTCTACTTTCTCTATTGTTTACATTGATGATATCCTTATTTTTTCAAAATCCATTGATGAACATTGAAAACATCTTGATACGTTTCTTAATATCATCAAATTTAATGGTCTTGTTCTTTATGCTCTCGAAATCAAACTATTTCAATCCAAGATTAGATTCCTTGGCTATAATATTTCTGAAGGTAAAATCAGACCCATCAATCGGGTCATTGATTTTGCTGACAAATTTTCTGATCAAATTCTTGACAGAAAACAGTTACAGAGATTCCTTGGATCTCTTAACTATGTTGCTGAATTCTACCAAGACTTGAGGAAATAGTGTCGCCCATTATTTAAACAGCCACAACAAAATCCTCCACCTTGGTCAGATATTCATACTACTTTAATCCAAAAAATCAAGGCACATGTCAAAACTCTCCCATGCCTTGGTATTCCTACTTCCAATTCATTTAAAATTGTTGAAATCGATGGCTCTAACATTGGTTATGGTGGCATCCTGAAACAATGCGTTTCACCAGGTTCTTCTGAACAAATTGTTCACTTCCATTCTGGAACCTGGATACCTGCACAATATAATTATAGTACTATCTAAAAGGAAATTCTTTTTATAATACTATGCATTTCGAAATTTCAATCTGATTTACTTAATAAAAAATTCCTATTAAGGATTGATTGTAAATCAGCCAAATATGTTTTAGAAAATGATGTTCAAAACATTGCATCTAAACAAATTTTTGCACGATGGCAAGCTATTTTACGTGTTTTCGACTTTGATATTGAATATATTTCGAGTTCTGAAAATTCCATCCCTGATTTTCTTACCTGTGAATTTTTGTAGACACCCAACCATGGAAAAGAAAAAAGGAAGACCTAAACACTCTACCCTTGCTTCTTCATCCCTGCCTGCTTTACCCCCTATTCCCACCAAACAGCTCACCAAAACCGAGCATGCAACTTCCCTTGATATTGCCAATAGGTTTACACCCTTAGGCAAATCTACTTCTTATGCCTTAACTTTGGCAACGGATCATGATCCTTATGCTAAGGCTGTGGCTTCTGTACCTTTTGTGAACTCCTACACGTTCCAGAAAAACACATCTCCATATATTTCCAAATAATTTGTTAATAATTTATTCCATATTGAATCCCAACCATGCCAAACAGAATGACCCATTCAAATTGGCCACCTCTTATTTTCCCCCAGGATTTCATTAGATCCCTGAACATCCAAACAAAAATCTTTAATTTTATACTACCATCTTACTCCAAACAAATCATCTTATCATAAAACTCATTTTGATAAGAACGATTTCAAAAAATTGATTTTTCATAGTGCTAAGATTGCCTCCTTTATTTCAGAAGAACAATGGGATGCCAACCTATTTACTTCCAAGAAATTAGCTGACACTGATATTTTCTTTAATTATCATGATTATGTCAAAAGCTTGGTTTCACTTCATGCTTCACCAAGTTCCTGATATGAACCATTCTTGGTTCTTTAATTTTGATGAAACTTTAAAGCCAAGTTTTCCCCTCTAGTTCCTTCAATGGTGGGATCAATTTGGGCTAATTCCCCAAAATTTACTTGAAGAACTTGCCTCTGCATACAAGTCCTTCGCAAATTCCATTACCACAAAACTCAATCATCACCAACAAAAGTTCCCATATGATCTCCATTTCTGCCAGAACTACAAAATATCCTAGATATTAAAATGGACTTATAGACGGAATGGTGATATCTTGAGTCGTCACTGCTTCACAAAATGGTGGGATAAGTTCAGTCTTTCTCAAGAAATTGCTAAACATGTTGCCAGAGATTTTCCACAACTCCCTCCTGATCTAACAGACAAGATTGAGTTCCCAGAAAATCCCACTGCTCCGAAGGCTGCAACTAAACTAGCCAAGAACAAAGCTCCTGCTTCATCATCCTCCAAAGGAAAAGACAAGGAGATTACTTCAAAATCAACAAAATCTGATAAGTCCTCCAAATCCAAGACGAAAAACATCATTCCTGAAATTGATAACAAGGACAATCAACCTACTTCAGAAGACTCTTACACAAGAACCTTCTGATGAAGAGAAAACATAAGCATCTTCAGAAGCTTTTGTTGATTATGATCCCTATTCTTTCTTCAGGCATGACAAAGAGTATGATACTCCAAAATTGTCCAATAATGAATGAAGACTTGTCTTGATTCCCTCTACACAGAAGAAGACGAGAATGAAGAACCATGCTGAGTCACGATTCCACTAAACGAGTCAAGAGTCAACAAGATGACAGGCCCCACTATACAGATCTGACATCAATCATGCGCTGTAATGAATAAGTGAAAAGTACTGTTCACTTTTAACTGTTCATGACCGGCTTTATTGATTTACTGTTTTCATTTAACTATTGTAACAGTGATATATAACAGTGCTCTCTTTGCTTATAAAAGAGAATCTTAGCCTCAGTCTGAGGTATCACTTGTACCACTTACACTCTCCTTCACTCCCTCACTTCTCTCTCTCTCAAGGTACTTCCTCATTCTACCTTTTCACCCTTACCCTCCACTTGTGATCTTTATAATCTTGTGATTCAACTTGTATTTTGCTTATATTAATTTGAATATAAGTTTATTTTCATATCTATCTGAATTTTGCATATCCATATCATGCATCGGTCGGCTATACCGCCTCATATTTGTTCCTACTCATGCATGCATAAGACTAGCTCTGCCGCCTGTGCTTATTAACTATGCATCATCTATCTCCAGTTATCTAGTCCTTGCATCATCTATCTCCAGTTATCTGGTCCTCCAGTTATCTGGTCCCTCTCCTTTCATTTTGATACTCTGCCTCTACTTTCGTCTCATTATATAATAGTATATTAAAACCAAAAAATCTGACCGAATTAGACTCAATAAAATCGGAAGTACCGATTTAAAAAGATAACCAATGTAATAAAAGTGCAAAACCGGTACATATTGATTTGGTCCAAAATTTTATCCAAAATCAAACCGGTTACGCCTCTAATTACACGAGTCTAACGTTTATCTAAATAAAAAATACGTTGCGTTTCCGTTTGCACGACTCTGGAATTCCTCGTCATAAAAAATACACAAGAATAGAAAGTAATTTTTTATTTATTTATATATATCTATAAGAATATGAGTAAAATGAAAGTGCAACATATAACGTTTTCCATATGAATGAAAAATCTATAAATAATGGACGTGTGGAAGGCTTAGTCCTTGGGTTCAAACCAAATTGGTCACTCATACGAGCTTTATCAACGTGGATACTCAAGAACCCTAATGTCTAACCAACCACCTAAGAATCATTAAGCATATGCCGAGTGATAAAACATTTTCATCTTATTCTTCGTAGCACCATCTCTGAGTGGTCATTGAGTCTTGACAACATTTTGTGCATAGCTGCCATCTGTTCGAACAAAATGGTCATAGAGCTCGGATTTCCCAAAGCATAAAGCCTTGTAAACTAGAAAACAGCATCGATCTTATTTTTTCAGATCTTTTGAACATTTCCCATCTCAGGATTTTACATCCAACATACAGACATATCTGCAAACAATTAAATAGCACAATCAAATTACCATGATCAAAATTTGTAACATTTCCCATTCAAATGATATCCAAATATGAGATCCAACAGTAACTAAACAAGTTCATATCAATCAAACCATCAAACACAAAATCCCAAGCATCTGAACCCACAAATTGCAAAACCCGGGATTATCCAACGACCTACTAAGCAGTGAGAACCACGGCCCCACCGGCCTCCTTGATCTTCTTCTCGGCGGTCTTGGAGACGAGTTTGGCCTTGACAACGAAGGGCTGGTTGTCCGGCAAGACTCCCTTTCCGAGTACTTTGAAGAAGCCGAACTGGGTGACGTCGACCAAAGGCACGCTGTCCTTGGTGGCCTTGTCCTTGGCCTCCTGGGGCACAAGCGACCAGAGCTTGTCGACGTTGACGATTGGGCAGTAGAACTTGTTGCGCAGCTTGTGGAAATACCTCATGCCAACCTTGCCGAAGTACCCCGGATGGTACTTGTCGAAGAGGATGCGGTGGTGGTGCATCCCTCCGGCGTTTCCCCTACCTCCTGGATGCTTCCTGTGCTTACCGATACGGCCGTGCCCAGCACTCACGTGCCCGCGCTTCTTCCGGTTCTTCTTGAAACGGGTCGTCATGTTCTTGCTTCTCTCCCTCTCGGCTCTCGCAGCCTCGCTCAGTAGGGTTTCGGGGGAGACGGAAACCAGGTTTAAAGGGCTTTTATAGAGATACCCAGACGAGGGTTTGGGGTGGTGTTTTTCCAACTTTGGGTATTTATCACCATCTGTTCTTTTTTTCTTTTTTCTACAAAAATATATAGGCATAATTATTTAGTAAAATATTTTTTATGTGGATTTTGTTTGATTATGATAAGTTTAAATTCAAACATATTATAATAATTTTTTTTTGTTATTTCTTTTTTTTATTACGAAATCTTATATAAAATAATATTAATTATCTTTTTTAATCATGATCTTTCTTTTGTCTACATAAAATATAGATAAATAAATAATAAATAATTTTTCAACTATTTAATATCATGTCAGAAAATAATGAAATAATGATTGCTAGAAAGATAATAAATTAACATTTTTCATTTTAGATTCGTATATTCCAAATTTTCTCAATAATTCTAAGAAATTATTAATAAATTAAAGTTCTTTCTGCTTGATTTTACAAACACATGCATATATAAATAAGAAAAATGTTATTTGTACTTAAGAAAAATTTACAAAAAACTTATTTTCCACGTATCAGTTATTGATATATTAGAAATTATGAAATTTGAATTTAAAAACAAAACAGCTAAAATGAGTCTTGTAAGTAAAATTGAAAATAAAAATTGTAAGTATATGTAGCACTACTCGATAAGTAAACCAAAACAAACAGAAATGAATTCATTATAGTTTAAACGCATTTTCCGTATTTACTGAACCGGTTTTGAATTGTTCCGTCTCTCATTCCATTCATCCACGTTTTGAAAAACCAGAAGCCCTCCTGAACCTCAGTCCTCCCAACCCCACCTCGACCTCTCGCCCTCCCCACCCCACCACGGCCTCGCCCTCCCCACCCCACCACGACCTCAGCTCAACCCTACCCTCCCCAACCCTGTACGACCTCAGCCCAACCCACCCACCACGACCACAACCACGACCTCAGCCCAACCCCGCCCTCTCTAACCCTATACAACCTCAGCCCAACCCACCCACCATGACCACGACCTCGCCCTCCCCACCCCACCACGACCACGCCCTCCCAAGGAGATCAATCCCCAAGCCCTCTGTCCCTCAGTCGACTGACGAAGCTCTCGGTCCCATCTCATTCCACTAATGAAACCCTCAGTCCACCGACGCGAAGCCACCCTTAGTCCACCGAAGCCCTCAAATCTGCGGGAGATTTAGCATACATTTCAATTTTTTTTTCGGTCTGTTTACTCCTTTCTCTCTGTTTTTGCTAGAAACTAACGGTAGACCTCTCTCTCGGCAGCTCTAAACCAATCCCACCGGTTTACATGCTTAAATACTTTTGAATAAGGTATCAAGAAGCACTTAAGGTATCGAGAGCTTAACTTTTGAATTTTTTCAAATCAGAGTTGTTTTTTCATGAGACAAATGTTGGTTGCCTGAAAGTGGTGTCAGATTCTGAAGTTTTGTTCTCACATATGAATATAGTATGGTTTGACTGCATTAGCTTTTCCATTTTTTGGAAATGAGAAGAATAATCAAGTTCGTATTTATATTGATTTTTTCATAACATGTTGGCCGAAAATTTACTGTCTTTGAGTATAGTTGCTTATGATTTTTTCCCACCTTCCCTTCACATCAATACTCTCATTCTCTTTATTCATTTGGAATAAAAGAATGACTGTGAACCTTAAATTGGAGGGTTGTTCATTGCATAGTTTAATTTACTCCATAGTTGAAGTATACATTGTGAAATTAGTATTTCCTTACTAGTAGTCTATTTTACCTAGGGTTTCCAGCTTATAAAAAAAAATGTGAAATTAACAGTTCCTTACTAGTAGTCTATTTTCCCTATCTTAATAGAGTGAAATCCAATAAATGCTTGCAATGGGCAACAGGGTTGCCCAGAACTCTTCCATTTGGAAGAGACTCTTCCTCTAAAATTCTTAAACTGAGTCCAGTCATGGTTGGAGTCAAGGAATGGAGCAGATTTGTTGAATGAGTATGCCATCAATACTGAGAATATGTTCATTTGTCTCGTGTATACTCACTAACTCAATTATGTTCTAAACTAATTCTAAGACAGTCATTTAACATATACTTCACAACACATTTTTATTGCAACTCAATGAAGTTCCTCAACATGTTGACACTGGATAACATGATTCAAACTACTAAGCAATTGGTCAAAGATCATTTAATTAGAATAATAAACTTTGGAATTGCCTAAGAGCGGACAATTCCTCTTTGAATTTGTCTTTGATTTTTTAGAATCACGCATAGCGTTATCCCAATCATCATCTTTAGTTAATGATTATGTGATGAAGTTACCAACTTGTTGGTGTGATTTGAAAACACCACTAAAGACATCTCACACTAAAAAAAATCCTGGAATGAGATTTTTTGCTTGCCCAAACTATAATACGGTAAACAACTTTATATTTGTCATATTCCTCCCTTCAATTTGTTACTGGCGAGGTGTATTTTATCATGTTAATTGGGAGTTTGCAATATGTGCAGGGAGATGCAAGGTGTGAATTCTTTGTATGGGTGGTATACTTCATCTATTAGAGGAGAATTTTCGTGTTAGAGAGAATAAGGCTTTAAAGACGTGGGATGATGTACTACAGCACGAGTATGAATTTCAGAAAAGAGAAGATAAAGTGAGAGAGATAGCGAAGAATTTTAAAAAGGAAAAATGAAAATTGTTGTGTTTGTACTGCATTATCACATTTGTAATAGTGTTTGCTCGATTCAGATAAATTCCTAGACTTTTTTTGCACGTTGTATGGATTAGATTTTGATGAAAACCATGTAAATTAGATGTTGCTAAACCATGTAATAGAAATTCTTATTCATTCATATACTGGCTCGATCATTTAGGTTCAGGATCCTTTGACTATATTCATCTAGACACTTGTGAGGTCGCAAGAGTCTAGTCTTCTTAGGGCTCACAGTTAGATGATTGTGCACATTTTCAATAGTAGTAAAAACCCACTTGTCATTCTTGCTCAACGTCGCATTTACTCTCACCTTGCAATCCGTTCTAGTTGTTGGCCGTGGCTTCGAGATATTATTGTTCTTACGTTGGTACTTTCGGCCACGGGCACAACCAACGATCACATACACATGCCTCTCATCATCATCTCTCCTAATTCTCTGCGTCCGTACACCAAAACCCTCTTGCTTGGCCCATTGCTTATAATAGACTGTAAGCTCCTTCACACTGTCAAATTCCATACCAAATCATGGTGCTTCAACTCACACCTCATCATCCTGAACAGTAGTGGTTCCCTCTAAAACTTTATTTATGCCGAAGAACATTTCTAACAAATGGAAACATATGAATGGATTGGCATTTTTCACAATATTACAATAATTATAATCAAGGCAAAACAAAATGGTAATACCATCGGAGTTAGGAAAACTTTCATCAATCATCTGTGATGTACTTCCAAGATTTTGTTCAAATTATGTAGCAGTTGGCACCATGAATGACGTCGGGGGTGCTTCTTGCCTCAGGTCTTCTGGATTACTCGACGAAGGGGTATGGCATATAATGTGGCATCTGCTCAAACATATACATTGTTAGGAAAAATTGAATGACTCTAAACGAATTAACATCTTAATTTCTGGACTTTAAAAATTCAAATAAATAGATCTGAAATGAATCATCAAATGGGCTAAAGTCTACTGAATTACTCGGCGGAGGGTAGGGCATATTGACATCAAAAGGAGGCTGCAATTATGTAATTAGTTAGATTCATGAGCACGTTAAACAAACTTTATTAAAGAATAAAAAATATCAACCTGTCTACTTACATGGTAGACGTTTGGATTTCCACCTCTATTTTGAGGCGTCATTAATGACTGCGAAGTCGACGTCGAAGGCCTATGTGGCATTCCATCTTCCTCTTCTCCCATCACACTAAAACTAAAAATGTCTTCCAAAACTTTATAGGTGAAGAACATGATGGCAAAAGAAGAAAAAGAAATATTAAAACATTCATACGTAATGCAAAATTTGAAAATATAAGCACTTAAAAGGACAAAGAATTACCATAAAAAATATCTATAAAATATCTATTTGTTAATTGTAGTTGTCAATGGACTTCAAAAGCAATGAAAGGCAACACAACTGATTTTTATAGTTATAGTAAAACTTAATTCATTATGTTTGGTTATATTTTTTGAAACCCAGTTTAGTAAACTCATAACAATGATCATTTTGTATTTACTAAGCTATCATACTATATAGTGAGTAAAAGTAAACTCATAACGACGATCATTTTGTATTTACTAAGCTATCATACTATATAGTGAGTAAATATTGAGAACAAGTGATCCACAGTCAAAGTTTTTTTTCTATAGGTACACAAAAAGAATTACAACAAACTACATTAGAAAAAACTATATTACATTCAGAAAATTCTTATTGTCAAAAATATATGATATTCCACATAAGCCACCTAAATTTTAATTTTTTAAGGTAGTTATAAGAACCTATTTGCAAGTTAGCCAGCACATACTCATGGTTGATAAATGAAATCATCTCAGGTCCCTAGTCAAGTATAGTTGAGCATTCAATTAAAAAAACACGTGATTGATTTGCAATATTAGTTATATCATTAACATATTTATTTACAAATCCCAACTAAAACAAACAAGTTCCAATCAGGTCTTTAAAAAAACCTAGGTTGTATTAACAAAAAATAATAGTTTACGAACACCTTTTTTTGGAAAGAACACTGATTTTCTCCATGCCCTAAGCGGCCACAATACCTATCTAAGAAAACACAAAAATGAAATCTTTACGTACACATGAAAAACATAATAATATGGAAGGGAAAATGGTACAATATTTACTTACGAAGTTGAGCAAACCTGTTGCCAAAATAAAGGAGCGTCGCGGTTTGATCCGTTGATTCAGCTTGTGGGGAGTGGCGACGTTGGGCAACCGTAGGAGAGTCGCGGGGTTCGCCGCGAGGAAGCCGTCTCGAGGTGGCAGTGCGAAGACCTTTCCGACGCAGGTTGGTGGTGAGGCCTCGAGGTGGCGGGTTGGTGGGTTTCGCGAGATTGAAGTTTGGTTTCCTCCGTTCAACGAGCTGGTGACGCTGGGCTAGACAGATGGAGGAGTGTCGCTCAATCGCATTGATGAGAGAGACGGCGTTGTTGGGAGGAGGATGCTAAAGCGGGTTGGTGCCAAGGGAGCTCGATGGTCTCACAAGATGTTTCGAATAGGGATGAAAACTAATTTTCAAATGGAGTCAAAACGCACGTTTTGATTGAGAGAAAAAAAAAAAAAAAAAAACACCAAAGGCAACCACATATTGAATACAAAGTGTGTACTACTACAGTGACTGCTCAATAGCTTAACTCTTAAAAAAATCATTAGATCTTTGGAATCAGGGTCCCCGCAATCCCATATCCAAGTTGCCAGTGTACAAGAGAGAGTTGTGACTCATGGGTTCCACAACTCCTACGCAGGTGACTGGCCGACTTGTAATTTTTCATTTTTACCCATCTATTTAAGCATACATATTAATGTGTAAATATATANACCTTAACCTTGCAGGGATAAGGAGCAGCTTCACAACCACATTTCCACATCCAATCAATGTATAAGAATGTATGAGTCAACCGGGCTGCAAAAACAACCAGCTCCATAACCGTGGATGGGCAACGATAACTTTAACCATGTTAACTAGACGCTTGATGATAGGAGCAATGCCCACTCAGGGAAAATGTTAGTAGCCAACCTCATTCGGCCAGCTATACTTCCTAATGCCATTCAAAAAGAAACAAAACCCTGTGAAACTATACACCCTGCAACATCAGTGAGTGCTCCCGATGTCCATAACATGGACTGCCTGATGATAATACCCACAGAGAGTTCTATTAAGGGACATCCTAGTACAAGAAATCTCACCACTTCATCAAACTCAATGATAAATCCCTTAATGAAGTAGAAAGATAATACTTGCTTGCAAATAAAAAATGAGCTTTCCTTCTCATGAATATCATGGTTTCTCCCTTCGCACCCAAACCACAAATTATATTCTCAGGATACTGGACAGCAGCCGGCCAACTCGTCTATTTTTGGAATTTCAATACCTAGATGCAAAAACCTAAG
This sequence comes from Pterocarya stenoptera, assembly GCA_003123785.1. Classification (NCBI taxonomy): domain Eukaryota; kingdom Viridiplantae; phylum Streptophyta; class Magnoliopsida; order Fagales; family Juglandaceae; genus Pterocarya; species Pterocarya stenoptera. The sequence continues at coordinate 306,825 of QEOT01000476.1, forward strand.
ACTCCAAACACACAGTGATCCTACCAAGACCCCGGGCAGCAACATCAGTGGCAGTCATTATAGGACTTCTGCCACTTTTAAACTCAGCAAGAACCCAGTCCCTTTCAACCTGGCTTTTATCACCATGAATGGATAGAGCAGGCCATCCATCCATTCTCAATTGCCTTGTAACTTGGTCACATCCTTTTTTTGTCTCCATAAATATCAGAATTCGGCTCCCATCCATCATTTCTTTAAGCAGTTTGATCAGCCTGTATGGATATAAACAAATAGCATAATCAGGATTAAAAAATCAATCTCCACTGACACCAGTAGTCAAGACAAACCTGTTATATTTCTCTCCCTCCATCACAACTTCAACAACTTGAACTATAGATTGGTTTGCTTTCAGATCCAGTGATCCAATAATCACCTTGTCAATCACAATTATGCAAAGGACATTACATAAGCATCAAGTTTTCAGCCACCAAAAAGAGAAATACGGCAGTCATCAATTTGCAATGGTATGTGCATGTGTGCAAACTCATTCTAGAAGATAAACCTTATATGCATTGCGTAAAAACTGCCTTGCTAGAGTTTCAACCTCCCTTGGCCATGTGGCACTCCAATACAATGTCTGTCTATCTGGCCTGATCTGAAATGAGAAAAACGCTCGTTCACTAAATGCAGCAACGTTTAATGCAGAAAGACAACAGTTAAATTAACATGAGGCAAAGTACATCATGGATCAAGTATATGGCTAGAATGGAATTTCTTAGCAAAGCCAAAGTAAAGCTTTCTTACCACAGGACAAGCTAGAAAATATAGGTTTTTTTCATGTCAATCAACACAAGAATTCTATACCTGTTACTCTCTGTTTTTCAATAAGTAGAGGAGAAAAACTGTAAAACGGATGTGGCAACATTTGCTGAACCTTAAGTCAATAACAAAGAATTATATACCTATTTCAACCAAAGAAACACACACTACATCAAGGCAACCAGTGCAGCTCAATATAAAACTTCATAATCTTGGTTTATTTACAAGTTCATGATCTTGAATTTGGAATAAATCGGTCAATCAAATGAACCAAGGGTATCTGTTTAAAGACAGCAAAATGCTACTAAATTAACACCCTCAGATGCCAAGTCCCTTCTTTAATCCACATATTCCACAAATTAACTACAATAATTACAAAGTGAAAGTCTCATACCTGGGCTACAATTTTCCTAATTTGAGGCTCAAATCCCATGTCCAACATTCGATCTGCCTCATCCAACACAAGGTAACTCACCCTTCGCAAGTTTGTGTGTTGGGCCTCCAACATATCTATCAGTCTACCAGGAGTAGCAATGACAATCTCCACTCCTGCCACATGGAGAAGTAAAATCATCACACTCCATCAATCTCAATCCATGATGATCAATGAACAGCGAGAAGAGTTACACAGAAATGCAACACAAGTACCTCTTTTAAGGTCACGGATTTGAGGTCCTTTAGGAGCACCACCATATATGCAAGTACTTCTAATATTAGCACGTGAAGAAAATTTCACAGCTTCTTCTTGAATCTGAACCGCTAGCTCTCTAGTAGGTGCTAACACCAATACAATGGGACCTTCACCTTGTACTGTGTAATTGAAATAAATAAATAAAAATACTTCAATGAAAAGACAGATTATTGGAAACCAAAGAGTGGAAAACAGAACTTAAACTACGGCCAACAATACTAACCCAATCGAGGCTGTGCACTAACATGGACCAAAGCAGGAAGCAGATATGCCAAAGTCTTACCAGAACCAGTCTCAGCAATACCAATTAAATCCCTACCCTTAAGAGCCATTGGCCATCCTTGAGCCTGAATTGCTGTTGGCTCAACAAAACCCAGTTTTGCAATCACATCCAGGCAATAATCTAACATCACAAATGACATCGTTCAGAAAAACATAAAACACACAAACTCAATAGTAATATACACCAATGGACGAAGATATACCAGGGAAATTAGCTTCCTGAAACATCCTAATTGGCTTTGGCACATCACGCCCTTCAACCGTAATATCTCGCCTAGCCCGATAAACCATAACTTCCTGCTCACTCATCGCCCGCACCGAAGGACTCTCAATGTAAAAATTCTTCTCGAAAGGGACCAAATTCCCAAAATCCTGCTTGGGCAAAGCAATGTTGTCCAAGTCCCCTCTGGAACCCCCACCCCCATGTATACCTCCCCTTCCACCACCTCGCCCCTCAAATCCCCTCCCACCACCTCGCCCACTGCTAAAGCCGGCATTCCCACCACGACCTCCACCAAAGCTCCTATTCCCAATCCGGCCCACTCCATCAGAACCACCCAGACCACGACCAGCACGGCTTATACCAACTCTGCCACCACGACCCGAATCAAAGCCTCTTCCACCACGGCCTACGGTCCCTACTCTCCTATCACCAGCTCCAACATGTCCACCGCCTCGGCCGATTTCGAATCGGCCAACGGGAGGCTGAAACGGCGGGTACCCGTTGAAATTACCGGCGCCAGGTGGTGCCGATCCTCCCCCACCTCTTCCATAGACTGGAGGAGGCGCGACTCCGTACGGAACGGGTCCACCGCGGCCATAACCGCCTGCCAGTGACTGACCCACAGGAGGAGGTGGGCCGATTAGGTCACTGCAAGTAGTAGAGATTCAATCAGCCACCAAAAAGCCAAACTTCGAATTTTAAATCCCAAAGACTCTTAGACCTAAACGTGAAAACATGGATCTAAATAAGAGAGCTTACCTACGACGCTCGCGATAGGAGGTCGGATCGCCGTACCGGTGGTCGTAGGGGTCCATTAGGGTTTCTGAAATTGCTTTGCTTTATATTTCCCGTTTGGAGAGGAGGAGGATTTTCGATTTTCGGAATAATTTGGGGCCAAGCAAACTGAAACAGTTCAGAGGGTGGCGTTTCAGCAAATTTTATGCTTTGGGAGGGAGAAAATATCTATCTTAGATTTTGGCTCTAGATTTTTTGTTCCGTAAACTGTAGAGAAATAAGAGAAATATTAAGCATAAGTTATTATTTATTTTTATATTTTATATTTATAGTTTATTTATAGAATGTAGGAGTGTGTTTAATAGAGTGTGATGTATAAAATAACGAATAATAACTTACGAAAAAAAAAATTTTATTAACAAAATATAATGTTATTTACAATCATGGTATATTTTGCAATCTCTACATACTTTTTTGAAAATAATGAGAGATATTATTAAAAAAATAATATTTTTACTTGGATTTCAAATTTAAAAAATAAAATATACAAAAACTTCATATTATAAAAATGCAAATATCATTTACTATTATAAAACTAGGATGCATGAGCAAGAGTAGGAATGCAATGCTCAAACAGAAGGCTCAAACCACATAATTTATACTTTAAAAGAACTAGTCAAGAATATAATTAGAGTTTCATTGGAACCTTATAAAGAGCAAAAACTTCTCATTTCCAAGTAATGTAAGAACTCATACGCTACATACCCTTATCATTTTCATATGGAGTATCACAATTTGAAGTATAGGTCATATGGTTTGGACCTTCTATTAGAGTGTTATGGTGTATGAGATCACATATTGCTTAGGAATGAGAAGTTCTTGCACTTTTTAATGTTTCAATAGGTCTTCAATTGTATCATCGACTAGTCATTTTGGAGTATAAATCATATAGTTTAGACCTTCCATTAGAGCATTACAAATGACGAGGACGTTAAAAATTTAAAGATGATAGATTATTATACCCCATATGATAAGGATGTGGTTGATGGTATATGAGGTCTTACATTACTTGGGAATGAGAAATTTTTGCTCTTTATAAGGTTTCAATAAGGTTCCAATTGTCTCATTAACTAGTCCTTTTGAAATATAGGCCATGTGGTTTGAGTCTTCCATTAGAGCGTTACAGGGGAGGCTCCACCAAACACACTGATCAACTAATACAACTTCAAGAAAAACAACGATATGGAACTGAAGAACTTGTTCCAATCATTTCCTATTTTCTTGGATAAACTAAGGAGATCCTTGGCGAATGAGATAAAATGAAAATTTTGAAAATAGTAGTAAGATAATTTGAATTAAGTATTTATTGAATTTTGGAAAATAAATGAGAAAATGTTGGATAAAAAATATTATAAAACTAAAATACTGTTATAATATATTTTTTTAATATTATTTTATTTTGTGACTTGAGAAAATTGAATTATTTTTTGTGTTTTGTTTGAAAGTTTGGAAATATTGTTATGATTAATTTGAAAAGTTTGTAATAATTAGTTTGAAAGTATTTATATTTGACTAATATTTGTGAATAAGATAAGATAAAATTATTTCCGAACAAATTCCTAAAAGGTAGTAGCTACTTAAAATAGTGATTTTGATACACTTCGTCATGGCTACAAGGCTACAAGCCATGATATGTTAGGCAGTGTTGCGCATGAGGCCTGTTCATCCGGGCTAGGTTTTTTCCTAGCTCGGTTTTGAGTCAGAACAAATCTAGATCGATACTCGCATAGAAAAGTCAAGGTACACTCGGTACCCGATTTTTTTTTTTTTTTTTTTGTTCCTTTCTAGCAACGAAATGGACAGAAAATTACATATTATGTCTAATGAATCATCAATTTTATGGCTTATTTTTTTACTCTCTTCTCCACATAGCTTTTAATTGGTGTTTAAAAAACATGTAGGCTTTGATTTTAAAAATTAAATAAATAGAGTTTGGATGTTGCATCAACATTTTTTTCATTGAAAAATATTCATAAAAAAAAACCTAGTGCAATCTGAAATCCAGGTTCCTGACTGAGTTTGACTTAGGTTAACCCAGTCCGGGTTCCAGCCCATTTTTGAAACTTCAATTCCCAGGTTAGAACCTGGATGAACAACCTAATTGCACGTTGCTATTTTCAACCAATTGCTTAAGAGAATCGCTACCTTTTTCTCGTGATCATTAGATAGAAAAGTCATATACTTATAACCATAATTCATCTTCTGATCAAGAGACGCACCCAAAGAACTTAAGCAAATAGACTATTGAAGATGTTATAATTGTATTTATCAATTATGTACATCATTGTTATACAATGTGGTCTATATATAAAAGGTCAAATGCTATACAAGAGCCATACTCGATCAATGTGGAACTCACATAACACATATACAGTAATAGCCGTCCCTCAAACTCAAGGTGGATGAGAAATCACCTTGAGGTTGTCAACCTAATATCGAAACCGAGCTGTAGAATGAGACTTTGTAAAGTTGTTGACAAGCTGATCTTGAAAGGAGACAGAGAGCAACTGAAGAGAACCCTGAAGCAAATGATGAAGAACAAGATGACAATCAATCTCGATGTGCTTGGTCCGCCCATGGAAAACATCATTATGACCAATCTGGATCGTACTGCGATTATCGCAATAAAAAGGAGTGGTAAAGGTGAGAGAAACACCTAAATCCTATAACCATCGGAGCCAAAGGAATTCAGTGGTGGTGTCTGCCAAAGCACGATACTCAACCTTAGTCCGGGATCGAGAGACAAGAGTGTTTCTTGCTATGCCAAGAGATCAATGAGAAACCGAAAAGAAAGCAGTAACTTGTGGTGGAATGACTATCAGTGGGATCATCTACCTAGTCAACATTATAGTGTGCTTGAAGAACTAGGGGAAACTTAGTAGAGAAGTGCAAACCATGGAAGAGAGTGCACTTAAGATACCGAAAAATGCTTAGGATAACAGTATTGTGTGTTGTTTGAGGGGCAGACACAAACTAGGTCACCAGATTCACAATATAAGAAATGTCTAGACGAGTGATTGTAAAGTAAAATAGGCTGCCAACCAACTGTCGATAAAATGTGAAGTCAGACAATAATTCCCCACATGAGGGGGTCAAATGTGCACAAAGCTATTAGTGGAGTCCTCATGATAGGAGTGAGGCTCGTGCAAAGTAGCAAGAACAGTGTAATAATGGAAATCATGTAGATGAGTAGGCAAAGATCTTACTCGAGAAGAACGGCAAAGGGAAATGTCGGCAGTGTGATTTGCAAGCGAGGCAAAAACAAGGACTGCAGTAAAAAATGGGGGCAACTCAAGAGACGGACATCCTGGCCTATAAGTGTCCAAAGAGTGAGTAGGTGAAATGCATGGAATATCGGATATGGACACAGGCGAAAAATGATTGAATTGCTCATCTAGAAAAGGTTAAGGGAGAGGATTGAAAAATAGATGGACTAAAAGTGGATACCTTAGTAAATAGAGGATGTTCCTAGAACACAACATGACAAAAAATGTGGAGGCGATGAGCAATAAGATCATAACACCATTAGCCTATATGAGTATGGGTGAAATCGGTCCGGTTTGGTCCAATTTTGTACATTTTTTAAAACCAAATTGATATAAATTGATTTCGAAAATTTAAGAATCGATTTCAGACCGATTTACTTCCAAAATCGAAACTTCAGGTTTTTTCAGTTTCAGTCTGATCAAGTCCAATTTTTTCGGTTTTACGAGTTATCTATGTTAATAATAATACGATGTTTACATATACTAAACTATTAGTTTATTTATATTATAGTATAAGTACATGATTTTATAATAATTAACACATATTAGTATAATATTGAGTATACTAGTCTAATAGTTTAGTATAATATAAGTACATTATTTAATGCTAGTCTATATAAGTTCTAGACTTTTTATATGAGTATATATGATTAAATGTGTAAAAATTTATTTACAAAAAAAATATATATAATATTATAATTTATTATGCAAAAAATGTATTTACCATTGATATATATATCAAAAGTAAATTTATATTAATAACTTAATATTAATGTTTATGTTTAAAATTAAAATTTTATGTTATATTAATTTTCTTTTATAAGATTAAAATTTATATGTTATATCAATGTTATATTAAAATTTTATATTATATCATATGTTATATTAATATTATGTTATAAGATTAATAGACTTGATTAATAAGATTAGAATTTCATGTTATATCAAGTAGCAATTTAGCATATAATATATATAATATAAAAAATTATAAATATATATACCGGTTTGGATCGGTATAAACAGATTTTCAAAATATGAAAACCGGTATCGCACCGATTTAGGACTGATTTTGGTTTTTAAGAACCGGTATCGCACCGAACTACTTAGAAACCAGATTGAATCCACCTGTTCGGTCCGATCCAGTCCAACTGATTTTTCAAAACTTTTTTTACACCCCTATTTACGAGTCTCGCTGAAGCCAAGAAAATCAACAAAGGCGAGAACATGGCTCCAACATTGTATGTTCATGAGACTGAAGAATGACAAAGCAAGCAAAACAAAAGGAACGAATGTGTTGATAGTCAATGAGAGATCCAAACAAACACTCACATGGAGATTAATTTGAGATGACGGGACTTGGAAGGTGGTTAATGGTATACATTGCGGTAACTGCAACTTTACCCCAGAATGGGACAAGGACTTTAACAGAGAGGAAAAGAGTCCAAACTTTGTCAAGGATATGATGAAATTTTCGTTCAACTTGTACATTTTGCTGAAAGGTGCCTGGACAAGAGATTTGATGGATAGTGTCATATGTTTGCAAGATATTTTGAAAATTATATTTTTGGTATTCAAATGCATTATCAGATCGAAAGATTTTGATACATTTAGAAAATTGAGTTTCAATCATTTTTGTAGAGTTACAATAAATATGCAACAGTTCAAAATGAGAGTGCATAAGATAAATCCAACTGTAAGAATGAAATCATCAATAAATATAACAAAGTAACAAGATCCATGATACTAGTTACAGGGGCAGCTCCCCAAACATCAAAGTGTATCAAATCAAAAATACTAGTAGATAATGACTCACTACTATGAGCATGTTATTTCCCTAACTGAAAAGAAACACAATCAAAGGTATCTTGGGATACAGAACCTAAAAGACCTTAAGAAACTAACTGTTATATCCTAGAAGAGGATGCATGACCAAGTCAAGAGTGCCAGAAGGTAAATGAAGGAGAAACAAATGTGACAACATAAACACCAGTGGATGGACCAAGAAGAACTAAGAGAATATGCAAAATACTTATTGGAAACACGCTAGCCAAAGTAGTACAAAATAACACGGTATCCAAGTTGAGCCAATAGCCCCACAAACACTAAGTTATTAGAGAGTTTAGGAACATGAAGCACTTCAGAAAATGGATATGTTGGATGCAGAGATAAATCCTATATTTGGAGCAAGCATAGTGGATCCATTGGCAGTGTTTATAACAAGCGGTGGATGTGTAGAATGCATTTTAGAGAACAAAAACGATGAGGGTGTTATATGATTTTGATAGGCAGAATCCATAAGCCAAGAGAGAGAATTACCAAGTAGAACAGAAAGAGAAAAGAAGGATGACACATTACTAGACCGGATCAGGACCTAAGTTAGGAGGTTATCCAGGTCAGTTATGGAGTAAGGCCATGAGAAACTGATAAAGATGATGCTGATCATGACAAATGGCATACATGTAAGCATCAGTGAGATCCTTCTAGGGTGGGTCAAAGAGATCAATTTGATTCCAAATGTGACAAAGACGATCAAATAAGTCATTAATGGATTGGCCAGGCTCCTGTCTGAGTTGAATCAACTCAACCATAAGTTGATACTCTCTGGGACCCATGAGGAGTAACATAATGCTTGGCTAATATGGTCCAAGCAGACAGAGCATCATCATAGCTACCAAGTAGGTTGGAGATGGTCAGAATACAGGTTTTGCACGTCTAAGTAAAGATATGGTGATTATGGTTATCCCATTTGAGAATTCTAGTGGTGAATCTACATGGAGCATGGCCCACCAAAATTTTTTCAAAATTTAAAATAGCCCCTAAATTTTATTCATAATTCCATGTATATAGAAATTCCCCTCCCCCCCAAAAAAATTATAATTTCCTTATTCTCGTATGTTTTCTAAAATTTTGTAAAATTTCAATATACATAGAAATGTCTCTTTCCAATTTTTTCATGTATAATTTCTATATATTATCTATCTTCAAGGATGTAGCCCAACTAAAATTAAATTAAAAATAAGATTAGGAGAAACAATAAACTATTAAAATTGACTCCAAAGTCTTTTATTATACAATATCAAGTTTCTAAAAATACAAACTTTATATTTTTGAAATACAAGAAAAAATAATAGTGGAGAAAAAACAATTGAAAACTTTTCCTTGTATTTTTACTTTTCACTAAATTTAGAGGATAAAACATCTCCACTAAATTGAAAATACAAGAAAAATAATTTAAAATTGATGATTTATATGAAAAATAGTGGAGATGTTTTATCCTCTAAATTTCATTGAACATGGAAAAGTTTGTTTAAGGTCTCAATTATTACATTCTATGCTTAATGTGACACCAAAATAGATAGATTTTGCATAAAATTTGATAAACAAGCCTAGACATTATAATGAAATATGGCCTTCTAAAATATCACTTGATAGTTTTTATGATGAAAAAAATTTCAAACAAATTCATATTTACAAAAATAATAATGGATGAATATTATTCTATAACATGTTGTTGTAAAAAATTTGAAATAGACAAAAAGTTTTTTTTTTAAAATTTTATTTCTATGTTATTTGGTAAATTATCGAGATTTAATTTTATATACAGTCATGCTTTATGATTTTGTAATAATTTTTCATTTTACATAAATATCCCGTTCGGTAGAAAAGTTTGCCCCCTAAGAAAAATTGTTGATTCCACCACTGGAGAAGGCACTATTAAAATTGTTATGCTTGTTCATCTCCTTTTTGCACTAGCTTTGTCTAATCACTCGTGCAATAAAACCAAAGTTTATGACCTTTAAGAATGCTACGAAAAGACTGATACTACCAAATAGTTTCTACCATCTAATATCACATGAATAGGATGAAGAATCTTATTGTTTTCAGCCATTATGAAATTAGATATGCAAAAAAATAGACTGCAAAAATGAGATCAACACGCAAAAATAATGCAGAAAACACCTGTATAGAAAACGTCAACGTAATGGTAAATGGCAAAGGTCAGCAGTACTAACGTGGCACCTGGCTATTGATGTGGTAGGATGATGTGGTAGTGTGGTAACATGGTTGTCGACAAGACTAGGGCTGTCTTTAGCAATGATGTGACGTGTGGGTGTGAGGCTGCAAAGGAGGTGCATGAGGTGCATGGGTGGTGCAACTCCAAACGACACTTGGAGGCGAGCGCAAGCTCTTATCTGACTGATTTTGACGATATTGAGACGGTCTCAATGAGATCTTCCCAACGGTATGCCTCATGATCAAAACAAAGTTCAGACACAATGATTCCGAAATGTTGTAGTAATCCTTACAACAATTGCAACTATCTGACAACAGTGAGCAACACTTGGATGGCTCAGCCATAGAAGACAAAGGCAGCAAAAAGTGCTAAGAATGATGAAAACTACTAGTACTTAAAGGATCAGAGTAGTGGCCATGTTTAAATAGTATTAATTAATTCTATATATCAATTGTGCTATACAAGGTAGCCTATATATAAGAGGCCAAAGGTTATACAAGAGCCTTACTCAACCAACGTGGGACTCACATAATACATATAAACTAACACTAACATTAGGACTGTATAACAACTGAAGAAATCGACGCAGATCGACTGCCAGAGCACGGAACCGGTCGAAACTAGAAGAGAATGGGTCAAACATCGGTAGCAATTCCTTAAAATCGACATCGGCAAGTTCGGTTCTGGTTTGAACTTGGTTCAAACCGCCGAACCGGCTGATTAAATAAATAAATATATATATGTTTATATATATCATAGTTAAAATGACGCCGTTCCACTTTAAGTGAAATGACGTCATTTTAGACCTAATGTTTACAAAAAAAAAATATAAGTGAAACGACACCGTTTGATTTTAAACCAAATGGCGTCATTTCAATTTAAGCCCGTCTTCTTCCCTTCCCATCTTCTTCTCTAATTTCTCTCATTCTCTCTCTCTCTCCTCTATGAGATTGCAACACTTTCTCTCTCTACTATCGCAAACAAACGTCACCGCTAAGGGGATCGATAACCTACCAAGAATCACCAAAGAACCACCGAAATTGGTACGGTCAGTATATCTCCTCTCCATCGGTGGGTTTGGTTGGTTCTTCCATGAAAATCTCCTTTATCGGTCAGAAGCGGCTTTTGTCGAAAACTGCCTCGATATGGTTAGTTTTCAACCATAACTAACATATACACTAATAAGAGCGTCGTGAAATTTACTGACTTAGACATCAGAGATGTCTGTCAGCACTCCAAGGCACTTTCATTCTCTGGTTGCAGGTTGTACGGACTAGTTGTAACGGTACGATATACGTCTTCAACATGAACATAACAAAATCTAGTATGAAATATATCATTTCTCTGAATCCTAATTAAGGTCATCTGAATTCAATCAAACACAAAAAAAATCTCTTCTTGAAAAGTACTAAACCACAATGAATCTCACAAACCCGAGTTGTGGAAGAGAACATGCATCATTACCTTGAGCAAGGTGACGATCGTTTGGTTCCCATGACAAGGTTAGTAATTTTAAGAATAAGAACAAGTTTGAGGATTTCTTTGGTTGTCACATTGCTCTCAAGGAGCATTGTCTCCACCGTGACCTGTAATGAGACTGGTTGAAAAAAAAGGGTTTTGATTGAATCCTTCTCTAGTATATGTGATTTAACTTACATTTGGTTGCAGAACTATTACCAAAATTCTACACCTTGGCCTCATTACACAATCAGATATATTTCTGCAGGAGATTCCTCCTCCTATTGTGCTCTTCATTTGAGTAAACTCTCGCCTATTCTTGGCTCAGTTGGTTCCATTATAATCTTCCAACTATTAGCAAAAAGTTGTCCCAAAAGACAATATAATTGTTGTAGTTTTAAGAATCAGTTAAATCGAGGGACTTCACATCTAAATAGATAAGTCTTACACCTTTTTATTTGTACTTATTGCTAGAAGATATAATAAAAATAAGGGAATCATGAAGGTAGAAAATAAAAATTTGGACTCCAAGGTTTGATCTAGCTATGATTTCTTTGGAACATATTTTGCCCCTTTTCAACGTGTTATAGAATATTGACAAAGTTTTTCTCAGGATACCATGAAGCCCCCTAATTTGTTGTTCTAAAGTAGCACATTTTTTAGAATAACTCAAAACACTATTTTTTATAATTATAAGATAAAGATTTTAGAAGAAAACGTTATTGTCTGTTACAAACTAAGTACATCAGTTATGTGACCACCCTAAGTTATTGGTGACCATTATAGCGTAAAAATTTTAAATCTTTCGTAATGGTCATCAAATAACCCACTTATTATTGATCATAATCTCTGGTTTTGAATTTCAAATATAGGTTTATTTTATATAATAGATGTAATCAACACTTAATATTCTCAAAATAAATGTAGATCTCAAAATAAATGTAGAGCTCCCAAGTCCATTGCCCTTGCCCGTAAGCGCAAGCACATAGCCCTTGTCCGCTTGTGTCCCTTGATACGAGCGGCTTATGTAACTCTTTCTTCTCCTTCATTTTAAGATAATATTGTAGTGAGGATGATTCAATATAAACTACTTGTCTACTCTTTATTTTATCAATGTGGGATTAACGATTCCTTCTTCATATACTTCAATGAGTTGACATTATCCATCAATGCACAAGATACTAGATATATACTATATCGTAGACAACATCACTAAACAAATCTTTTCTTTAGTTGGAAGAGACTTGTGGTAGATATTCTTATAAAAGTTATATTTGCAAGGTAATGCCGAGGGTATTGCAAGATCAAATTTTATCATTTAACAATGAGGAGAGCGTATCCTCCATGAACCGACTTACAAATAGAATCATATAATTTGAAGCTGAACCATTCAAACTAAAATTTCCCATGGGCCATTACTATGAGCTCTATTAACATCATGTTTTGCACACTTTTAGACTAAGTTCCTACAGCTCAAGTCTTCGGGAATGGACCTACGAAAGATTGAAAGTAGTGCAACTTGGAAAGGGCGGCCTTGGGATCAGGTAATCTCCAATGTTAAAGTCAGTAGATATTCTTAGAAGTTTGTAACTAAGTAAAAGAGTTTAGGGATCAGAGAGCTTTCTTCATACTTGGAACTGGCTATCCATATCTTGGTTAGGGGGCCAAATCGTCTTTGTCTCCACAACTGTTTATATTGTCAGACCTTCTTTAATGCGGGATGACTCTACGACAGTTCCATAAATGTGGCGTGTAGCCCAGCAGCGGTGCCGTTAATGCGGCGTGGTTCCTTGACTTCACGTCTAGCTTATATAAGCCGTAGATGACTTGGTGCTGATGGATCAAGGGCCTTTCGTATTTTTCACTGCAATTTGCGCAAGTCTCTGAGTTCTGAAAGCAGTCGCAAACTGTCAGGTTGATTTGTCTTGTCAACTTTTTCCCCTTTCTTGGTTGACTTTCCATCCCCCATTTGGACTTGAGGGCCCTAGGGCCGGGTATTGGGCCAAGGCCCAGTGGGCTTTAAGCAGTGGGGAAAATCTCATTACAGTTACCAAGTCAATTCTTCTCGGATGGGTCCGAGGGGAACTCTTTCCTCATCCTTTAACCATTCACTTTGCTAGATCCCCTGACCCTCCTTGTTGAGTGCCAAGCGACCGTCCACATTATATCCATGCGGCAATATGGCGTCAGTTACGTTTTCGCACTGATTGGCACCCCTTCGATTTATGCGTCCTAACTTTGTGTTACGCAACCATTAGTTCCACACATTGTATCAGTAAACCTACTCTGCAACGATTGCGATAATCGAGGGATTCTGGTACTCTTGGGGGGGGAAATGTGGTGCTATATGGACCCTCCTCTACGTTGGGAAATTCATTATACTCATTTTGCCCTTTCTTCTGCATTTTATGCTTTTTGCTCCTCTGCTTAAGTTCTTAGTCCCTTTGTTTTCTTCGCTTTTCTCTTGAAGTTTCGTTGCTGTTCTTTCTATCTTTCATGACTCCGAAGAAATCTTCACGCTCCTTTCAGACAAGTGGGGTCCTTTAGCGGTGCTCAGGCCACTACTGGCCTCGGCAGTTCCACTCTGGACGATTTCGCTGGGTTTTCATGGAGATCAGCGGTGACCTCCGCTAAACTGGAGGAGTTAAGGGTGACTTACAGGATACCCTCGAAAGTGGAGCTCGTTGTGCCCACACCTAACGGAGCGGTGGATTCCAAGGGGTATGGCACCAAGGTGGCGGTTTACCCCGCCATGTTCTCTTACGGCCTTAAGTTGCCATTTTGTCGATCAATGCGAGAAGTTTTGGGCTTCTTTGAGTTGGCGCCTACTCAGCTTCCTTCCCTTATGTGAAGGATTCTTATTTCGCGCTGTGTCATCTGTCGCTGTGCTTTGGAAGAGGCAGGGTCAGATTTCATAGATCTTACGACCCGTGAGTTATTCATTACTCACAACGTTGTGCGGAAGGGCTATCACATCTATAGTTTCCAGCTGGTTCAGGAACTAGTCCGGGTGGAGGCACGACATACTTTTATAAAGGGATACGTTGGCAAATTCTTCCTTTTGTCGAGCGAAGTGTTGGAGTTGCCGGCCAGGAAAACCCTCAAAAGCTTGTTTCATGTACATGCCATATGGGGTATCGTAGACAGGGACACAAGCAGCCGCCCCAAACAGACCTCGGAGGAGGAGTTGAGGCTTGGGATCATTCGAGCCTCGGTGAAGGCCCATCCGGGGACATTACTTCTAAGGCTTTGTTGACAAAGGACAGCCTTCGCCGGTATCTGGCTCCCAAGGCTAACTTGCGCTCTGATCCGAGTATCCCTGTAAACCCGATCACGTTGCTTGCTCGTAGGCATTCCCCTAGTCCGCCAATTAAAGGAAGAAGGAAGAAGCTTCAGAGGATTTTACCCACCCCTGTCGATTCTGACAATGTCCCCATCCCTCCAGGGGGAGTTTGTTATGGCGTTTTTTTAATCCCGGTCCCCCCCAAGAGTGCCCGTAAAGATGGTGTTGATAACATACCCTCCTCGTGCTGCATTACTGATCCAAGGAGCTATGGTTGATGTTGCCCCCGTGATCGAGGTCACCTCCTTGGGTGGTGTCGAGGAGGCGAAGACAGACATTTTAACTGAGGAAGCCATGGCGCCTGGCTTGCCCGACAAGGGGGAGGTCAAGAAAGGTCGTTGAAAAAGTTCCAGCGGATCTTTGAAGATCGCTTTGCTCAGTCACACCGATTGACTCCGTGAGATGGAGGGTAAACCTCAGAGGCTACTTGACTCTACTTGCAAATTCCTCACTTTTCTTCGTTCCCTTCCTTCGATTTTGATTTTACCTCATGTGATAGGGATTGGAGTGTCTGACGGCCTTCATTGTCGACAGCCAAGCGGAATTGAGGAATGAGAATCAGAACCTTCGTTCATTGGCTCTGGTGGCCTTGGACTATGTGGCAATGGAGCAGAAGCAGAAAGAGATAGCTGAGGAAGCCCTTGCCAACTTGATGAAATCCCAGGGGAAAGTTGGTGAGCTCCGCATTGAGGCCTTGCTTGCTTGCGAAGCAAGGGATACATTTCAGTAATCCCTTGACAAATGCCAATAGGAGCTTGAGAGCTGTAGGCCGATATCCAAGAGCTGCATCAACAACAGGACACAGACAGTTGGACAATCAAATGGCTCAATACTCAAGTTCAAAATATTAATGAGTCAGTGACAACGAGGAGGAAAATCTTGGAGGAGGAAAGGCAGCGAAGGAAAGATGCAGAGGCTGCCCTGGAAGTAACCAGGTTGGTTCTTGAAGGCCGCGAAGTTACCCTCCAAGGTCTATGGGAGAAGCTGTCTTGTGTGCTTCGGCTATAAAGAAGGCTTGGAGTGGATGAAGACTCACATTCTTCAGAACTCCCAGTCTGACCTCAGGGTTATGAATGTGGGGGATTTTTTCCTGCATGAGGAGTCTCTTTGGTTGCGCAACATCCTTGGGAAGAGTCTGATTCCAAGCGGCCTTGGTGATGGCCCTACGAGGAATGACCTCGTCTGTTGAGGGCAGATTTTCTAGACAGATCTTCTTGCTCATCCTCTATTGTTGGGATCCCAGACTCCTTGTTCTCGTTCTCGCCCTTTTGCTTACAGGGGTCGACTTTGAAGCCATTCCCACTTGGCGTCTTCACTTCCTCCAATAGTTTCTTCTCCCTCCCCACAGCTGGCGAGTGGTTTCGAGCGTCTCCTAGGCGATGATCATCACTATATGACTTAATTAATTGTCTCATTACATCCCTGTTGATGTTTTGAGGTAACCTCAGGCGTTATCGACACGTTGTAGTGGTGGAGACCTCTGCTTCCTGCTTTCACAAAAGTATAATTTGATGGAGCTCGGTTGCAGTGATCATTGGCCTTCATCCGATAAGCGGTTCTCAACGTAGAAATCAACTTTGAGATGTTCTGATTCTTGGAGATATCTTCGTTGTCACTGGAGATTTTCAACTCATCCTTTTTCAAATGGGTCCGAGAACAGTGCGGTCTTCTGGTCCTTTTGGATTATCCCTGGCCATTTTATGGTCTAGGTCTTCAGTCGGGCATTGGAACTTGTTTTTTTTTTTTAAGATATAAGGTCTCAAGTTGTAACTTGTTCCTTGTAGCTCTACGTCTTTATGGTTTAACTTGTTCCATGTAGCTCTGTGGCTTTATGATGTCACTTGTTCCTTATAGTTTTACAATTTTATGATGTAACTTGTTTCTTGTAGCTTTCGGGGATAAATAAAATTACCTTTTGTTGATTATATCCAGTTATGCTTTTTCGCATTCTTTCCAATATTCTTTTCTTCTTACTTTTTCTAATCTTTTTGTTCTTGAGGGCTGGTCCGGGTAGAGCTTGCCTGCGAAGGTTTGCCGCACAACGCCTCTTGTGATCCACCCCACCAGTGCTCGGTCAACATTCGATGACCCCGCCTGTTGGCGGTCTTCCTGCTTGTGCTCTTTTCGTTGGCCCTCACTATGTATCCATCTTTCCAAACCTTCATGACTTTGCTTGAGGTGTGGGCATTTTCCATATCTCCCTTGTCTTAACTTCGCTCTTCAAGTAGTCATGAGACTGACCCCGCTTTCCACCTAGGGAGCCAAGACGGCCTTAAGCCCGACTTGTCTCCTCAGCCAACGAGGAGGTAAAATAGTCTAGGTGGTTTGAAACTTTACCTGCCCTTCCCCATTAGCCTAGATTTGTCCTTAGGGCCATCGTGAAGCCAATCCTGCTCTCCCTTGGGGGTAGTCAAGACGGCCTTATGCCAGGCTTGCCTCCTTAGTCCATGGGGAGGTAAACTAGTTCGGGCAACTTGTAACTTTGCCTGTCTTCCTCCAGTAGCATAGCTAGGTTCTCGAGTCTATGTTGCACGTTGCTTGTTGATGATGCCTGACTTGATGTTCTATGTTGCTGCCGTTTATGTTGATGATGTCCAAGTCTTCTGCTCTGTCGTTTGGGCAATTTGTGGACTTGGCTTGGACTCCGCCAGGGAAAGGTCAGAATACCTCATGCGAAACCGCCTCTTTCTCCCCTAGTGAGGTAATTCAGACAGCTACGTGGCTAGTCCGCTCCTTCGCCACGATGGGGGTTGGAGTAAATATTCGGTCAGCCTGAAGGCTGAACTCGCTCTCTAGTGCAGGAGGGATAAAGTAACCTTTAGGCTTACCTTCTCCTGTGATATTCCGCAAAGAGGTAAGTCATTTGGGCAGTTTGTTACTTGACCCGCTCCCGTTCTCTACTGTTGGAGGGACAAAAAAATCTTTAGGCCTACATTTTTCTATAGTATCCTACAAGGAGGTAAGTCATTCGGGTGGTTTATTGTTGAACCTGCTTCCGCTCATTGGCACTCATGAGGAAGGTAAAAACTTTTTCCTTCGGGTAGTTGAGGATTACCCGCACTCCGCCGCAAGAATGATAAGGCAACCTTTAGGCCTACCATTCTCTGTGTTGCCCCGCTGGGAGGTAATTTGGATAGCGATGTGGTTGGTCCACTCCTTCATCGTGATAGGGGTTGGGATAAGTTATTTTGGCTGCCTTAGGGCCGGTCCCGCTCTCCCGGATGAGAAGAATGAATCCAAGGAAGAGGTGAAAGAAACCGATCCCGAGGCGACTGACCAGCAAGCTGAGAAAACTAGAGAGAATAAAGGAGCTGCAAAATCCAAGAAATCCAAGGAGTTTACTTCTAAAACTTCTTCTCCTTTAATTTATGATCCACCAATTCCTTTTCCGCAGAGGATTAAGAAGAAATAAAATTGATAATTAGTTCTCTCTACAATTGGCGACCGAGGAGAGCAGTGCACTTGTACAAAAGAAGCTGCCGCCTAAGGAACTAGGTGTTGGAGAAGCAAAGTCAACCACCACCTCTCTACAATTGACAACCGAGAAGAGCAGTGCAGTTGTACAAAAGTGGCTGCCGCCTAAGGAACTAGGTTTGGAGAAGTAAAGCCGACCACCATCTCTTTACAATTGGTAGATATATCCATTAAATACCCGAGAGGACTCACTAAGGACGTACTGGTGAAAGTTGATAAGTTCATCTTCCCAACCGACTTCATTGTACTTGATATAGAGGAGGACGAGGAGATCCCTTTAACACTGGGCCGACATTTCCTTGCGACGGGGAGAACATTAATTGATGTCCAGAAAGAGAAACTCATTTTGAGGGTCGGTGAGGAGCAGGTCACTTATGACATATTTAAATCTATGGAATTCTCTTTTGAAGTACATTCTTGTTTTCAAATAAGTAGAAGGAGACGTGGTCATGGCTGACAAGACTTATGGAGCTGAATTCTCAAAGCTACTACGTAAGGAACCACCCAAGCTTGAACTCAAACCGCTTCCATCAAATTTAAGGAACAAAGAGGTCGGGGAGATCTCCAAGGGGTACACGGCTGCATCTTCAAGGAAAATATTCAATTGGAAGACCAGAAAAAATAAATAAATAAATCAATGGAGCATCTCTTACCTTCTCTCATTCTTTGCTTTAATTTTTCTTCCTTGCTCCCATTAAGGACAATGTGATATTTAAATTTGGGGGGAAATGATATTATTTTATTCAATAATAATAATAATAATGATAAAAGTAGTATGGTTTGATGAATAAAAAAAGCCTATGATAAGAATATGATTGAAATTGATTATAATTTTTAGGAAAAAAATTCAATTGCTTAAGTCTAGTCATTAATTATTTACTTGATCTTATTTAATTTGATATTTTATATATTCAATTAATGATTCTTATGATCATTATTTATTTTGAGTATCTAGAGAAATTTTATATGAATTTTGTGAATTTATATGGTCTCAACTTACTCTAGAACTTGTTTGATTACATTCGAGGTGAAATCCTAGACAGAATATTACTGGGAAATGATTAAGGTATTATTTGGACCAATTGTGCCTTTCAAGCTTACGTGTTTATTATCTTTATTTCCAGTCGCCCCTTTGAGTTTTATTGAAATATATTTTGGCTTTATATTTTTCTTTCTTGTAAACCTCATATTCCCTACTCTATTTGAGCTTAAACACTGATATTCTTACCTTTCAACCTTACCTTTCAAGAGAACTAAGTTTACATAAAGTTACAGACTCACAAGAGCATGAAAGGCAATAGAGGTAGAAGGTATACAAGTAAAGTAATTATAGCAATATTATCAAAATCATAATTTTGGGAGTGTGAAAAGTCAACTCATCTACTGTGTGGCCAACAAGAAAAGGCTGACGAGAGTCATACACAAAGGCAGTCGAAAAGGTATGGAATATTTAAAAAAAAAAAAAAAAGGAATATGCCGAATAGAGGGGTAAAGAGAAAGATACTTGAAAGTGCAATAAAGAGAAGTATGTTGAGAGATTTACAATGATTGAGAAGAGATGTTTGTGTTAGAAGTGAGAATGCTTTATTTATTATGTTGATGTTCAAACTTAAGTTCTCTTACTTTGTTTGAATCCTACCTTTTCTTTGTAGCCCTCACCCTAGCCTTACATTACAAGCTTAATAAATACATATTGATCCCTGGTGATAATTTATGTTTTACATTAGTAGAGCGTGATTTGAAAAGCAAGCCTATGGAGTTTTTAAAGATCCATTATTGATTTACTTGTTTGTATAAAACTATTCAAGAAGCTAATGATGAAGTGAGAATGACGGGTATGCATGAATGTGGGATGGATAATGCGATGAAATTGAGTTTTGAATTAATTTTTGAACTTAATTGATCTTGAGTGATTCCTTTAAATTATAGATTTTAGACAATATTTAAGGTAATAAATTTTGTGAGATTCTAGACAATCTTTGAGGTAATAAATTTTGTGAATCAGACCAATACTTGTTTTAATTGTCTTTCTTTTTTCTTTGCTCAAGGGCAAGCAAAGCTTAAGTTTAGGAGTATTTGATAAGTATTATTTTTATGTGATTTTTATCACTTCTTTATTTATGAAAAATATCATTTTTCCTTCAATACTATTGATTTTATTTTATTTCTACATATTTTTATTTATTTTCTTGGATTTGAATGAATAAAAAGATTTAGTGCAAAAGGAGAGCATTTTGGTACAAAAAAAAGAGACTACGGATCCAGACCGATGAAAGGCAGCTAGATCTAAAGAGAGTCAATGAAATTTGGGCGAGAAGCCTTGTCCCATGGGCAACAAAGAGATTTCTCTCGCCCAAAGGTGAGAAGACTTACCTCTTGGTAGGCAAGGAAACTCGCGACTAGAAGGCGCGAAGATTTGGCGACAAAGCTCTCAGCGGTTAGATTGTGCGACTAGTATAAACGACCAACTTAAAAGACCAACCTAAACGACATCGTGTGCAACAACTAGAAAATGTTAAAGGAATCTTTTATCTCGGTCAGGAGTCTTTCCACTCGGTAGTCGAGGAGAAGGTTGTGTGGTCTTTGTGACCTTCACGCCTGTTCATTTGTGATTTCCACGCTAGTTATATTCAGCGCACACATCATCAATTCAGTAGGATAATTCCTCCCAACCAGGATCAATCGGTTGCTGACCACCAAGTTCGAGTTCCACAATCAATCTGTTGGTGACCAAATCCTCCCGAACTCCGTAATTCAAGCCATATATCACTTAATCTTTTATTTTAAATAATCCCGTTATTCTTGGGATAATTATTTTTATGTTACCATTTATCTTTAGAAACTAATTTCCAGATCTTTAGGCTAGACTGTAGCCGCACTTTTCTCGTTTCTAGATTTGAATTTCAACATCTATTTAATCTCGACTTGTGGGATGAATAGATAAGAGTTCTGAATCGGAGTCGAGAGTTTTTATGTTTTAGAGTATGAGTCTAAGTTTAGAGTTCCAGAATTTATTCTTGAAGTGTTCTTCTGAGAATGCAGAACTGGAGAGCAAATGCGAGAGCCGCATGCCTCATCAACCCACTTTAACGAAGAACACCAGTTTTATTTATTTTTTTCTTTTCAATTCCATTATGAACTAATTTTATTTTCTAAAACTTTGATGTAACCTAACATTGAACATACAGTTTATATTCCAACTTATTTTATTTTCAATATTTCCGTGATTGAGTGTTTATTCTTTATTCTTAATGCTTACAATTTTCAAGCTAACTATTGTTCGATCTTTTGGATTGCGATAAGACCGAGAGGTGATTTGTAATTAAAGTTCTAGGATTAGACACCATCAATTGAGCAAAAGCAAAGATGCTTTACCACAACTAGTGTGATTTTCAAGAAAAATACAAAAAACTTAATGAGTCTTCAATTAATTAAATTCACATAGAGATATGGAATGATTATTCGGAGATATTTTTGGTATTGTTCAAGAGAAAATATTGAATAGTTAAGAGATTTTTATCAATTTGGGATAATTAAGATTTTATAACAAGAAAGAATAAATTGTATGGAATTTGCTAGGTGAAGTTAAATGCTCTAGATCTATTTTTATTATTTTTAAAACCTTGATTTTAATGTTTTTTTCTTCAATTTAATTTAGATAAACCATTCTTCAAATTTCAGTTTTCCAAATAGTAATTAATTTAGTCAATTTTAATACTCAATTGCATAATTATTCCATGTGGGTTCGATAACCGTTTTCTTTAAAATACTTTACTATTTGTTGTGATTTTGTGCACTTGCAAATTTTTATTCAAACAAGGGCCCTCTAAGGTTCTACTTTTGATTAGCAGGTCATCCATGTAGACCTCCATGTTTCTACCTATCTGGCCTTTGAACATACGGTTAACCAACCGCTGGTAGGTGGCCCCCACATTCTTAAGCCCGAAGGGCATCTCCGTATAACAATACAAGCCTTGGTCAATGATGAACAAAGATTTCTCTTCGTCCTTAGGGTTCATACGGATTTGATTATACCTAGAGTAGACATGAAGCTAAGCATGCAATGACCCACTGTTAAGTAGACAATGAGGTCGATGCGAGGAAGTGGGAAGCTATCATTCGGGCAAGCTTTGTTGAGGTCAGTGAAGTCAATACACATTCTCTATTTGCCGCTCGGTTTCTTTACGAGCACTAAATTAGACAGCCACTATGGGTAGTGAGCTTCTCGAATGAATCCCACACTCAGCAATTGGTCCACCTCCTCGGCTATGGCAGCATTCTTCTCTGCACTTACGCTTTGGCGCTTCTGCCTCACTCCTTTAGCTTTGGTGTCTACACTTAGGCTATGCA
The DNA here is from genome assembly GCA_003123785.1 of Pterocarya stenoptera. Classification (NCBI taxonomy): domain Eukaryota; kingdom Viridiplantae; phylum Streptophyta; class Magnoliopsida; order Fagales; family Juglandaceae; genus Pterocarya; species Pterocarya stenoptera. The sequence continues at coordinate 329,520 of QEOT01000476.1, forward strand.
TATAATTTCGAGTGCTATCCCAGGCATATCCCCATGGCCACGTGAACACATCCCAGTGCTCGACGAGAAGTTGTTTAATGGCGTTTCGAGCTTCAATAGTCATTTTGCTACTAATTTTCACCTTGGCTTCTAGCCGATTTGGGTGAAGAGTAACAAGCTCCAACGGTCCCGTTATTCTACTTTCCGGAGTTCCTACTCATCTCGAACATCACTTATGATCTCTACGCAATCTGGAGCTAGCGGTAAGGTGCTGGCATCCTCTGTTGGATGCGTCGCTTTGCCAAGATGTGTATGGCTTTCCCCCACTGCAACTTTCTCACTCCCTTATGTTCGTCTCTCCGTCTAGTTTACTTCCATGCCTTTGGTAGTTTCGACAAGCTTCTGAGTTGCCTGGAACAAGTTATCTCAGGCGCGCAAAGTACACACAAGATCTATAACAAATCCCATAGACGGCACCACTGTTAACATCGTGTTTCGCACACTTTTGGACCAAGCTCCGACAACTCATGTCTTCAGGAATGGGCCTACAAAAGATGGAGAGTAGTGCAACTTGCAGAGGGTAGCCTTGGGGCCGAGTAACCTCTGATGGCAAAGTCAGTAGATATTTTTGGAAATTTGCAAATAAGTAAAGGAATCTAAGGATCAGAGAGCTTTCTTTTTACCTGGAGCTGGCTATTTATATCATGGTTGGGGGGGCAAATCGTCTTTGTCCACAAAGGCCGTGTCTTCTTTTCTTTTTCTATTATCAGACCTTATTTAATGTGATATGGCTCTGCGACAGCTCCATAAATGTGGCAGGTAGCCCAGTAGCGATGCCATTAATGCGGTGTGATTTTTTTACTTTGCGTCTAGTTTATATGAGCTGTAGATGATCTGCTGCAGATGGATCAAGGGCCTTCCATGTTTTTTGCTGCACTCTACGCAAGTCTCTAGGTTCTGAAAGCAGCAGCAGACTATTAGGCTTATCTGTTTTGTTGACTGTTCGGTACCCCTTCCTGGTTGATGTTCCATCCCCTATGCAGACTTGGGGGCCCTAGGGCCGGGTATTAGGCCGAGGCCCAATGGGCTTTAAGCAATGGGAAAAATCCCCTTACCAGCTTAATACCTGAGATAGAGCAATATAAGAAAAAAGAAGAATAATAATGAGCAAAACATAAGCTGGTGTTACCAGGAGTATGTATATATGCAGGTGATAGGAGGACAAAGACGAACAAGAAAAACCCGAGCACCGGGGAAAACTACATGATCAAGAGCTAGTCCATTTCAGCACATCCATGCAGGTCATGATCTTTTCCCACATCTACATACGCTCAGTCGAGCCAAACAGTCGTAAACTCCCGGTAGACTGGGTGTGTATAAAGTTGGACTACAAAGAAATTTACTATCTTTGTGAATTGGTTTTGAAAAAGAAAAATGTTAGAATTAGGACGTACCCATATCTATCTATCCTTATAAACTTTGAAGACGATAGTGTAACATTTGGGAGAAAAAGCTAATAATTAAGAATCGTTAAACTACTAACTTCTGGCCATCGTTGATAAGTATTTGCAGGAACTGATTATTTCTGAATTGTGAATCCACACAGATTTCTATATGAAGAGTATTGGGTACGAATTTTCAACCTATCTTTTTACATTAATGAATGTAACTGATGGAGAATCATAGGTCTTTATATATAGATAGGCCGAAACCCTTATCTACTATTTTCTAAGTGTTGTTTCCTTCCATTAAGGAATACAACTGTTGGTTTTTAATTTTATTTAGGTGATAATTTAATTTGCAAGTTAAAGAAATCAATAAAAACCAACAATTACATCCAGCATTTTTCTTACGCGAAAATGCTGCATCAAGATAGTGGGATAAGTTTCATATGGCCCAACAACCGTATCCATCCAAATATTCTGTTACAACCCAAATAATTGAATATTATAATTTTTTTTAACTGGTTAAGAACACTAGCATTGGCTTAGGCAAAGTTAAAGGTTGGCTAAAATTTAGCTAATTTGTACTAAAAAGACCCCACATTGGATTAGGTATCTCTAAAACAATTTACATTTCTGCTATAGTGATTAGCCAAATTTTGAGAACCAAATTGATTCACCAAAAATTAAAATAATAATTTTTCACTCCAAACAAACATTAAAATATTAGTTTCTCACTCCAATAAAAATACTATTTGGTTTGTAATTAAGAAATTTAGATAGAATTTTTTATGAGTTTAATTAAATATTTTTTGTTATTAGCATTAAATGACTTTTAAAAATATTATTTTTTAATATTAATTTAATTAGAATATAATTATTATTAATACTAAATTAGTAGAATTATAAAATGTGATATAAATAAATTAAATAAAAAAATTATTAATTTAATAATATTTTATTATTATATAGAGAGTAAATGGCTAATCCAATATGGGGATTGAATTTAAATGGAATAGGCATATGTAAAAAGATGTGATATTGGCTAAATTTTGAACATGTATTTAGCTAAGCCAATACTAGTGCTCTAAGGTCGGATACCTGCACAAATTATATATATATAAGAAGATAAATCCAAACGAGTAAATGAACCTCCTTATAAACCTGAATGCAGATCCGGGTATATATAACTGAGTACCCAAATCCGCTTCTTGATTTACACCCGTTCACCCATTTACACACCATCGCCTATATAAATATATATATATAGAAAAATATCAACAACTTTAATTAGCACTATTGATGCAAATAGCATGTATCTTTAATTTTTTATGGTTATAAAGTAAGTTTTGTTTGGATACATAAATGGCTTCATCTTTTTTTTTTTTTTTTTTTTGTTTGAAATGAAACTTCCCTTCATAAATCAAAGAATAATGATGATTTGTCAAGAATAATAAAAGGAGTAACCTCAGGAGGTTTCTCTTCCAACCAAATATATTCAAAATATAATAAACAATTCAATTTTTTTAAATACTAAAATAATAATATTAAAAATTAATATTTTATTAATATTTTATTCAACTTTTAACTTTTATATAAAATTATCTCATCTCATTTCATTATTCAAAGACGACTAAATATTGTCTTAAATTTTCTACGATCAATACATACTTGCCATATTAGCTGTCACAAGTGAAAATACAAACAAGGTAAATTGGAATCTGAAATTAATATAAAGAGATTTGTTAAGGATTCGCAACTGTTCACACGCACACAACACACATTTTTTTTTCTTTGAAATGCTAGATCTCTTCATCATCTTCTCTCGGCTACGTCTCTCTCTCTTCAAGCTCTCTCTCATCATCTCTTTCGTCAACTGCTTTCTCTCTCCTCAAGCTCTCTTTCTCATCATTTCTCTCTTTGACCCCTCTCTCTCTCCTTAAGCTCTCTGTCATAATTTCTCTCTCTTCGACCTCTCTCCCCTTAAGCTTTCTCTCTCATCAAACCAACCTCTCTCTCTCCTCAAGTTTTCTCTCTCACCAAGCTCTCACTCTCTGCCTCTCAACGTCTCTCACTTCTCTCTCTTCAAGTGTTCTCTCTCGCATTAAGAGAAAAAAAATCTAACAATAAAATCGGTTGACACATAGAATGTATTGGCTTCAAGGGTCGGCTCTCCCATAAGGCAACTTAGGCGGTTGCCTAAGGCCCCCAGTAGAAGAAGGCCTCAAAAAATATTTAAAAAAAATTAAGTAAATTTATTTTATTAAAAAAATAAATTATCTACACTAAACAGAAATTAAAAACTTATGTCTAAAATAAATAAGCCAAAGGTTAAAAAAAAAATTGCTAACAATTATAAAAAGAAAATATAAATTTCTATTTAATTACAGACTCTGCAACTTCTCTTTGGAAAGCTACAACTTACAATAATGACTGTAATTTAATAGTTTCAATCTACTTTTACAAAATCTAAAAAATTCCAATGGAACATCTCAAAAACACTGCTTTTATACCTGAAATCAACAAATCTTATTTCAATCTTCATTCTCTAATCTCTCTCTTGCATCCATCTTGCTTGTATGCATTGGCAGCCTCTCTATTTTCTCCAATCACACCGTCAAATGTTAAACAACTCTGCTGTGTAGCTTGTGTTTTGGCGATGAAGGTAAGGGAAGGCTAAAGTTGAATCGTTTGATTACTCTAAAACTTGAGCTGCCGTTTGTATATAGACTATAAAGTGAAGTTTTTATTTTATATGTATACGGTGAACTCAGAACTGTAAAAGTTTGTGGCAAAGAAAGAGCCACATGCTTGGTTAATTTTTTTCATTCTTTTTCAAGACTTTTCCAGAACATTCAGATTTCATGTCCTTAGTTAATTTTTTTTCTCGACTTAATCGATACTTTATGCTTATCATCAATATCATGCTTTCAAGAATGATAATTCACATGGCCTATGGGCCATGGCACCGGTTGGATGTTAATCTTAATTTATTTGAATTTTACACTTATTTCAAATTTTTATTCTCTCTTTTAATTCTTTTAGTTTATAATTTATTTCTTAATTTTGAATATTAACATTAAGATATTTTATTTTATTGTGCAAATTAACAATTTTATGTAAAAGTGAAGGTCATTTATTATATAAAAGTGGATCTCGTTTGCTAAATTAGGTTCTATTGTTTTATATTAATATTTATTTTATTCTAGAATATTTATAACTATAGTAAGATTTTATATAGTAGATATTGTTCTTTTATACTAGAAAATATGTCTAATAGAAAATATGCATCTAGATATGAGAAACTTAAAAAAAAAGAATAGAAAAATTGATTGAATCTCAAAAAGGATCTTTAAATAAATTTGTTACTACCAATAAACAAAATATAGTAGAAAATTTAAGTGAAACATTTGTAGATGATCAAGAAACACACCAAATAGGACCACAAGATAACAAAATAAATCTAGAAATACAACAAAAGGGATATGGAGATAATGAAACAACACAACAAACCCAACAAAAGGGATCTGATGATAGTGCTCAAGCATGTACTGCTACAATTATTGCCGGAGAATTTGAGAAAAGTACAGAAGAAAATAAAAATACTGAAAACATATCTGATTCTATTCCTTCAAATATTTATGACCCAGCTCAATGGAAATATGTTGATACAAAATTAAGAGATTTATTAGTAGAAAAGGGTCCAATTAGTAGTAATAAAAACTTTCCTAAGGATGAGAACTTTAGACATTTTTCCACTACATATTATATACGAAACTTATTAAATGGGGAGAAATATGATAGAAAATGGCTAGTGTTTTCAAAAGACTTGAATATAGTATTTTGCTTTTGTTGCAAATTGTTTAATTCAAAGCTTAGTATAAGCCAACTAGCTAATGAAGGAACTAATGACTGAAAAATCTTAGTGCTAAGCTTAAAAGCCATAAAACAACCAATGAGCATATTATTAACATTACTGCTTGGTTTGATTTAGAAATGAGATTGTTAAAAAATAAAACAATTGACAAAAAAGTCCAAGAAAAAATTAATAAAGAAAAAGATCATTGAAAAAAAGTGTTATTGAGAATTGTTGCTATAGTAAAAACCATTGGTAAAAATAATTTACCATTTCAAAGACAAAATGAAAAGATCTACCAAGAAAATAATGGAAATTTTTTAAGTCTAATTGAAATGATTTCTGAGTTTGATCCAGTAATGTAAGAACATATTCGACGTATTCAAGATGGTGAAATTCATAATCATTACCTTGGGCATAACATACAAAATGAATTAATACACTTACTAGCAACTTAAATTAAAAACTATATTATTAAAAAAAATAAAGGAAGCAAAACATTTTTCGATTATACTTGATTGTACCCCAGATGCAAGTCATCAAGAACAAATATCTCTCATACTAAAATGTGTTAATATTTCAGCAAACCCAATAAAAATAGATCAATATTTTTTAGAATTTATTAAAATAGATGATACAAGTGGAAAATGTATTCTCAATGAATTATTAGATGCTATAAAAAGTTTTGAACTTTATATTAATAATGTTAGAGGATAAGGTTATGATAATGGGTCTAATATGAAAGGAAAAGAGCAAGGGGTGTAAAGAATATTGCTTGATATAAACCCCAAAAGATTTTACACACCATGTGGTTGTCATAATCTTAATCTTGTTATATGTGACATGGATAATGATAATTCTTGTCCTAAAATTATATCATTTTTTGAGTAGTCCAACGTATTTATTCTTTGTTTTCCTTATCAACAAAGTGATGAAAAATTTTACAAAATAATGTGTCAATTCTAACTTTTAAGCCACTCTCACAAACACGTTGGAAAAGTCGAATTGAAAGTATCAAAGTAATAAAATTTCAAACTCTACAAATAAGAGAAGTTTTATTGCAACTAGCAAAAATAACTGAAGATCCTAAAACAAAAAGTGAAGCTAATTGTTTAGTAGCATATGAAACTGAGAACTTTGAATTCATATTAGGCATGATTATATGGTATGATATATTATTTGCAGTCAATGCTGTAAATAAAAGTCTACAATTCAAAGATATGCATATATATGTTGCCATTGATAAGTTAAAAGGTCTTATTTCTTTTTTTCAAGATTATAGAGAAAATGGATTTAAATTTGCTATGATTTCATAAAAAAAAAAAATGCAACTAATATAGAAGTAGAACCTGTATTTAGAGCAAAACAAATAATTCATAAAAAAAAAAAAGAAAACAGTTTGATGAAAATATCAATGAAGGGACAACACAATCTTCTGAAGAATCTTTTAGAATTAATTATTTCTTATTTATAGTAGATCAAGCAATTTCTTCAATTCGAAATAGGTTTGAACAATTTCAAATATATGAAAATATTTTTGATTTTCTATTTAATATCAATAAATTAAAATCACTTGACGATGGTAGTTTGTAAAAAAATTGTCTTAGTCTTGAAAATTTTTTGAAATATGATATTGATGGTTTAGATTTATTTTTTGAACTAAAAGTTTTAAAAGAAATTTTACCAGTAGTAGAAAGCTCTTCTATTGATATATTAAATTATATAAAAAGACTTGATTCTTTTCTAAATGCATATATTGCTTACAGAATTTTATTGACAATACCTATTACTGTTGCTTCTACAGAAATAAGTTCTTCAAAATTAAAATTGATAAAATCTTATCTAAAATCAATAATATTACAGGAAAGATTAAATAGACCAGCCATACTATTAATTGAGAAGAAGATATTAGAAGAATTTGAATATAAAAATTTAATTAGTAATTTTGCATCTCAAAAAGTAAGAAAAATAATTTTTAAATAAAAATATATTTAGATATAATTTAATTAATTTGATATAAAAAAATATGTAATTTTAACTTATCGCTTTAGGCTTGAGCCACCCTGATTGGCTGATGCACAGTTTTTCTCAAATAAAATTAAAATAGTAACCTTTTCGGCACCATCGGATTGTGGACAGTGGGGTCTTTAATTTTCTGTCATTTTGCGGCGAGAAGATGCCAGTATTAACATGCCGTTATAGCTCCACGTGCACCTGTACCTGTACCCTAACTTAATTTATGGGGAAGAGTGGTATCAGTTGCGCCAACCTTGATGCCATTATATCCTGCCACGTATACAAAAACTCGTCGTTGCCTTCCACGTGTCCCCAACCGGATGACTCAGCTTACAGTTACGTATCTGGTATAAGAGTGACTAAAGTCGAAATTGATTTCAGTTACCTACAATCACTTTTTGATATTTTGTACTTATATTAAAAAAAATGATAGAGTCAAGTATACAAAAAATACGGAAAAATAAATACGCATAAAATTTTGAGTCAAAATTTGGCACTTTGCTTTGGAAACAAGTTACAAGTCAGTTTTTCAGGTCCTTTTTTCTCCTCTTTTTTTTTTTTTTTTTCCTTATTTTTTTGAATTTTTCTTTTGAACATTATCAATGGATTATCTAAAAACTAAATCTATTGAGTATTTAACTATTAGAAAACAAAATATAATCACAATGGAGCTTAATTCCAAATAATTAAACTTTAGCTACGGTGACTTTCAAAATATTTTTCAAATTTAAAAGTTATTGTAGATAGACTAAATACATATTTTTTTCAATTATTTCTATTTTCTCTTTCTTATCTGCTTCATATGAAACAACATTAATTTAATTGAAATATGATTACTAATTCACATATAATAGGTAGAATGATCAAATAAGATAAAATTAAATAAATTAATAATTAAAAAGATTAAATATTTTTTAAAGTAATATTATTTTATTATTATATAATAAATAAATGAATAATCCAATGTGAGAATTTGATGTTAATGGAATAGCTAAAAACAAATTCATCTCATATTATTTGATTGTTATATAATGAAAAATTAACTATTCCAATGTGGGAATTGGAATAACGAAAATCAAATTCATCTCATATTAACTAAAAATATCATTAAGTTTTGACTAATCAATCAAAAATGCTCTTATCTTTTAGAAAATGACATTTTAGCATCAACATAGAATGGTCATTTTTTCTTAAAGAAAAATTATATAATATAAAAAAAACTTTATAAATTGATGTAATATATTAGATTCTAAAATTATTTTTATTAAAAAATAGATCTAATAAATTATATAAAAGAACGTAAATTCATAAATTTACTTTTATAAAATCTTTTATACTACAAAACTTTCTCTTACTCAATAACCCTTAGATTTGACCTTGACTAATATTGGATTTGTGGTGATCAAAAGTAATTTGTCTTTATGTTTTTCTTTTATAATAGGAAATAGAGTGTGAGTTCATGAATTCTAAGAATATTGACATTGGTTTAGTTAAATGCCAATGAAAGTTATAATTTAACTAATGTGTAGAAAAATGATTTACATTGGATTAGCTAAACATAAGTCATCTACAAGATGAGCTATAGTAAATTCAAAACACACGTCATATTTGACTTGAACTGTAGCTCAGTCATATTGAATTTTTAATCATTTTTTGAGTTTCACTTCGGAAGGCTTTCTTTTGTTTTCCTTCCCGCGGCCAAATCTCCTTCTTCCCTATTAGGCATCTCTTTCTTCCCTCCCTATCTCCAGCGGCTCTATTTCATCCCTCCTACGGCTCTACTCCTTCTTCCTCCCTATCTCCCGCACAGCTCATTTGTCACAGCAGGCAACTCTATCTCCTTTTACACACCTCTTGGCAACTCGTGTCGCAGCCCCTTGGCCACAACTTATCAGAGTTTCTATTCATATTACCTATCCAAACCTAACCTAACCCTGACAATGTCAAAAAATAAAATAGAGTATACAGTATTTCTATTAAAATGTTAGGAAAAAAAAATCATTTTTGCCATTTCAATTTTAGAATCAATTGAATAAAAACAATTTAAAATAAGCTCTCTTTTTTTTCTTTTTTTTTTTTACAATAAATACGCTGGGTCACCGTGTTGGAAAAGGCGAAGAGAATAGTCGGTCTTTGGGGGAACCCAGACCAAGAAAAGCCACACAGGTGTAAGGAGCTGAATGAATTGATAGAGTGAACCGTTCTTTAAACTACCTTTGCCTTTGGTCCATGGGACCGGACCCAGTATGAGCCCCACCACTTCGAATATCCAAATACCAAACGGAATTCACTCGGAGTTGCAGTTGGTTTCGGTTGTTGCTTTCCTTTTTCGTTTCGAACAAGTTTTACTATTGTGGGGTCCACTCTCCGACGTCAACCTCCAGTTCTCTTCTATAAATACCCCGCCAAGACCTCTTCCCACTTGTTATAGACTGACCAGTCCTCTCTCTATCTCCCTATAGAGGTTTATCTTTCTCCTTTGTTTCGAACTGAGCCAGATTGTGTACAGATAAACTGCCATGGAGTCTAACCGAGCTACGGAGTCGGAGACTATCAAGTTTCTCTGTAGCTATGGCGGAAAGATCCTCCCTCGCTCTACCGACGGCAACCTTCGCTATGTCGGCGGCCTCACCCGTGTCCTCGCCGTCGATCGCTCTATTTCCCATGCAGGTCCGTGTTTTTGGATTCTTGCAACTCTTGTTTCGATTCGATTTCGAGGAAATCGTTCTGTTTTCCGTGAATCTATTTGTTGAGAGTGTTTTTCTTTTTGGTTTGGGATTTTACAGAGTTAATGGTTAAGCTCGGTGAGTTCTGTGGCTATTCCGTTACTCCGAGGTGTCAGTTACCCAGCGGAGATTTGGAAACCCTAGTTTCAATCACCTCCGATGAAGATTTGGCCAATATTATTGAAGAATACGATCGAGCTTCGTTGTCGATGTCCCATCCTCCGAAAATCAGAGCTGTTCTTTCGCCGCCGAAATCTCTCAAGAAAATCTCCCCTCCTCCATCGACTTCTCCCAGCGTCGTCGATTCCTACTCGTACGGATCGCCGTTCGTATCGGCCGGTTTGTTGAAGAACTCGGTGGCATATCACCGCGTCCCGCGTACTCGGAATTGCTCCGAAAATGCTTATCGCTATAATTGCCATATCCAGGAAAACCCTAGAGATCTGTATCCGTCTTCCTGGGGTGCTCCTCGCTGCAATTACTTGCGCCGAGGCCCCAAAATATAGACACGTATCAAGGAAATTACACACAAAGCAAAGATAAATTGAGGATGTCAGAAAAATTAGTACAATACATTAAAAAAAAGAAAAAAAAGAAAAAAGAGGCGAGTGTATACCTGAATTAAATTTCGTGATTTTGATCGGATTTTGAAGGATTTTTTTCAATGAGTTGTTACACGATGGCGATGATCAATGAATCTGTGTATTTGAATTTTGATCAAAGCTATTTACATATATATTGATCATGTTTTCATTTTTTAAAAGTTATAACGAGTTTGTTTTATGTATTAACATATTATCTTGAGATAAATATATTTGAATGTAAAAAAATGAGCTATATGTTTTAATAAAATAATTATTTTTTATAAGTTATTTTATAAAATTAATTTTCAATTACGAAGTCGCAATATTAAAAACCTGTCACATAAGTTTCGAAAAAAAAAAAAAAAAAAAAACATGAGATACTTTTTTAAATAAGTCTTTAATTTGTTAAACCTTAAAAACTTATAAATATACTACTTTTAATTGTGTTTACAGACGAAAATTCCAGTCGGAGGTCGCACGTGCTGTGTCAAAATGTGCTATTGACGCGTTTGGTGGGGGGGTTTCAGATTCAGTCGGCTTTGTTGCTAACAAGCGCGTCTTTTGATGCGTGGGGTCTGAATAATTTTATCTTTTTGAATTGGTTTGGTACGGTGCATGCTTTAACGTCGGCTTTGCGTTTTCAGATTGGCGGGTCAGCAAAGGAGGAGGCCAGCATCGGATTCCTAATTACTAACCTCTTTTTTTTTTTACCTAATAAATTACCTTATTAATAATTTGGAGGTTTATATTATATAGGACGAAAAATGAAATAGAAAAAACAAACTACTCAAATAGAAATGTTTCAAATTAGGCAATTTGGTAGCGCACGAGATCCACAAGCACAAAACGATAATGCATGTGGCGTACGTGGCTATGCATGCGGTCCAAGTGAGGTGAGAATGAGGACAGAAACATGAAACCTAGCTAGGTGAGAACAAAAAATTAAGGATAAATGAGAAAAATAGTATACAGTCGGTAAGATATATATAAATATGGTAATGCCACGTGACACTGCTACATCATTGCGACCAATTGATTCAAGTTGACCATGCTAACATGTCATAACATGACACGTAATGACTGTGTTGATGTGTAATGCTAGTAATGAAGTCCGTGGTGCGTGTAGCATGACTCCAATTGTGGAGAGCTGATAGGTTAGAGACCTTTCGGTCGAGACAGAGGAGAGTGACGCATGGAGTGCTCCAAAGTTTGAGCTTTCTTCGACTTATATTATTGAGAAAAATGGCTGCATGGGATATATGCTTTAGTCCATATCGTTGGATCGACTAAAAGACAAAAGAAAGATCATAGAGATCAGAACTTTCTGCCCACTTCTCGAATCAAGACAAAGAATTTGTTGATTATAACTGATGCCAATCTCATTAACATGTTCAATCAAGTCCAAGGAAAATGTTGTCAAAGGCATGAATCAAATGATTTTGTTCCTTTCATCTTAAATAAAAACTATATTAGAGATTTCAAAAGTATAAAAAGACGGAATGATCAAGTGTCTTGAACAAGATATGACTTTATGTTTCTTGGCAAAGTCAATTACAAGATCATCAAAAGTGATGCTTTTGATATTAATAGATTGAAGAGAAATGCTTTATCTACACAAATTTTATAAAAATAAATCTACAAATTAATATAGTTTGACATGGTATATTGAATGGTAAAGTTATTTTTATTATAAGATAAATATAATATATTTTATAAAATCATGTTAATTTATGAGTTTACTTTTATATAATCTTTTTGTGGCTGTAATATTTCTCTAAATTGAAAGGTTACAACAAGTAAAAAGAGCCCTCCCAACAACTAATTTGAGTTGGTCGTTTCCTTATAACTTCTCATTTTCATTACCTTCATGTCCTCGTTTGGACATACTTAGTAACGAGAGCTCAGAATCTTTGGAAGCACCTAAGAAACCAACGCATTTGAGTTAGCTCTTGGATCCCACGCCCTTGTTCTTTTATGAGAGAAGAAAAATTAATATTTCAGAGAGAGATGGGTCTATCTGCTTGATTTGAAACAGAAAAAGCAAAACCCAATCAATGTTATTCCTCTCTCTCTCAAAAGAGGAATACATTTCAATTCAATCAATGTACATGCACTGCGCTACCTGTAAGAGAAGTGATATTTTTATAAAGAGATTTTATAAAACTAAATTTATAAATTGAGATGATTATGATATTATAAATTTAGTTTATAACAAAAAAATATTTTACAATTTCACGTATCATATCAAGCTATATCAGTTTGTAAGTTTTTTTTTTCTAAGATCAATGTCTTTGTAGACCAAAAATTTCTTTGCGCATAAATAAAAATTATCACAAAATAATTGACCATCGTAATCCACCAAAATTTACTGCATTATCAGCCATTGACAGCAAGGAAGGTCATAATACCATCTATTTCACCAATAGAACTACCCTGATTCTCCAAACAAATACTTTAGTGGACAATCTTGTTATAACCCTGCTATTATATGGCCTTTGCAGTGATATAGAAATCTATGTGAACATCAAATAAAAACAAAAGCAATTAAACCTCACGTAAATTGAAACTTTTAAAACCATGCACGAACTGGCAACTCAAATTCGACTCAAAATCACAGGTAGCAAAAAGTAATTTTCCCTACTTTTTCAACTTCAGACTCCTGCTCATAAGATAAAAATCCATAGAACTACCTAGACTTCTATAGCGCAGACAAAACATATATAACCCCAGATATTCCAAGATCAGTAAATCAAATAACTCTTTATATGCACTTTGGTAAGATGACTTTGAACTCGAACAAATAGAAACCCCAGCAACTAGAACTAGCTCTTCCTCTGGTATCGATCTACAGTAATATTTAATCTGGATTTCTATGCATCATCTTCAACATGATAGTTCACAATTATGGGAGAAACGGCATTACAATTATCTTTACAGCGACAAATACGTGGATACACTTATCTTTTCAGAATTTTTAATTATATCAATTTAGTTTGAATTTATAGTTTTAAAAATATACTTAGGTTGGGTTTGGATACACAGTTCAAATGAGATGAGATATTTTGAATAGTAGTTGAATAAAATATTGTTAGAATATATTTTTTAGTATTATTTTTATTTTAGAATTTGAAAAAATTGAATTGTTTATTATATTTTTGTATGAGAATTTGAAAAAATTTTAATGATTGAGATGAGATGAGATGAGATATGGGTTTTGTGTAAACAAACGGAGCCTTAGTATCCTATTTAATGCCCTTTTTTACAATCATCATTATTTTTAATTTCTTTCGGAAAAATTTAGATTTTCTTTGAATGAAAATAATTTTCTATTGATATTTTTTGAATATGATTGAAAAAGAAAAAGAAAATTGTTGATAGTTTTGAAAAAAGATTGTCAAATAGGATGCTACGTAGCATGATAAATAAATAAATACGTTATAGTCATCACCAATGTGATATGAGGTGATGTTCTAATAACAATATGTTGTTGAAAACTTTCTTAAAATTTGTTTTTTTCAATCCAAACACAAACTATATAGATATATAAAATTTTGAGTGAGGTATTTTTTTTTAAAAGTAAAATTAAATTTTTATTTTTATTTTTATATTATATTTTCATTTAAAAATAATTCCTATCGTTTTGTAAAGTAAAATTATTGATTAAGATTTTATACCGCATTTTCAACTAGTAACTGACTTAATTTTTATTAGAAAATTTTTTATTTAGAGAGAAATTTATCAAATCTAGTTTTACAAGTACTTTAGACTCTTAAACACAATTATAATCTTTATTGTAAATAAAATTCTATAAACAACTTACACATTTGAAAAAAATGGGTCATTGCCTCTTCAAAGGATTATACAAAAATATTTTATAAACACTAGAAAATTAGATTTTACTATTTATAATTTTTACATTAATTCTATATTAAACTAATAATGACAAAAGAGAAGTGTATCTTTAGAAGGAGAATAAGTAAAATAATTATTATTTGTGATACTTCTAAAAACTAATACTGACATAATATCTATTTGATTTTGTTTATATTATTATTCTTATGAGTTAATTAAAATTTTTTATTGGATATATATATATTTTTTTAAAAATTCTACTTTATTTATATATTTTTTGGACCTTCTTCCATTAAAGACTTTGGACAATTGCCTATGACAAAAGAGCCGGCCGGGATGAGATGAGACTATCTTTTAATCTAATCTGCCTTAGATGGATATAAATTTAAAAATGTAAAGATCTCAATGACCTTAAAATCAAATGTCTTCTCTGCTTTATCGCTCCAACTTTCTGCAGCCGGGACCATATTCGGCCTTAGATGGCATCATAAGCTACTTGCAAGTGAGTTTTTAAGCTGGAAAACAAAAATCTTCCATTGTTGTTAACCAAATACTCCAACCGCATCTTACAGCCGGGACCATATTCGGCCTTCAAGAATATCTTCCGCCTGTGGTTTGAACTGTTCTCTGTTCTCATTCGTTTGGTTTTGGTTTTGTTTTTGTTTTTATTTTTATGTTTTATATTTATATAACTATGTGACGTGACATTCTATGTCAATGGGCAAACGGTGTAAGTTAAGTTAGGCCGTATAGTAGCTTTTTTCTAAAGGATAATATTAACATTTAAATTTTAAAATTTATTTATTTTTATATATGCACATATGTTATCCACATTCAACTTATATATAAAATCTTTATTTTTTAATGTCTTTTTCTAAGTTATTATTATTTTATATGCTAAATCTTTTTACGAAGCATATAAATTAGAAGTATTTCTTTTAATAACTTACATGTCAACGCATAATAATTTCAGATTTAATTGGATTTTCGGGATTTCGAGTATTTTAATAAAGCCCTCCTTGCTAAATAAGGGTGAAGATTATATTAGAACCCTACTTCTCTTGTTGCAAAAGTTATGTAGATGCAATATTATAGAAATGAAGACTTTTAACTTCCAGATTTGGAGAAATCAACTTTCATATGCATGGAGATCAATTTAGGGTGCTAAGAATTTATTACAAGAAGATATGATCGGGAGAATTGGTAATGGGAGGTCAGTTTCTATATAGAAAGATAGATGGATTCCTAAACCTTAGACTTATACAGTTTAGGCTCCTCCTCCTGAATTGCCCATCTCAACTAAAGTTCATAAATTGATTAATGTTGTTAATTGGGGGTGGAATGCAGATATTGTGAAGGTTATATTTAATGATATTGATGCTAGAATATACTAAAACATGTTGCTACCACTTTGGCTCCTTCGACGGAACCGTGCCGCTACCACTGACATTTGGATCCGGCGCCATGGCCAAGACTGAAAAGAGAACTAGGCGAAGCTGTAAGAGAAGGGGGCGAAGAGGTAGACGTAAACCCTGATGTGCGTTTCTGTGCGAGAGGGGGTGAGGGAGTAAATTTCAAATCTCGTGATGTGTAGTTAGAGCTCTAGTAGCGGCTTCAATAAACTTTGGCCAAAATTTGACTAGAAAACTCACTTTTAGAAATTTAGTTAGCCACTTTTCAACAATACCAAATAATAGACTCAACAAATTTATCACTATTCTATAAAAATATCGATTTTGAACTTTCATTTATTTTAATTTTAATTATAATTTGAATATTTATTCGTTATTAAAAAATTACATATTAATTTTCTAACGTTTATAATCAAGAACTACTTTTACCTTAAAATAAAAATGAAAAAAAACATAAAGTCAGTACACGAAATTCACCCAATTGCATAATCAATAATTACATTTAATACATATCCAAAGGCTACATCACCAAACTTTGCAGGACCTCTCATCTCTTTTTCTAATTGTAAATATATTGTGTATTGTTAGAATATAGTCAAACCAAGTTTCAGAAAATGCAGCATTTCCTAACCTATGTCTCTGTATGTCCTATTCTTTGGTTAAAAATTTATTTTGTTGAGTCTATTATTAATGTTCTTAAATTGTAAAATTTACGTGTTACTAAACTCGTGTTTGGATTTAGAATTCATCTTAACTTATCTCAATTTATCATTATAATTTTTTTAAATTTTTTTACAAAATATAATAAATAATTTAATTTTTTTAAATCTTAAAATAATAATAATCTTAAAAAAAATTTCTAATAATAATTTATTTAATTTATTTAAAACGATACTATTGAGGAGCTGTTATCGGGGAGATGGTAGACTGACCGTTATAAGAAAGAGAAACACTACTTTGCCCACCAAAGTTGACCGCTCAACTTGACCGCTGGGCAAAAAAAATTTTTTTTTTTTTTTTTTTTTACTTAGTGATTAAGGAAGTGATTTTAAGTGTATTGAAATTTTTTTTTTATTTTTTTAAAATTTTTAAAAGTATTAAAAAATTAAAAAAAAAAAAAAAAAAAAAAAAAAAAATTACCGCTGGGCGGTACGCCCAGCGGTAAGGGTGGGGCGGCAGAGTAGCCCCACCCAGAAAGAGAAACACTATAAGAAATCGGAAATACGCTAAAGAAAGAAAGAAAACCCCAACTGTTGCGACGCGTGGATGTATGGTGGACCCCTTCTCTCTCTCTCTCGCTCTCTCTCAGGGAACTCTTCAAAACTATAAACAGACAAACAATCTTTAGTTCCTATCCTCGTCTTCTTCGATCTTCATCACACTATCCAAGCCCTAATCTCAGAGAGCGATGGATCCCAATCCGAAAAGCTTCCCGATCCTCTCCTACGTCATGGCCCGACTACCTTCTCTCGGACCCAGACCTGCTGCTCCCATCTCCGAATTTGACCTTGAACAGCAACCGACGCCGCACTCCAAGCCACCCTCAGATCCTTCTTCCTCTTCGGATCAGGTCCGACTTGAGGACGACATGCCTCACTTGACCCACCCGGGGGTCCTGGCCTCTATGACCCGCGCCATCTCCGACGTCGCCCAGACCCGATCTGTGCTTTATACCCTGGGTCCCCGCCCCGACCACGAGGCCGTCGACAATGCCAGGTCAAGGCTCGCGGAAATCGAAGCCAACCTGGCTAAACAGCTTGAGGAAATCGTGCTCTCCCCCCGCCCGGCCGACGTCGACCGCCTCCAGTGGCGATCGCACCTCGCAGAGCGTGGGGACGAGTATAGGAGGTCGGCCGATAAGGAGAAGCTAGACTTCAAGGCGGTGCTCGCGGTGGACGAGATGCACGACGCTTACGAGAAGCTTCTGAAGGAGGCGGAAGAGAGGCTGGAGAAGATTTACGAGACGGCACAGACCACGGCGGGGGAGTATTCTCCGGAGGATGAGTTCTCGCCGCAGACTGAGGAGCCGAACGAGGAAGTGATTGGGATCTTGCAGGCGGCGTCTGGGGAAGGATTGGAGCAGGTCGATTTGTCGGATCGTAGGTTGAGGTTCTTGCCGGAGGCTTTCGGTCGGATTCGGAGCCTGGTTGCGCTTGACATTTCGAGTAATCAACTTGAGGTAATTTTACTATTTTCTTGTTAGCATAATTTTGTGGTAATCCTAGATGTACGGGCTTGGACTATGCAAATTCTGGTAGTTGTATGCTTCATTCAGCAGGACTGTGACTTTATTTGACGGACAGGATGTATAATTTTATTTTTTCTTGTATTTTTAACATAATTTTTTGACTGGAATATGTAATGGGTGAAGCAAAATGCATTAATCCTTCTGAAAAATCATAGCCCCTAGTAGTGGAACGCGGTTGTGTCCACAAAATGGACTTACAATTTTTCTTGGGTCAAGGCGTCGGGCTTATGTTGGGACTATTCTTATTTTTGTTTTACGCTTCGAATTCAAAATTTCTCTCTTTAGCAACTCGAGTTTGTTTGTGTTTTAGGTAGCAATTTGAGTTTGGTTGTGGCAGGTTTCAAATGAATTACTGTTGCGGAGTTTAGAAAGAAATGAGAAGTTTAGATGGTACACGCTGGATGTGGCCGCATCATTGAATTCCTTTCTAGGCTCAAAACATATTTTTAAGCCTTTCTAAGCTTAAAACATTATTCTAGAAGCAGCTACAGAATGATAATCTTGTAAGGGAAGCCAAAAATAGCCTCTTGTTCCACAAAATCCATACAAGAAACTATTTAAACAAAGTACACAAAATCACAGTTGTTCAGACTCATTAAAAATAAAACATATAATCTTAACTTGTTCAAAGGCTTTAAATATGGTGAGGCTTTCGTCAAGAGCGCTTAGATATAAAATTAAGTGCTCTGTTCATGTTTTGTTTCTGGATTAAATCAGTGGCAATTCGTTTTGCTATATTTAGCTGCTTTTCTGGCATAATTTCTCATTTTTAAAGTTCCATTTCTGGCATAATTCAGTGTCTTGGTTTGCAAATATCCAAAGTTTGATTATTTCATGTCCATTTCTGCCTTTTGGCTGTTATTAAAATTTCCTTTAAATTTTATCTTCTGATTGTCGTATTTTCCCTTGCATTCAATTGAATTCTGGGTGAAAGTAACAGGTCATCCCTGACTCGATAGCGGGACTAGAAAATCTTGAGGAGCTTAACGCCTCATCTAATTTTTTGGGGTCTCTGCCCGACTCAATTGGCTTGTTACAAAAACTGAAAATTCTGAACGTCTCAGGAAACAAGCTGGGTTCCCTTCCTGACAGTATCTGTCATTGCAGGTACTTATCAAAGCAAAAACTAAAGAGAAAAATAGTGTCATATTCTTTTCCCTTTTTCCTTTCTTTTATGATATGCAGTTGTCTTTCAATATATATTCAGGTCATTGGTGGAGATAGATGTGAGCTTCAACAACCTGACATATTTGCCAACAAATATTGGTTATGAATTAGTAAATCTAAAGAAGCTTTCAATACATTTGAACAAGATTCGTTCCCTTCCCAGTTCTGTGTGTGAGATGAAGTCTTTGCGCTGGTTGGATGCTCACTTCAATGAGCTCCATGGCCTTCCTCTTGCGATTGGAAGATTGACTAATCTTGAAATTCTCAATCTTGGCAGTAATTTTAGTGACCTAAAGGAACTCCCTGACACATTTGGTGATTTGACAAACCTCAAGGAACTTGATCTCAGCAACAATCAAATCCATGCTCTTCCTGATACATTTGGTCGGCTTGACAATTTGACCAAACTCAACTTGGAACAAAATCCTCTTGTAATTCCACCAGCTGAGGTTGTGAGTGCAGGAGTTGAAGCTGTCAAAGTTTTTATGGGTAAATGGTGGATTGAGATACTGGCGGAGGAAGAAAGGAAGAGCGTGCTTGAAATGCAAGAACATGCCCAGACTGGATGGTTGACTCGCAGTACCTCGTGGGTGAAAAATTATGTTTCAAGTGTTTCAGATTATATGGGGTCTCCCAGGGGATCTCCTAAGGACCCTTATCTTGATCAGCAGCTATGATGCTGATAAATTTGATTTTGATGTCACACTTTCTTTTGCCCAAATGTGAAGTTGATGTTATGCCTTTAAGGTCAAAGAGATGGCCATGATCTACTGCAATCTTCTCACTTCCTATTTTTCACTACATCCAGTCAACCTTCAGGGTGGCTGAGCATCTTCAGATTTTGTTCTCTTTCCAGTTCAGTTGTTTGGGTATACGAGTTTTGTAGGAAATCTAATAGGTATGGCCTGCTGTAACTTTTCTTTTTTATGACAGTAATTGATTTTGCTTATAGCTGTACATCCAGTATAATCTGGATTATCAGAATTTTTGCACCCATCTTCTTGCAGCTTTCACCACTTCAAACAAAATTGTCCAGCTCCTTGCCTTGGGGAACATCATGCTATAAGGCAGCCATGTTGACCTGCAATTTCATGCCACAGCAGGAAATAAACTGTCAGTGCTTTTTTATTTTTATTTTACTTTTATGCACATGTTGGCTAACAGATGTCCAAAGATATTATTTTATATATGATTGAACTGCATGGTAACAGTTTCAATAAAATCATGCAATCAATTCTATTTATGGATGAAAGCATTCGGTTCTGGATATTCCATCCTTCTCATAGGAAGATAATATGCAGAGATTTATTATAATACAATTCCAAACCAACCTAGAAGCACTACCATTTTTATACAGGGTGGCATTATCTGTGGAGGTGGGGGAGAGTTTGTGGGGGGTGTTGTGTGATGCCTAGGGAGCTTCGGTGTGTTGGATAGTATCTATTTTAATGTACAACATGAGGTTTTTTTTTTTTTATCATTTCACTTGTCAAAATATCATGTGTTTTACATTGAATAGATGCTATAGGCGTTGCTTTTGATCAATAAAATCTTGTGTACCAATCAAAAAAAAAGAAAAGAAAGAGAAATCATCTTTGGTAAGTCCTGTACATTTCTTTTGAAAAAAGTAGATAAATCTGGAATCTATAAAAAAAATCATTTTTGAATAATGGATCTCACTATTTTTTAAAGAGAATGCATGTGATTTGCACGTTTTAAAACTGTATGTTACATTACTCATTAATAGATTGCGAATGCCAAACTAAGCAAACAGTTTTTTGTGCGCGGGCGGCGTGTCATCGTCGATAATTTCTTGGAAGTGTGTCGGTAATCATGTCCTAAATGTCTTCAATAATTATTTATTGAACAAGTCCTAATTGTCTTCTTTAATTTCTGAAAGAAACTAGTGTGTTTTTTCTTTTTATATTTCGAAGCATTTCGGTTAACAGGAGCAGATAATAATTCCTGTGTCCCTTCTTCCCTAAACGATTAGTGAGTACATTTGAATGAAAGAAAAATTTAAGTAAATTAAATTGGATAAATATCTAGTGTGAGCTATTAAAACAAATAATACAAATTTAATATATGTGACTCAATTTTTACATTAATATATACATACACACAAAAAATAAATTAATTTCTACATTTTTTAATTAAATATTTTAAAATTGATCAAATTGGTCCTTTGTTAGAGTTCCATTAGTAAAGTAGAAGCTTCACATCAGCAGTGTAGTTTGATATGAGAGCTCCAAATGCTCTCAGAGTAGCATAATTTAGGATTTTTTTAAACATATTACTATTAAAAAGAATATTGGAAACTATTTATCCTAACAAATAATCATTCATAGAAATACTTTAACTACAAAGTGATTACACAAAAATTAACTTATTCCAAGCAGAATGGTTATCAAAACTCATATTCTCATTTAAGCTCTCCTTAGGAATCTTCTTCAAGAGTTTCATATTCATAAATTGAAATACAATAAATGGGAAAAAAATATTAGAAAATTGAAAAAAAAAACGACTGATGAAAAATATGTATTTTTCATCAAATTTTGGAGCTGGCTTAGATGAAGCCAATGCGAATACTCTAAGGAGGGTGTTGAAAACTTTAAATAGTAATTAAGGCAACATTTTATCTTCATGTTAGTCTTAAATGAGTATTTTTTGTTTTGTTAAGTGACATGCTTGATTGAGTTTATATTTTGTCTCGAAAAATATTCTAGTTACAAATGGATTACATAAAAGTAATCTCACAAACTAATGTGACATGATGTGGTTTGTTAAATTGTAAAATTATTTTTATTGTAAAGTAAATCTAACGGATTACATGAATCTAAGTCAGTTTGTGAAATTACTTTTATATAATTTTTTTGTGGTTGCTACAATAATAAAAAAGGTATGAGATACCCATAGGCCACAACATGACCTGTGGGTATTTCATGGAGAACCACCTTGAAAAGAAAAAGTGGAAGAGAAGAGAAGAGAAGAGAAGAGGAAGAAGAAGGTGTGCTGCAGGGTTGGGGCCCACGACGAAGGAGGATATGAAAATGGGGAGTCTTGACACGCGTGGGGGGGGGGGGGGGGGGGGGGG
>QEOT01000477.1:2377-74548 GCA_003123785.1 Pterocarya stenoptera
ACCCCCACGGACCCAAGCCACTGTTGAAGCCCCCACATCAGCCCCTTTCTCCCCACAACTCCCTCTCCCGAATGGGTCTCACACACGGGTTCTTAACCATAGCGCTGTCGTATGCCGTCCCCACGCCATCGCAACACCACCATCGAGCTCCCCTTCCTCCGGTGACCACCCCATGCTCTTCCAGCCACTCCTAGCTCATTCCCCTTCCCCCATGCACGAACCCATCTCTCACAAGTTCTCTCTCTCACACACGACCTATATCCATTGTAGGACCACAGTACCGCCACCTTGACAGTACCACCAGCTCCACCGGCACCTCTTAAGCCCCCTGCCCAACCTAAGACCTTTCCCCCTCTCCCTTTCTCCAGTTGTAACCCACAACCTCAGCCCATACGCCGCCTTTAGCCACCACAAAACCACCACCTCAAACCACCCCAGGTCCACGCCAACCCAACCTAGCGCCTAGCCTTTCAGACCCAACAACCTGCACACCTAAACAGCTCCCAACCATCGTGAATAGCTACTGTACATGGCTAGCAGCCACTATACACGGCCTTAGCCACCCACCCCCGGCCCGACTACCTCGCACAGCCTAGATCTAGTCTAGAAACCCTAGATTTGTCCACCCAAAATAGTCTGCCCAAGCCAATGGCTTATGGCTGTCCCAGACAGCAAGCAACTCACGAGTTATCTTGACTATAGTATAACTCTCTTTTCCTTCACCCTCGTTATTGTGTTAGTTGGTTGGTTGGATTGTAGGCTGTGTTGTTGGTATTTGTGGAGTTCATTGTGTTGTATGGTGATGTTAAGTGTTAGTCGTAGTTGGGAAGTGTGTTGTGTAGTCGTGTTGTGGATTGTGCTATGAAGTGTGGTTATGAAGTATGTGCTGTAGTAGTGATATGTCGTGTTGTGGATTGGAAAGAACAAACGTGGAGTGTACTCTATGTGGCGTGGTGTGGATGGGAAAGAGTATACGGGAGTGTACTCTGTGTGGCATAATGTAATGTGAAGGGAGTACATGTTGGGTGTACTCTGTATTGTGTAGTGATGCACCGTGTGGTATGCATAGTAGCAGTGTGTTGTGAAGTTTGGCTTCCCATCTTCACCCCACGGGTAACGACCATGCAAGTGATCTCTGCCCACCGTGTACATAGCTAGGCATCCTCTGACTCCCGCCAGCCCGAGGAGTCACGGAGTCAGATCGAGAGAGCTACCATCCCATCCAAGTCCCGGGCAAAAGCCCTAGGGGACGACACTCAGTATATTCACTCCCGAGTGTCCAGAGGAGCTCCATCGAGATAATATCCCATCTTGGCTTGGGGGTGATACACACGCACCCAAAAACCTTAAACACAGTTTCCTCAAAACACACACACATCCACGCATGCGTGCCCAATGCCATGAAAGCAACAGATACCAACAACCAACAGTTATCAGAACAACCAGATAACCAATACACAGTTTATAAAACAAGTTAGTGCAAAAATATATTAAAGTCTTAAAAGTCTTTTGGAGAAATACTTACAGTGCTTGATAATAATTTTAGGAGGATCACGGAGGAACTGGAAGCACCAAATCAGCAACTCCACAGAATACACTGTAAACTCAAATTTACACAGGGTTAAACGAAGACTTGAAATTGATAGGGTAGGGCCTAATGAGGTCGGTGAAGCTAATGGTATCGAAGGTTGGCCGTGGGTGGCGGCCGAAACGGGTGGTTTACGGCCGAGAATTTCAAATCGGAAATGGAGCTCGCACGGGCGGCTCCAGCGATGGATCGGGGTCAGGTTTGGGTGGAAAAGTTTGGTATTGGGCCGGTGAAGAAGTGGTGAAGAAATCATGGCCAATGGTGGCCGGACGGCGGCGGAACTGCGAGGAGAAGCCGTAGGCTTCCCACGGCTCACGGCGGCTAACGGCAACGTTAGGCGGCCAGATATTGGGTGGGTAAGGTAGCCGGCGCACGGGGGAGCCGATGGTGCCGGCGGTGTCATGCACGGCGGGCCGGAGGCAGAGCAACGGCGGTGAGTCCAATCGGACGTGAGAGAGAAGAGAGAGAAAGTACGTGCGTTGGGCGTCCGAATGGGAAGGAGAGAGAAGAAAAAGAAGAAAAAGAAGAAAAAGAAAAGAAAAGGAAGAGAAAAAGGAAAGAGGAAAAAGAAAAGATGGGGAAAAGAAATGAGGTCCAATCCTCACTACTTTCGAGTTACAACTGATCCTTAAAAACACTATTTTTAAAACAACAAATTAAATAAATTGAAACAAACTCAAAACTAATTAAAATAAAATATTAAACTCCAGTAATAAACATACTTTAAAATAAAAGGAAATTAAATCGTAGAACACCAATTAAAATCATAAAAGAACATTAAACTAATCTCGCATAAACACGTTTAAATTAAATTAAACGGCTCAAAAATAAATATTAAATTAAAAATCCCTTCAATAAAAAGCACGTAAAAAACCGGGGTGTTACATGCATGGATGAGGATAAGGATGATGATGAAGCGTGGGCTTGGATGCGGCAGTTCATGTGTATTGACTAGGACTAAGATGCGTGACTTGGTCAGTCTAAGTTACACATTGGGATGAGGTTGGTAGAAAGAGTAAAGTGTAGCTCCTAATGTCTTAACCCTAAGGTGAATCATGGGGTTCACTCTAGTGGATAAGCACTCAAGGTAGGATTTTGAGTTTGGAAGAGGTAGTGACCCACTTACTATATCCTCGAAAGAGGAAGTATAGTAAGGGACACGTAGAGGCTCGGGATAGAAGGAGAGTGTTTCCATGTGAAGTGTAGTTCTATATCTAGTTTAGTTGCTTATTTACTAGATACAGAATGATGCTAAGGTTATGTTTGTAGATTGTCATTTGACATGCACATGAATGGACTGCATGAAATATAAATAGCATGAGTCCATGTAAGTATTATGTTCATACGCTTCTAGAGTTTTCTAAAGATACAAACGAAATGAAAAGAAAATATTTTCATTTACTATACTTTACAAAATTAACGACATTTTATGAAAACATGCTAAGTCTTCAAGTATATGTACATAATGGCCATTCTTTGCAGCCCCTTTTTATGCAACCCAATTATTTAATTGTATGCATGCGATGGATGACTATACATAGTAGATATTGGATGTAGTCCTTTAAAATGAAAATGTGAGGCTTGTGCCTCATGCTTTTATGAACTAATGCTTTAAGCGATGCGAAGAAAGTGTTTTAAAATGGCCCTATGAACTGTCTGCTTTATGGATGCTACGAACTGATGGTTCGAATGATGTCTTGAGTGATGTTTAAGCTTATGCTTTTAAAGGACGTTTTTCCATGAATGAACTGAGTAATGAAAGACTAAAAGAAATGATTGAATGAATGAAGGCCGTGATGTATGAAAATACATAACGACCATGATGAACGAATGAACGAATGAAGGTATCAATGAAAGGGCAGATTGCAATGCCGGGAAATAGTGCTGGTGGTGCACCTAGTACTGCCCCCAGGCTGATAGATTCTCAACCAGTGGTCACGAGCAGAATCAGGGTCCAAACGAAGACCCACTAACCCTAGCATACATGGCGTAATAGTGTGTAAAGGCCAATAGATAAGAGAATGCATGAGTCTTTAGACTCTTTAAGAAATGAAGGCACGTAGTGGGAGAAATGTTTTATGAAAAGAAAACCCTTTTAAATAAAATCTCCACCTAGTGATGTTTTCAAAATGAATGTATGCTTATTGTCTTGTATGTATGTACGTACAAGTGATGAATGCTTGACTGAAATCTTATCTTGCTATATTTTTACGGTATGAAGTAATACTTACTAAGTATTTGCCTCATTTTAATTTTTATGTATGCCCCTCTCCCCTTAGGAACTAAATGAGCAAAACGTGTTAGGATGGACACGGCCCAAGGGGAAGAGTACATAAGTCTAGACATGAGAGTTTTAAATGTATGAGAGGCCTTTCCATTTTAAGTTTGACATTTTCAACTATAAACCTCTTTTATTCTCAAAACATGTTTTATTTTATAACGTAGAGTCTTGCACTCTAGGTATGGAAGTAAAATGTTTTAAAATGAATGATAATTCCTGTCGTCCTTTCTAAATCATTTTATAAAAAGTCACATCACAAGGATGGGCGTTATAGTGCAAGCCGATGCAACCAATTAAGGCCAATCTGGTGTTGACTATCCAAAACTTGGGTATAAAATCAACAACCAAGAATGAAGTCTAGTGATAAGGCCAAGAATCAAGCCCACATATAAAGTTAAGAAAAGATAAGACAAATTGAACCAAACACATAAAATGAAAGATCTTAATAAGGCCAGTATGACTCAATTACTCCAAAGAAGGAAAGAGACCTCTATAAAGAGAGGGAATCTTCTTAGATTTGGAATGACTAAATTATGCCCAAAGACCCCACAAATCTTCTCTCTTCAACAACTTGGCAACTCCTTCAACCTTCGAAAACTCTAATTTCCACCATTGTATTGAGAGATATGTGAGGCCATGAGAGATTGTAAAATCACTATCATTAGGGCTGAACAACAATCGACGAAACCGACTGGCATCAATGCAGACTGACTGTCGGAGCATGGAACTGGTAGAGAATTGGTTAGCCGAAGGTAGAAATTCCTTAAAATGAAGCCGTTCCAATTAAGTTTAATGAAACATTGTTGTTTTAGACTTGAAGTATACAAAAAATAGCAAGAGAAACAACGTCGTTTGGTTAATCGTTTCGATTTGAGTTCATCTTCTTCCCTTCTCCTCTTCTTCTCTGATTTCTCAATTTCTCTCATTCTCTCTCTCCTCTGCAACACTTTCTCTCTCTACTCTCTCAGACAAACCTTGCCGCTAGGGGGATCGAGAATTGAAATTTTCAATACGGCCAATATTTCTCCTCCCCATCGGCCAGTACAGTTGGTTGTTCCATGCAAATCCCCTCCATCAGTCGACGTCGGTTTTGGTAAAAAACTGCATCGATAGGGCTAGTTTTCACTCCTAACTATCATAATGGATTTTGTCTCCAAACAATTCATGGACATAGGCTTTTTTATCAAACTACATAAACTCATATGTCTCTATTATTTATATTTCATGTATTTATTTATTGATTATTCTCATGGATGCATGTTCGGTGCCGTATTGACGTCTAAACCATTATCACAGACTTTTTTACTGCATCATCGTGGCCCAAATCACCTCTGTGGGCTGGGATGGCTCTTTCCTCATATTCCAACTTAAGCTTCGAGTTCATGCTCTACACAACAGTAGTCTATAGTATTTTTTGTTGTGTACTGATCCAAACTTCTTAGATTTGGTGGCGAGTTCTTTCTTTCTACACCGAAGCGGTGACAATTACGTTAAAATTGGTGGGTTTCCTTTGCAATGGGAGCTTTGGGTAGGGGTGGCAATATATGACACGATCCATTAACCCATGACACAATAATAGTGGGTTTGAGTTTAGTCTTAATGGGTTTGGGTTAAAACGGATTGACCCATTAAGACAAGATTGCGTAACGGGTTGATAACGGGTTAATTTATTATAACCCATTACGATCCGTTAAGAAAGTTAAAGTTACAATTATACCCTTATACCTAAAAGTAAAATTATTGAGATTTTAATTTCGATATTTTTATTGTTTGGATTGTAATTTTGGACTTGTAGTTAGTTTTATATTTTTTATAGATATTTTGATTTTAACATTTATATAAAATTATATTAAACTTTATTAGGTCAAATGGGTTAATTTCGGATCTATTCAACTCATTACATAAACAGGTTGAAAGGGGTCGGGTCTTGTATGTAACACCCCATTCTTGAGGATCCGAAGAGTTAACTCATATTACTCGATAATCAATTCCAACACTGCTAATATACTTCCAAAAGCTCAAAATTCTCAAAATTATAAAGAAATTTTTATTCAAACTAATTCCCTTAATGTAATCAATTATTCAAGATGCCAAGTCATCAGAACACAATGAAATTTCTTAACAAAAATACCAATGCTCATCGAAAACTTTTTAATCTTAATCCACTATTCTTAAGTCATCTCATCCAATGCTTCATAGTCTTGATTCTCTGCTAAAATATCCAAAGTCATCTGAAAAATATATCGAGATAAGGGGTGAGTTATCAATAACTCAGTAAGCAAAGAACATATGCTAGTGTGTAAACATGAGCATTTACAGAGATCAAAATGCAGAACAAAATATTTTCATTTTCAGAATGCGGAAGCAGAACATATTATCAAAATATCAAAGCGAAGATTCGGAAATAATTTCATTCATGTGTTGGAATTTAGGATTTTGATTTTCGGATGTATATTGTGTGATGCCCCCCAATTCCCTATAACTAAGGCCTTGTTTGAAAAAAATTTCCATCCCAAAATTCTCATCTCAACTAATTCCATCTCCTTCCCAAAATCACCTAAACACAAATACTTTCAAACTAATCATTACAACTTTTCCAAGCATTCAAATAAAAAATAAAAAATAATTCAAACTTTTTCAAATTTTCAAACAAAAATAATATTAAAAAACTTTATTATAATAATATTTTAACTTTATAATTTTTTTATTCAACTTTTTCTCTCTCATTTTCTAAAATCTCATAAAACATTAACTCAAACTGTCTCACTACTATTCACAAATTATTTTACTACTATTCATAAAATTCTCATCTCATCTACTCTCTAAGCATGCCTTAAATGACCGGGTTATGAGATAGACATACAACCTCCAATCACATGTCTTTACGTTCTATCACATTATAAAGTTTTACATAGTATGCTTCTAGATATGTCTTAAATCACAATAGAACAAACATTTCTAACAAATTCGTACAAGAAATTTTAACTACAACGATAAGTTAAAATATCACAAACCATAATCATATATTTACGTATCCAACAGTTGGGCCCACTTAAAGCCCAATTTAAATTTGATTTAAATAAATAGAGTTATTCTACTTGAAAGTCGGTGTGCAAAGCTCACCCTTCATTTTATTGATACGTCAATACTTGATTTTTAAGACATTTTCATTTTAAATTATTCTAACAAATCAAGTTTTTATCATGTCAATAAAATGGAGGGTTTGTTTTGCACACTAACTTCTAAATAGAAATTTTCAAATAAATTTCTTACATAGCATGATAAGCTGAGATATAATAATTAAACATGATTAGAAACCTTAGAGTCTATTTCTACTCGCCTCATTGGTTGGTTGGTTAGTTTTCCTCGTTGATCTTCAATTTCGTAGCCTTTGCGACAAGATTTTAATAACTGCTTAATTAAATATGAACTGTGGATGCTATACAGATCCCCTTGAGTCATGTGCCCCTGCCAATACCGCATCATATTATATGTATCTGCACTAGCTATGAATACGTTAACATACGCATCGCACCACAGGTATTTGCACCCACTATGTGTATGTAATGTACGCATCCAATGACAGGTATCTGCACCTGCATGAGTGTGCATAACATGAAATTGAACTGTAGTTTGGCACCATTAGCGTTGGTGCCTGATTTTGTTCTGGTAACTAGTTACTTAGGCCCCATTCGAAGCCTGTTGACTAGGGGTGTAAATTACATAATTAATTATACAATTATTATATAAAAAATATATAATAATTCTGGGGTGGGAAACCCCTAGACCGAGACCAGACCAAAAAGTCTCTATCCTCTATTTTAGGGGTCGAGACCGACCGATCTTGGTCCCAGATGAGTTTGGTCCGGACCGAACCAACTGGTCCAAACCGACCAACTTTCACCCCTATTATTGACCATACTTTGTCAACCCAGAGAATTTCACACCAATTTAAACACTCCAGCGTGAAAAATAGAGTTTTGCTAGGATATTGCACCATCACTTGGGGTTGTTATAAATTTAAAAGACTCAATTGACTTGAAAATACTGTTTTTCGTGATGAACTTCAAACTTGTAACGTTACGTGGCGTGAAACGAATGACAAATGATATAACTTGATTTGACTTGATGTGCACATGAGAGTAGTGATATGACATAACATGATGCGTAAAAGATAAACATGGCATAATTGTGATGTGTAATAGTTAAATAAGGCAGAATGTGGCATAATGTGCAACAGATAAATATCTACTGAAAGTAAATCATGGCATGACATAACGTAACATGTACACATGCATAAATTACATAAATGATGGTTTCTCTTACCACTATACACACATAGATATCCTGAAAGTAAGTTAGAGGCTAACTTATAGTGATCATAGCGTGACGAATTAAAGAGAGAAATAACGTGAACTATAAGGAGACATTTCTAAATGTTAGAAACTCCTTACTAGTATATTTAGAAAAATAAAATCCTTAAGGATTTCACATCCTAACTCCAAAACTCAATCAAAATTTACATTCCTAATGTAAATTTTGTACTAAATCCAACTGTCTAATTAGAAAAATTTAAAACACAACATAGCTAAAAAACCCAAGCATAACAAGAATCACACCAAGGCTAAAATCCTTGATTTTTGTTACAATTCTTTCAAACTTTAACTTTCATGCTAAAACAAAATCATGCAACATAAAAAATCATATCCTATGCTTTAATATCATGCTAGGACATTAACAACACATAATAAAAACCATGATTTCTTTCATGCCAAAACATCAAATCTTTTGACCACAAAGAGCAACCTTTGATTTTTTGGTCTATCATTATTCAAATCAACTCCAATAATGCCAAAAGTTCAAAAATATATACTTAACATGATCATAAATCAATCATAAGAAATAGCATACTTGAAAAAATAAGTTAAACTATAACAACTTGCTAGAAATTCAATGGTGGAATTTCTATAGGCTATAGGAACCTCTTGAAAATACTGTAAGTTTTCACGAATCAACAAATCATGTAGCTTTTAGTTTGTCAGCATAGCCGGAGTTATCACTTACTATGATGCCAGAAGGGCGATTTTATTTATTTGATGTAATTAGAAGTGTCAGGTTGAGTTATGGTATGCGTCATTAGGCTCAGTTGATTATTTAGGATTTTATGGCGCAATAATTGATAAATGTTATTTTTATGTTATTTTTATCACTCTTTTATTTATGAAAAGTATCAGTTTTCCATTAATTTCATTGATTTTATTCTATTTGTACACATTATTTTTATTTTTATTTTCTTGGATTTCAAGGAATGAGAGGATTTAATGCTAAATAAGGGCATTTTGGTACAAAAGAAGAGATTTGGTGAGGAGACTCACGACCAGAAGGCGTGAGCAGACTTGGCGCAAAGACTTGGCACGAAGATTGGGGAGAGAAGACTTGGTGACAAGACTCTGGGTGATTAGATTGGGTGAGTAGTCTAACCGATCAAGTTAAAAGACCAACCTAAACGACATTGTGGACAACACTCCATATTTCCATGATTGAGTGTTTATTCCTTATTCTTAATGCTTGCAATTCTCTAGCTAATTATTGTTCGATTTATTGAATCACATTGAGACCGAGAGGTGATTTGTGATTAAAACTCTAGGATTAAGCACCATTAGTTGAGTAAAAGTAGATATACTTTATTGCGATTAGTGTGATTTTCAAGAAAAATTCAAAAAACTTAATGAGTCTCTAATTAGTTAAATTCACATAGAGATATAGAGTTATTAGTTGGAGATATTTTTGGTATTGTTCAAGAGAAAATATTGAATAGTTAAGGAATTTTTGTCATCAACTTGGGATAATTAGAATTCTATAATAAGAAAGAACAAATTGTGTGGAATTTGCTAGGTGAAATCAAGCGCTCTAGATCTATTCTTATTATCTTTAAAGTCTTAATTTTAATGCTATTGTCTTCAGTTTAATTTAGATAATCCATTCTTCAAATTCCAGTTTTCCAAATTGTAATTAATTTAGTCAATAGCATAATTATTCCCTGTGGGTTCGATGTCCATTTTTTTAAAACACTTTACTACTTGTTACGATTCTGTGTAGTTGCAAATATATTTTTAGCACAACAATAATCACATTTTCAGCTTTCGGACGAAACGCTTGCTCGAAAATGCATTTACTTATTTTGTGACACTTCGAGATTGAGTTTCAATAAACGAATTGTACAGTTAGGTTTGTGTGAATATTTAGAATTTTACAATGCAAAGTTTATGTTTTACTTTTTCGAAGTGAATAGTAACCTTTATAGTAGTATCTAGCGCAAAGTTTTCAAAATCATAGTATGGAATGTCCAAATTAGACTAAAGAAGTTTTATTTGGACACTTGATAGGATCTTAGCTACACTTGATGAATAGTATTAAACACATGGCACAAAGAGGAACTATGAGTTGGATTATGAAGGAATCAAAGTATGAGATCAGGTCACCTAAGCGAAATCCTATTCTCTTTCTATCTGATCAACCAATTTGTGCAAGACCAAAGAGGATTTCAACCCTAGTGAAACCCTAAATGGTTGGAATCCAATTGAAACCCCAAAAGCTTGTTGAAACCAAAACCCTAAATGGTTTATTGAAACCCTAAAGTTGGCCTCCAAATCCTATTTGATTCAATTTCTAGCATTGTCTTTAATTCCTTGATTAAATCACTTCCACATGCTATTAATTTCTAAAATTCATGTTATGACATCATTATCCAACCCTTTAAACCTTTGAAATTTGATTGAACTAAGAAAAATTCGATTTGGGCTTGATAGCATCTCAAACCCCAAGCAAACCCTCTTTAAACCCCAAATGAAGCCTACTTGTTTAAGGCCCATTAAGGACCATGAATTTTGGCCGCTTTGGAAAAACTTCCTGAGGAAGTTTCCACCCACCCATGGCTGACCATCCACTGCTTAACACCCCAAAATCATCCATGATGTGAAGGGAAAAAGCCACCTCATCACACTCCTTCTAGAAGGCAGCCGTAGCAGCCCACTCCCCCTCCACTATTTTGCCTTTTTGTGGCCTAAACACCATCCCTCAAGGGTCTTTCAAGCCCATACTTCACCCTCAAGAAGTCTAGAGGCTTGCAAGGCACCATTTCTTTCATTTCATCACTTCTCATCCTCGTTCTTAGAGAGAAACATTTAGTAGCTACTTTTTGACCCTTTAATCCTACATGAAAGTTGTTAATCTTTGAGTCTATTTGTTTCATTTAGTGGTCATTTGGTCGGTTAAAAGTTGTTTTAACTATGGAATGGTTATTCTGGGCGTTAAACTGTAGAGTGTGTTATATTTTAGACTTTTTGACCAAACTAATTGACATATCATGGTCCAAAATTTTTATGGAGTGTTGTTAACATGTGTTTATGAAGGTTCATTGAGGATTTTTAGCATGACGATGAAAGCTTTTCTTAGATATAGAAACTTAGAAATTGGAAGTGAAAAAATAGTTTCTATATTGAGAAAGTTTAAATTTTTTTTGGTTTAATCTTACTCCAATGGCTTTGATATTTTTATTTGATGATCCTAAACCTCTTATATTCATGTTAGGATATTGGTTTGAAGATATTTAGTATTAGTCTCAAAGATATGATTTTTCTATGCAAGAGGATTTCGGTTAGACCTAAGATTTGATGTTTTTGGGTTAGATCCATATTTAGCCATGTGATTTTAAGTTTGATGGTTGGATCTTCTTTAGGATACATTTTTAAACCATGTGATGTTTTAGTTTGAAGATCTTATCTTTTTAAGCTATGGATCAAGAGATTGATCAAAACTAGTTAAGGAACAGTTTTTGTTTTTGGACTAACTGTAGAACTGAAAACTCCAAGTGTTGTTTTGTAATTTTTAGTGACTTTTATTTGATGATTTAAATCATGGTTGATCTTAAGATGATGTTATGACTATGTTAGTTTTAAGATTTGAATTTGTTTGAATTTTTTTAGATGTTTTGAATAAGGTCAAAACTTGTGATTCAAGGGTTTGTTTTTGATTAAAAATTTTGGATTTTTTAGTACAAAGTTTGGTGGTTATGATTAGCATTTATTTTAATGGATGTTTAAGTATGTTTTAAAATTAGGATAGGAAGATCTTTGCTGCAAAAAGTTGGTTTGATTATGAGTTTTGAAATTGGGAGAAATTGCAACAAAAATCAAGGAAAAAAGCCTATGAATGTTTTGGCCCCTATAGAGTTTTCATGGTTGTGTTTAGTTTTATATTTTTTTGATTTGATATTTAAGTTTAGGAAAAAATTTACATAAGATATGTAAATTTTGGTATTTTTGGAGTTAGGATGCAAAATCCTTAAATAGAGGGTAAAATGATAATTTTACTCTAAGTTAATATTTTTTTCATATTTCTATTTAGTAGTGATTAAGTTTTAACTTTTAGAAATCACTACTTTCAGTTCTTCGTGATCGCGCTTGAGTTTTTGCTTAGAAAAGCGAAGACCAAGATAAATTAGCTTTTAACTTATTATCAGTTTAATGTGTATATGTGATAAGTAAATGAACTACAGTGTATGTATGTATGTTATCAATTGTGACATGCCAAGTAATTACATATTCATCTATTACACAGAATTTCTTCTGTCATTAATTGTTCATCTGTTACATGAGTTATTCTGTCATGTTTACTATACATTGCAAGTAAGTCATGTTAAGTATGCCATCTGTTACATGTATGTCATGTCAGGTAATATTCACTGTTGCAAGTTTGTTATGTTAAGTATGTTTTCTGTTATATGTTATGCTATGTTACGAAATGTTTTCATATTACAAAATGTTTCTTTCTCAAGAAAGTCGTATCTTTTTAGTTCAAGTCATGCTGTGTTATGTAAGGGCTTCTGTCATTTCATGTACAAGTCACATTTTGTCTCAAATACAGTTTGTGTATTTTGAGAACAATCATGTCAAGTTAAGTTCATGTTATTAGTTAAGTTGTACTATGGTCAATGATAATATGCGATGCTTGGAATTGCAGTCAAGGCTTATGTGCTGTTGAATGCTATGGTTAAGGAGTAAAATATGTCGTACTATAGAAGGGTATATAAGTTAAATTATACTACAGTTAAGGATGATACATGCTTCCTGGTACTGCTGTCAAGACTTTGAGCTGCCGAGTACTATGGTGAAGGAGTAAAATCTGTCATACTATAATCATCAAGTTAAGTCTAATCAGTTAAAGAACAAGATTCCAAGTTCATGTTAAGTCAAGTCTCATATTAAGTTCATGTAAAGTTAAGTCTCAGTTTAAGTCCAGTTCAGTTTAAGCAAGTCAAGTTTAGTTCATGCTTCAGTTTAAGTTATGTCAATTATGTTATGTTGTATGTCAAGTTATTCTATGATTACTTATGACTTTGATTATGCATTCATGCTTTTATTGCCATGCATGCATCATTAACCTGTGTTGAAATTTTCTATTGGCTTGCTGAGATTTGTAATCAAATCTCACTGTGGTAGTCCCAACTACTACTCCTCCCAAATGGTAGATCTTGTTATAGGACCTGAAGGAGAACCAGGATTTGGCCAACTGGACACGGTTGATTGAGTGATGCTGCGGCGTCAATGTTAATATAGTAGTTAACTTAAATTATTGCTTGTACTATGGAGTTGCATCTCCAGTACTCTTATGATCATAGCCATTTTGGACTAGCGTTGTGATCTCAGTTATTTAGTTTGTCCTTTTGTATGAAGTATGCTTTACGTATTTGAGATATATTCAGTTTGGTGCATAGTATTGCTAAAGAAATAAATTATCCGCTGTGAATATTGTATCATGCTAGAAGCATGTTAGGAATATTGCATCTTTAATTTTCATGAACGAGAGTAGGAAACCTTGTGCTGCATATCCCGACGCTTCAGATTTCCGTTCAATTCCTAGCAGAATCTGGTGGCGTCACACAAAGATCACAAAAGTCACATAACATCAACCATTATAATCGATTTGCACATTTACTCCAAAATTGAGTACTACATGTTTTGGGCTTTGATCAAACCACTAAATCTGACCTTTCCATGAGGTAAACCATCAAGAAACAACACCATATGCTTCATATTCAAGTCCTCAAATTTATCTAAGAATTAAATTCAAGATCACTCGGCAAAAATTGCATATAAACACAACAGAACCTGTGAGCCTTAAGTTTGTGTTTTAACCTGTCCTTCACATGCATAAAATTCATTCCTTCAATATCATAAGCAATTCAAAATATAACTTCCTAACACATATATATCAATGTCTTAAGAACAACATATGTGAATATCAAGACTATAGGAGCATGCTTTCATAACAAAAGATCCAAATTTACTTAAAACTAAAACTGTTTTTACACCTCTAGTTTCCAACTTTCTCATATCATGCAAAACTCTTAATATGCAACAAACTTAAATCCTACTTGAATATTAATATGTTAACTCTAAACCATAAAAAGATCAGCCAAGATCTTGTCAAGAACATCATAAAAAAAAAAAATTAAAGAACTACACACTATCCAGATTATTGTCCAATATGACCTTTACATGGTTAAACAGACTTTTCACTAATCCAAACTTCATTAAAAATCACAAATATATAAAAATGGAAACTAGAATTAAAGAGTAACAACAAATGTGAAGAGAGTTTTGTGATCTACTTATATTCGAGCAACAAAGGCTAGAAAAGCTATCAGAAATTTCTCATTGAGTTCTCTCCAAGAAAGGGCTTCAAAAGCGACAAAAGCCTAAGGGACAAGCCATGGAAAACTCATACACTAGTGGAGGGGTTGAGAGGGGATGTGAGGGTGACTTTATGGTGATGGTTTGTCAACCAAAGCCATGCCCAAAACCTTGGGCTAACACACATGGTTTTGCGTTTTGAAGCTTCCAGGTGATGGGGTGGTGGTGAAGTGGCTGATTGCTTTCCATCAACACTATTTTGTGCTGATATAGGCAGTGGAAGTGCACTCATTGTAGTGGGAAAACTTCCTTAAGAAGCCTTGCATAGGTGGAGCTTTTCGTTGGGCCTAATGAAAATACTATGGTATAAAAGAATGGATAAGGTGTTATGACATGAGTTTAAATGGTTAATAGCATGTGAAAGGGATTTCATCCAGTGATTAAATACTAAGCTAAAATTGGCTTCATTTAGGGTTTAGTAAACTATTTCGGGTTTCAGTTTCCACAAGGTATTTGGGGTTTCACTAGGTTGAAATCCTCTTTAGTTTCGCACAAAAAAGAATGGTTGGGTGGAATAGTGTTTGGCTTAGGTGGTATTATCACAATGCTTGATTTCCTTATTTTCCTTTACATTTCCATTTCATGATTTCTCTTGGTGCCAAGTGTCCTAAATTATTTACTAAGAATGGCTAGGACATTCCCAAGTGTCAAAATGAAACTTCTCTAGACTGATTTGGACCTTCCACACTGTGATATGAAAATGACTGGACTGCGTGCCACATCTAATACATAGGTTACTATTCATTTCAAAAATGGTGAAAATAACTTTGCACCACAAAATCCTAAATAATCCTACAAAACTAGGAGTACAATTTATTTCACGAATTCTGACTCCTAAGTGCCTTGAATAAATCGAAATGTGTTTTCGAACAGCTGGTGTCTGGAAAGTAAAAATCATTTTATTGCAATGTAAAATCCTAAATATTCATCTGAGACTAATGACACAAATTGTTTCTCATTCTCACACTCCTAAGTACCTCAATAAATAAAATCGCATTTTTGACATATAAGTGAGTAAGAAATTGGCTATGTTGACAAATTCTAACTTACGAGATTGCTCGATTCGTGGGACCTTTTTGAGATTTTCATGACGTTCCTAAAGCTTAAAGAAATTCTTCTACTAAATTTCTGACAGGTTGTTACATTCCTCCCCTCCTAAAAAAGGATTTCTTTCTAGAAATCAATGCATGTACTGCTAAAGATAACTACTATCAAACAAAAGAGAAGATGTTGCTGACCAAGCCTATTGTCCATCACTAGACATAGTTGCTAGTCGATGCAGGTGGGGGTTTGTCAGAGTCTACCGTTGTGGTATGTTGAGGCATATAGTAAAGCACGTCGTCATCGAAGTCATATATCATGTTACCAAAGTTCCCAGGGTTAATTTATTGCTCGACCTCCTTGACGTTGCTGCCAAGTACTTGCCCCTGGACGAGTAGTCGTCCTTGATGAATAAACGACATCAATGATCCTGATGTCTCAGGCTTAGGATCGATGGCAATGGTGCGGTCCTCTACTGTTTGGCTAGACTTAGCTCCATCCCAATCCATCATTGCATTGAAACTATCCCGACCCATCCACATGGTCGGGTGAAGAGGTGGGTAGCGTTCCTTATGAGGTAAGGCCTTCCTCTCATAGCCTACCCCATTCTTATCTATGTCCATCACATGGGTACAATAGTGGTCTAGACGCTCCATCTCCTACCAATAGGCAGCAATCTACCTATCTAATTCG
The DNA here is from genome assembly GCA_003123785.1 of Pterocarya stenoptera. Taxonomy (NCBI): domain Eukaryota; kingdom Viridiplantae; phylum Streptophyta; class Magnoliopsida; order Fagales; family Juglandaceae; genus Pterocarya; species Pterocarya stenoptera. The sequence continues at coordinate 18,735 of QEOT01000477.1, forward strand.
ATAAGTCACCTCCTACGGCGTTCGTCTCTCATCTCTAGCACTCGTTATGCAGAAATAGTCAATTTCCTAGCAGTCTTCTATTTGTGTGCCATGGAAACTACAAAAAGATATAGTCAAGATGGAAAATAACTCACATCACAAACTATAAACGAGTCCACAATGGATTTGAGCCAAAATATATATTTTAATTGATATCCAAACAGATGAAGTATAATGACTCACTGATGCCATGCAACCTCGTACTAAGTGAATACAAAAATAGGTTGAGGTGAGACCATGGACAAAACAAAAACCAGACTAAGATCCAAACAAATGAGGATACTTGGCTTTCATGTGAGCTTCTTTTTCCCAAGTTGCTTCCTACACATTGTGATTCTGCCAAAGTACTTTGACCAATGGAATCTTTCGGTTATGCAATTTCTTCTCTTTCCAATCAAGGATTTGCACTGGTCTTGCCTCGTAAGTTAGGTATATACTTATGTAATCTATGATTGCTAGTATCTGATTTCCAAACTCTTTTTAAATGAAGATACGCAGAATATATTATGTATTCCGTGGAACTTAGTTGGCAACTCCAAACGGTACACAACTGCTCCCACTTTTTTTGATATCTCTTAGGGTCCTAAGTATCTCGGGCTTAACTTGCCCTTAACATGGAATTGGCTTAATTTTCTCATAGAAGATACTTTCACATAAACCCAATCTCTGATTTCAAACTCTATTCTCCTATTTTGTTGTCGGGGTAGCTCTTCTGTCGACTCTCTTATGCTTTTGTACTTGCTCTAATTGTAAGGACTTTGTCTTTGACTTCTGGTTCAATCAAATTATTCTCCCTAACTTTGTCCTAATATAACGGAGATATGCACTTCCTGCCATACAAAGGTTCATAGGGTGCCATCTGAATGGTAGCCTAGAAACTGTTGTTGTACGCGACCAATGGTAACTACTTCTCCCAGTTCCCTTCATGTTCCAGTACATAGGCTTTAAGCATGTCTTCCAAAATTTGAATCCTCCTTTCGGTTTTCCCTTTTGTCTAAGGATGGTAGGCACTACTAATTTTGAGGCTGGTGGCCATCAAACTCTGCAAATTCTACCAAAATTGAGACGTAAAATAGGGTCTTTGCCTGACAGGACTTTAACTGACTAACTTGCTGGCTTCTGATATTCTACTTTAATAAGTCTACAGATAGAACACCTGTTTACAAATTTTGCAACATCCTTTTTCATTCCTTCCCACTAAAAATGATGTTTTAGATCTTGATACATCTTCGTACAACCAGGATGAGCTACATAGGGTGTATTATGAGCTTATCACAATACCCTATTTCTCAACTCCTGATCAACTAGATAACTCTTTGGTCCTTATATAAAGTTCTGGATAACTCTATGACATTGAAGTCTTTTGGCCCTTCAGATTTTTCGACCTCTCTGATGATCTCTATAAGCATGCTGTCTTCTCTCTAATGACTCTTTAGTTCTTCCCAATCCAACGGAATGAGCTCCTAGATTGTGGTCAGAAAGGTTTCTTGACTACGGTCTCTGATCAATAGCTTCCTCATACTATTTAAAAGAGATCTCACTTTTGACGAAGGAACAGACTAATCTCCTATTCTACTCTTGCGACACAATGCATCAGCTACCACATTGGCCTTTCCGGGGTGGTACTTAATGTCGCACTGGTAGTCATTAATCAGTTCCAACCATCTCCTCTACCTCATATTAAGGTTTTTTTGCTAAAAAATGTACTTGAAGCTTTTGTGATTTGTAAAAATTTCACACTTTTTTCGTACAAGTAGTGCCTCCAAATCTTAAGATAAACAACCATTGCAGCTAAATCCAAGTCGTGAGTAGGATAATTCTGCTCATGATCCTTCGGTTGACATGAAGCATAGATGACTAATCTTCCTTCCTACATTAGCACACATCCTAATCATGCATTGGATGGATCACTATACATAACAAAAGGCTTAAGAGGCTCTGATAATGTAAGTATCGTTGCTGTCGTAAGTCTTTTCTTCAACATAAGAAAACTGTTCTCGTAGTTGTCACTCCAAAACAACTTCGCATTCTTCTTGGTTAATGTTGTAGGTGTTCCAAAGAAACTAGAAATTCCTTCCATGAACCTCCTGTAATAACTAGCCTGTAACACCCCGTATTTTAGTGTATTTTAATAAAGGATTAGTTTATTTAATTTAAAGATTGATTCTCTAGTTTTAGAATTTTGGGAGTTTTAGAATATTATTTTAGAATATTTTAAGTTGTGAAAATTATTTTTTTTGGGCTTTCTTCTTATTAATTATTATTTCAGATTTAAATTGATCTTTAATTTAAATTGGTTTGTTTATGGGTTTTAAAAATTATTATTGTTTTATTTAAAGCATTTCACTGCGTTTGATTAATTTTAATTAGTGTTATGCAATTTAATTGCTTTTTATTTTAAAGAATGTTATTGTTGGAGTTTAATATTTTATTTTAATTAGTTTTAAGTTTAAGTTGATTTATTTAATTTACTGTTTTAAAAATAGTTATTTTGAGGATCAGTTGTGACCCAAAAGTTGTGAGGATTGGACCTCATTTCTTTTCCTCATCTTTTCTTTTCCTCTTTCCTTTTTTCTCTTCCTTTTTCTTTTCTTTTTCTTCTTTATCTCATTTCTCCTGTTCGGATGCCCAACGCACGTACCCTCTCTCTCCCGTTTCTCTCTCTCTCTCCCCGTGCTTCTGGTTTCCTCCTCCCAGCCACCATCGCGCGCCGCCATGGTCCTCACCGCCCGGCACGGCGGCCCTCACCGCCCAGCGCAGTCGACTCCCCACCTGCCGGCGACCTCGCAGCTCCAACCCCAGCCCCTCCTGCGCTGCCGTTAGCCGCCACACACGGCTTGAAGCCGCGCGGCCTTGTGAGCTCCAGTGCTGCCGTCCGGCCACCTCCGGCCACCACCTCTTCACCACTTCATCACCAGCACCTTGCCGTCCTAACCTACCCAATTCCAGCTCTGATCCGTTGCCGGAGCCGCCCCAACAAACACCCTCTTTATTTCAAACTTTCCGGCCTTAAGACACCCGTTTCTGCCGCCACCCACAGCCAACCTTTGATACCATTAGCTTCATCGACCTCATTAGACCCTACCCTATCAATTTCAAGTCTTCGTTTGACTCCGTTGGAATTTGGGTACACTGCATATTTCCGCCACAATGTTTTTACACTGTGGAGTTGCTGTTTTGGTGCTTCCAGTTCCTCCGTGATCCTCCTAAATTATTTTCAAGCACTGTAAGTATTTCTCCAAAAGACTTTTAAGACTTTGATATATTTTTGCACTAACTTGTTTTATAAACTGTGTTTTGGTTATCTGTTGGTTCTGATAACTGTTGGTAATTGTTGATTTCATGGCATTGTGCACGCATGCGTGGGTGTGTGTGTTTTGAGAAAACTGTGTTTAAAGTTTTCGGGTGCGTGTGTATCACCCCCAAGCCGAGATGGGATATTATCTCGATGGAGCTCCTTTGGACACTCGGGAGCGGAATATACTGAGTGTCGTCCCCTGGGGCTTTTGCCCGGGACTTGGACGGGATGGTAGCGCTCTCGATCCGACTCTGTGACTCCACGGGCTGGCAGGGGTCAGAGGATGCCTGGCTATGTACGCGGTGGGCGCGGAACTGGGCATCACTCATGTATCACTTGCACGGTCGTTACCCGTGGGGTGAAGATGGGAAGCCAGAGTATGTGGATGGTCCCTAGGGGAGGCCATGGTGCATATGGTTAAAATTAGAATTAATGTAATTATTCCTGGATTGTTAATTTGTGCCAAATGGTGATTTTTGGCGTGTGTGGAAAAATTATGATTTTCGAGAAATAGTGTTTTCTCGGGTTTTACGCTTGGGTCATCATGTGCATGCATAGCGTTGGTTGTTTAAATATATTTATGGTCTTTGAGCTTTTTGGATTTTACTTACCTGCGGTTCCATTTTGTGGGACCGTAGTTTTTTTTGTTACAACTTTTGAAGAGGCTGAGCCCGAGGATGTGGCTCCACCTGATGAGTTGGGACATTGGCTATATTTTGTGTTTTGAAGATTAGTGCCGCTTTTGCTTATTGTATTTAATTTGATTTGATGTTGTTTTGTAACAAAATCGTATTATGTTGACATGTGGATTTTCAATACTTTGGTATTGTATTAAACTCTGGTACTTAGTTATTTAACTTAACCTTTCCGCTGGTACTTAGTTATTTTATTGTACACATGTTGCATTGCACACACTCTGCACATGTCGATGGGGTGCGTGACCGTGTTGTCATCATCCCGGGTATCTCGATTTTCGTGTGTGTCCGTACATGGAAGTTGGGGGCGCCACATAGCCAGTCCTAAGAAACTTTGAATCTTGTGCACACTAGTCGGTCTTTGCCAATTCTTTATTAGTTCAATCTACTTGGGTCTACTGCTCCTCCTCCACTAAAAACTACGTGGCCTATGAACTTTACTTGATGAATCCAGATTTGCACTTACTGAGCTTGGCATATAGTTCCAGATCTCTGAGTATGGTTAGCGCCATACTTTGGTGATTTCTATGCTTTTTTTCGCTCTTTGAGTAAATCAAGATGCTATCAATGAATACAACAACAAAACTATCTAGATAAGGTCTGAATTTTCTATTCATTATGTCCATGAATACGGCTAGAGCATTGATTAACCCAAAAGTCATCCCCAAAAACTCGTAGTGGCCGTACCTTCACTTAAAGGCAGTTTTTGGCACATCCTGTTCTTTGACCTTCAACTGGTGATATCTAGATCATAGATTGATCTTCGAAAATACTGATGCTCCTTGTAGTTGATCCAATAGTTGTCAATCTGAGGTAACGGATACTTATTCTTGATAGTCACTTTGTTTAACTCCCTGTTGTCTATACACATTTGCAGGAAACCATCCTTCTTCTTCACTAATAGCACAGGTTCCCCCCATGGCGAAGAACTGGGACGAACAAATCCCTTCTCTAACATTTCCTCCAACTACACCTTGAGCTCTTTCAATTCCTGGGGAGCCATGCGATACGATGCCTTGTGCGTCGCAGCCATCCTAGGTTCCAACTCTATTCCGAACTCCATCGCTTTGTCCGGTGGTAATCCGGGTAACTCGTCAGCAAATATTTTAGGAAAGTCTTCAACCATGAGTGTCCCACGGACTTCTTTACCTTCTTCTGATTTCTCAACAATCATCAATAGAAATGCTAAGGTACCACCCTTGATGCACTTCCTCGCCAGTAAAAGCCAAATCACTGGAGGGGTGGCCTTAACCTACGCTCTGGCGTAACTTTTCTTGTCTTCACTTGGGGGTTCAAACACAACTTCTCTCTTTCGAAAATCTATCTTAGCATAGTGCTTAAATAGCCAGTCCATCCCTAAGATCAAGTCAAACTCCATTTGACCAAACACCAATAGGTTAGCCTTCAACGTCCTACTTTCTACCACAACAGGGGACTCCTTAACTACATGAGTACAAGCTACTGTATTCTGTTATGTATTGTTCCTACAACCTTACTAGGTAACCTCTTAGTTTACAAACTAAAAATCCATGCAAATGCTATAGACACAAAGGACTGCGATGCTCCCAAATCGAAATAGGGCACAAGCTGTGAACCTTAACAGGTTGACGTTTCACAATATAGACATAAGGTAATACTACTATCAATACCAGTCTTATTATCTATACTAAAATGAAGGAACAAAAGTATTTAGAAAATACCAGTGATGATGCCAGCTTCCTTCGTCTCTAATGCGTCAGCATCAACATCACCTAAAGTTATAGCATAAACACGTGCTAGGCGTGAGGCCTTGGTTTGTTGTCATCTAACCAGCTCCATTAGTTTGTGCAGTGTTTAGACATTCTTTGATCATGTGTTCGAGTTTTTTGCATTTGAAGCATACACCATATCCGTAGCGACACTATGGGTTGAAAGACTAGGAAAAGATCTCTTCTTCTCAGAACTACTGCTTGAATTAAATGGCATGGTCCTCTTCCGTTCAGAATTGATCTAGATGACCAGACGTCTCTATTCAGCCTCTATTATCGCAGCAACATTTACGAACTCCTAGTAATTCTCTATTCTGAAACAAGCCATTTGGCTAAGCATCCTAGGCTGAAGTCCTCCCTAGAACTTCTGTGCTTGCATCCACTCTACAGAAATTAGGGGAGGTGTGAATTTAACACCCCACCTAAAAAGCCCGTTAGGATATGACCTTAGCACTCATGATTCTTACTAGCATAGGATTGTGATTTTTATTTTTGTAACACCCCCTTCCCGTAGGCTAGAAGTGTCATGTGTTTTTCATAAAATAAACCCGACAAGAGATCTCATATGTAAAAAAATGAAAATAGGATTTATTTCATAAAAACTTTGTCTAATAAAAATGTCTTCCAAAAATATTAAATGAATAAACTGAATAAAAATTAAGTCATAGAAGCAATTTTATTCTAGGAGGTCTGAAACTAAATCAACTACTCCTTTTAATCCTGGCTTGCCTGCTCGTAATCATCATCCTTATCTGGGTGGTTAAAAATATGAAAAAAATTAAAATGAGTCGAATACTCAATAAGAAATCCATCACAACATTAACATACTAAACATAAGGTTTTCATAAAAGTTTTCATGCTGAGAGCTTAAATTCATGACTGATCATACTGATGTTTATGCTATGCATGACTGATTTATCTGAATTAACTGACTGATCTATTTTAACTGACTGAACTGACTGGCCAATACACTTAACCCTGTGTGTAAGGTTGTTCATTGGCCCCACGTCCCGCTGCAGTAAGGGGAGCCGCTGATAGTATTCTAGCATACTATGGTAGACCACGCTTGAGTCCGTGGCTTGCACATCCACCCTGAAACTGAACTGCATTGGTACCATGCATCTGAATGGCCATCTGATTAACTGATCTAATCTTATGTTACACTTGAACTTAAGATAGCTTACGTGTCTTATATAAGTTTTTATATAAAAGAGCCCTTCAATACTAGATTTAAAAGGTCATATTTGTAATTTTATCAATTAACACATGTTGAAAACACACAACATATATCATTAGAAGAGAAACAGAGGCTCGGGAGAGGGGAGTGCGACAAATCCGAAACTCACTGAGGGGAGGCGTAGAGTGCGACGGCGGCTCTGGGTGGCTGGGATTGCTGGCTAAGCGACTGGGTTCCTCTGGGCAGGGTAGTGCAACACCGAGAGAGGGAGAGAGAGCTGGTAGCAAAGCTTGCCGAGAGGGAGAGAGAGAGGGAGAGAGACAGGTTAGACTGAGAACTTAAACTTAAGGGGAGAGAGAAGGGTGGTGACGATAGTGGGCTACGGTGTTCCTACTGTGATTGAACCGTGGCAACCGTAGGAGGCTTGGGCGGTGTTTTCTATGGAGTGGGATGGCTGAGGAGGCTTGTGGGTTTGCCATGCATGGGAAGAATCGATGCTCTATTTTGAGGGCTAAAAATAGGGGCTTCTTTGTTGTGGAAGTGGTATGGTTTTACGGTTGTCGTGTGGTGCAAGCTTGGTGGCCGAAGAGGGATGCATTGTAGTGACTAGGTGGTGCGACTAGGTGGCCTGTGGCTGAGCCGGGGGTGCTGTGCTACGGGGCTTCACAGGGGAAGGATGTGGAGGTGGAGTAGGCTAGCAGCAACAACGTGGCTAGAGGTGGTTGACGATTTTTGTGGCCGTGGAGAGGTGGTCAGCCACGGTGGCTGCTGGTTGCTGGGAGGGAGGTTGCTGTGGCTGCTGAAGAGTGCTCAAATGGTGGTTTCCGTTACTGTCTGGATGGTTTCTAGCAAGATGGTTGCTGGGTGTATTAGTTTACATGTATGGGTCCTCCTATGGTTTCGATTTGTTTGCTTGTGTTTGATGGTGTCTCCACTGTGGTTTATGGCAAAGCAAGGGCTGAGACGTGGGGGAAGGCTTGCTGTTTTGTTTGCCGAGGAAGAGCGTTGCTGCGCGATGATGGAGAGTGTTGCCGTGAGGATAATAGCTACGGTTTTTGGGAGGTTTTCAGAAGGAGAGAAAGAGTCCAAATATAAATACTAGTTTTAATTTGTCGGTTACGGAATTGTAGAGAGGAGAGGGAGAACGTGGAGTGGAGAGTTTGATTTCCTATTAGGATACTTTGTCAACTAGGAGATAAACATGGTGCTAACGGGTGAAGATAGGAAGAAATAAGGTAGAAGAACTCTACCGGCTAATGTACAAATCCGATCATAAAAATATACTAAAAATAGAAATGATAATAATTAAGATTAATAATGTAAAATTTGACAATAATAATAATAATAATAATTATAGTTATCAGAAAAATACATAAAACTTATCTTATGGCTTAATCTTAGAGTCGGGTTGTTACAATTTTAAAGTTATTTTTTTTAGCATGAGAATCACACTTTGGGTTTAGTTGGAATTATTGGAAGAGTTCTAGTATTTTGTTTTTAGAATAACTATCAAGAGGCCAATGGTGGTATCACACTTGGCATTTTTAATGGGCTAAGCCAAAAGGGCTAGGTATGGATAGGTTTAGGGGTAAGCCCAAAAGTGTTTCATTAAGGGCCATCAATCACTAAGGATATGATGGGCTAGGAAGAGGTGCCATAAGCCTAGACCCATTTGGGATTTATAAGGTTTTAGGCATTTTTTGAAGAATCTTAGAAGTTAAGCCCAATATGTAGTAGCCATGAAGCGTTTGGGCCTAGCTTAGTGAGAGTGAAGGCCTTTGGCCCAACCTAAGAAAGACTTGTTATTTAGACTCAAATCTAGTGCGCCTTTGAGACCATGGATGAGGCCTCAAATCTGGACATAAGATTCATTCAACAACCCACACGAAAGCCCAAACCCAAGGCTTACACAAGTGGCCAAACAAGCCCAACCCATAGGGAACAACAACCTTATCTTTCATTTTTATCCTTCTAAATGAAGCCCACATACACTATACCATTGGTTTTCATCAAGCCCAAGATGTACCATGCCCCTAGGGTTCCCACCCAACCATGATTAAACTTCTAACTTAAGTTAAGAAGTACTAATCATCACACACATAATTAGTAGCCTCAAACCATAATTTTTGCATATTTTTTCTTTAAAATATTTTCTTCACATTTATGATCTGAAATTTTTTGGTCTTTATTATTAAATTTCATTGATCTTTGACTAACTTAGAAGTTTAGGCTTGATCCAACACATGTCAATAGGAGCCAAGCCATGTCAATGCCCAAGCCACCACCAATGGGGAACCCTTGGTGCACCACTATGTACCACTTCATCAAATCAGCCCAAAACCCACGTCTCTTCCACAAATTTTCAAAGGATTTGCTGCAATTTCAAACATCATTATGTCACCCAAAACCTGACATAGGTGAGGGCTAAAAGAGTTCCATATGACAAGACAAAAATCCCAACTAAATGCATAGAAACTTGAAAGCTTGACTAGCCGAACTGCACCTTCATCTTCAAAGATTTCTACACCAAATCAGCCAGTCCCCATGCCACCACCCTTGTCCCTTAACCACCTAAAACATCCACTCAATGGTGGTAATAATACCCATAAACCAGACCAAGAGAATAGGACAAGAAGTGATAAAAAATGTGATTGCATGGGGAAGAACCAAACCGTGGCCTCTAGCATTATTTCATCTTGTCTTTTGAGTTTTGTTTTATTTTCTAAATCAAGGCAGCCCCTGCACCTATAGGTACACTCTTACACCCGCCCTTGACGAAATCATGAAGATATAGTGTACTATTCACTTGAACAAGCAATGATACAAGTTGAATCTTGCACATCCACACTCCACCGGCTACTTCAACCAATCTCAAGGCCTTTCTTCATCCAAATTCACGCCCCTCACCCTCCATGAAGCCCTATAAATAGCTCTCTCACCTCCTCCCTTCCTCACACCACTTCTCATAGCCTTCTCTTGAGTTCTTACGAGCCTTTCTCCTTTGGATGAATTTCTAGCCATGGCATGTCTTGATATGATTTCATATGATTCAGTAATGTCTTGTAATAATTTTTGAAGGTTTAAATTTGAGTTTGAAAGCATGCCATAATAGGTTATAAATTCATATCTTGTGTTGATGATCAAGCATGTTTCGGTTTCACTAGATCTAAGTTTAATTCATGAAGTTTTGATTAATTTGCCTAGGCTTGACTAATGAGCATTTAAAAAAGCCTTGTGATTGGGATAAGAATGGAAATGCATGATTTAGTTATGTTTTAAAACATGTCTTGGTACAGAAAAGTTAGAAACATCATGCATATGCTTAATGGATGCTTTAGTGGTAATTTGGCCTGAACCCATGTTTAAGTGTTGGGATGAACTTGTACGACATAACACTAAGATTTTAAATTGTCCCTAAGGTTATATTCATGGTTGCATTTGAGGAAATTTGAAGCACACATGCATCCATAGAGGTTTTATGCTTGAAATCACATATAGGCCATAAGGGATGCATGCCACGGGTTGAGCATTTTAAGCATGGTAGCCATTTGAATCTTGCAATTTTAAGGGCATAGATGATATTAGAAGATAAAAAATATTAGGCTTGTGAGATTTGGTGATACATTGATGTGACGCCCTCAACCTCTGTTTGGGATGGAATAGAGAATTAGAGCGTTGGGACATGCAACGTACACAAGGTTACATACCCCCATTCATTACAGTTAATATGCAATGCATTATAATATGCAACTAGCAGTACACAATAATCATAGTGGAAATAAGGGTGATAAAATGATACCAGAATGAACTAAACATCCCAATGATTTATAAACCACAAATAGGTACTTCCTCACTTAAGAGGTCCACTTGAGTTCAACATAATGTGTGAGATAGAATCTCCATAAAATTGAATCTACATAGCTAGACTAACTCTCGCATTTGCTCTATAGTATATAGAGCCGTTGCTACGTAAGTCCAAATCAAGTCCAGCCTCCTTTCCAGATTAGGCTACTCCTTAACCATCTGAAGAAATGGTAGTGGGACTACCACGGTAAAATTTCTTGAAATCTCAGTAATTTAAATAACCAATTTGCATAGAGTTAAGATATACATGATTAATGATAAAAATAAGATGCACTCAATGATATGCAGAAAAAATTCATATTTTGTCTCCCATCCAGATTCCTTAGCATTTTTTAGAAAAACTTTGATGTACATTTTCTTTTAGAGAATATTTTTACTTCAACCATTAAAAAACATAATTTCATCATTCTTAGTAGCTCATAATTAATCATAACATTAACAACATAATATATGGTATCATTACAGTTCCCCATGTGCACTGTGAGTACCTACTGGTGACCGTAGTACAAGTCACGTTGAGACTACGTTGTCTGCAGACTCGTTCTCAATGCATTGGTAATATAACATAACATCATCATAATATTATAACATATATACCCACCAGTATTAGGTGTCATAACATTTGGTTTCGCTCCAGCGTTCTTCAAAAAGAACCTATTCGAAGCCTGTTGATTGTTTTTCGTCAACCTAGGGGTTACCACTCTACTTTTACTCACTCCAGAGTGGACAAAGAAGTTCTACTAGGATAATTCCCCATCCTACCCTTTGGGATCATGACAAAAATTATTTTCATGCAATGCTTTGAAAAATATATTTCACGACATGTGCATAGTAGCCTTCATGAAAAATGATATTTATATATGCAATATGCTAAAATGGTGAGAATTTCACATGTCATGTAAACAAGTAATCTAATTTTTAATGATATATCATATGATGTTTCATGCTCAAAATGACATTTATAATATAAATGTGGCGCTTATACAAGAATCATAAATAAATTATCTAAGAGTAAGTAGCTAACTAACAAACTTCCCAAGTTTAGAGAATCGAAGTGTTTGTAATCAAAGTTATACTAAGTTAGGATTTGAAACTCTAAGGAAGATGTTCATAATCAAAGCGTTCAAAAATTCAATATTTGTAAAAGTGCCCCTAAACTTAGCAAAATTTTCACTAAGGCCCTAAATTTTTACTATTTGCATTTGGGCCCTAAAATTCAACAAACTTCACAAATCACATATTTTCTATATTCTAAAATCATCTATGCCCTTAGAAATTGAAGAATCAAAGTGCTACTATGCCAATTACACTCAACCCGTGGCATACATCTCATTAAGGCCTAGATGTGATTTCAACTATTCAACCTTTATGGATTATGTGTACTCAAATTCATCGAGTGGCAAAAGTAATTATAACCTAAGGGATAATTAGAACTTAGGCTCAGATCATACAAGTTTATCCCAACACTTAGACATGGCTTCAAGACCTTAATTCTCACTAAACTATCCATTAAGCATATGCATTATGTTTTCTAGGTTTCCTTACCCAAAGATGTTTCAAAACTTATTTAAAATCATGCATTTTCATTCTTATCCTAATCAAAAGGATTTTCTAAATGCATATTAGTCAAAGCTAGGTAAATTAATAAAAACTTCCATAAGTTAAGCATAAACTAATCAAAACCGATGCATGTTAGAAGATCAACACAAGATAGAATTAAAGCCTATTATGGCATGCTTCCAACTTCGAAATTAAACCTTCAAAATTCATTCTAAGACATTAGTGAATCATAAAAAATCATATCAAGTCATGCCATGGCTAAAAAGTTGACCCAAAATAATTTATTTCTTCAACACATCAAATCTGACCGGTTTGGTATTAGCATGCTAAACCTGAATTAAAATCAATCAAAACCTCAATAACATGCCATAAATTAAAGTCTAACATATCATTATAACACTTAACAAATGCTAGGGCAATATTACTTACTGAAATTGTGGCCTTTTGTGACACCTCAGAGTTTTGCTAAGATTCCATTCGTAGTTCATGTGGATATTGTTTATATTTTTATTTATTTATTTGGGTTATTGGCTAAGTATTAGGAGGGCCCTTTATGCTGCTTTCTATTTTGTTGGATTGGATCTTGAATATTTAAGTTAGAAATGCCACAAGAGGGAAATAGAAGAAATAATCCCATGGATTTCAGCCCAATAGGAATTTGGCTTTGGAAGGCCCAAGTTAACCCATTGGAAAAGGAGGAGGTGCCACTTGGTAAGGGAATGAGTTTTTGGTCTTTTTAAAAAAGGGACTAAGGTGACACTTGTCATCCATATGTTAGACCCATAGATGAAAAAGTGGAAGTGGCAAATGGGTATAGAGATTTTTGGATGATGGAGTTAGGCTCCACTTTTGTAAGACACAAGCTTCTCATGGACACATGTTAAGCTAGGATGAAGGAGCTTTTGTGCGTTCCAAGATGCATCATATTAGGGAAGACAAAAAGTGAGCTTCTAGAAGACTTTGAGGAAAAAGAGAGGCATGTAGCCAATGCAAAAGGGGGAGAGAAAGAGACCCAAAAAGCTACTAGAGAATGACACAAAAGTCACCTCAAGTGACATAGTAATTTTGGCAAGCCCTAAACCCACGCACACACTCCTCACGCCACATGTCACCCATGCATCGGAAGAAAATCTTAGGAAGATTAGGGTTTTGAGGAAATGACCTTTTGACCACTAAGTGCATTGAACCAAGACAAAGGAAGAAGGGCAAGATGGGAAATGAAGGCAAGATGAGTTTCGGATTTGAGAGAAGAAGAGCACATGCTCAAGCCACCCTTTGGTCTTCCCCATGCCATTCCATCATGAGGGAGATGGAAGAAAGCTTTGCCACTTGTCCTACATACATTGGCTGGTGAAATAGCAAGATGAGGTACTATATATAGAGGAAGCCGAAAAGGGGGAGGTCCTTTTGCCCAAAAAAATTTTCTTGTCTCCCTAGAGTATTTTGGCCACCAGCTTTTCTCTCTCAAGTTTCCACATTCTGACATTTTCTCACTAGCCAAACACCACAAAACTAGCCACCATTTTCGCATATCACTCTCAATATTTCAAGTAGGAGCATAGCACTTGGAGGTAAGGATCTTTTCACCTTTCATGATGATCATGCATGGCCAAAGTGGAGGAACCCATTTTCTCAACTTTCAGTTTTGGAACTTTCCACACAACTGAAACTAGGATTTCTCTTCAAGGAAGATGAAGCTCGAAGTGTTCTTGACATCTTGAACGTAGGAGCATGAGGCTTAGGGTGTTGTACAGTTCAGTTTTGACTCAAAAGAGAAACTAGGGTTTTAACCTTGAAAAACAGACCTCGAAAATACCACAACACTCACACTCACTTACATTTTTGGAATTTAGGGTTTTTGTGTGTTGATTTCTAATATGTTACATTAGATTTTCAGATTTTGCTACTATTATTGTTGGATTTTTGTAAGTACACTTCCAACTTACTCTCTTGATAACACTTGTATATATTGTGTAAACTCTTCCATGTATTTTATTGCTTGAACTTGCCATCTTATTGTATGTATATACTCGGTTCATATATTGTGTAAACTCTTGTTTGTATTTCGTTGTTTGATTCTTATTATTTAATGCAATGCCATGTTTTGTGATGCTTTGGTCGAAGAAAATCTCGAGTATGCCATATTAGGGTTTTGGTTTTACATTGTATATGTGCTAAGCAAGTTTATTTTGACGTAAGATTGTGTGGAAGCATGAGTTTATGAGTTATGGTGATGAAAATCCATGTTTTGGAACACTTGGATGAATCGGCCAAGACCATATTAGGGTTTAAAAAATCTGTTTTGATGCTATCAAGTGTGAATTGAATATATCTACATGTATTTCTCATTGATTGCATGTTCTAATATTTTCAAGCTATGATGCACGATGCATGTTGTTGTTTGGACTACATGATTCGATTTTTACATGTTGCATGAGTATGATAAGTGTTTCATCATATGTTTATGTCTCATGCATTTGGGTTTAATATAGAATGCAACAATTTATACAGAAGTAGTTTGAGAACTAATATGGTAAACAGTATTCATATTTCTTGACATGGTCTATCTTCAAGTGTTTCAAAGAAGCCCTGCACAGAGAATGCATATGCAAAAGTAATGAAATATGTTATTATCTTCTTTAAAAAAAAGAATGAAAATTAAATCCATTAACAAAATTAAAACTTTACTCTAGATAAAATCGTGCATAATGCACTCACTGGAAGATATAGGGACCCATCCCAGAGTAGAGATGTAACGCCCGTCCTTAGGGTGGACCTTTTTGCAAAATATTTTAGAAAATACGACGGCAATTACTATTTGATTTAAAACCTTTTACTATCCTTCCTAGGGTGCAAAACTCTACGTTATAAAATAAAATGTGCTTTTATAATAAAAGAGGCTTAAGGGTTAAAAGAGTGGAAAATATAAATCTCAATATAGAAAAGCCTTTCATACATTTAAAACCCTCATGCCTAGACTTCCGTGCTCTTCTCCTGTAGCCGTGTCCCTCCTTAACATACAGCTCATTCAGTTCCTGTAGGGGGAGGGGCACACATAGAAACTAAAATGAGTCGAATACTCAGTAAACATTACTTCATACCCTTAAAATATAGCAATGTAGGTTTTCAGTCATTCATTCATCATTCCATACATACTATACGTACATGCATACATGCTTTCGTTTGCAAATAACAGTGGACGGGGGCTTTCTTCTTTAAACATGTTTTTCTTTTCGTAAAATGTTCCCCCATCACTAACTTCATTTCTTGAAGAATGCAATGCATTCATACATTACTTTTCTTTCACTTTCATAGGCCGGTGCAAGTCGTTATGCCCTGTGTGCTGGGGTTAGCGCCCTTTTGGGCCGATGGATTCGCCTGTGGCCACGGGTTGGAATCCCATTCTTTTAGAGTGCATCACTGGGTGCACTACCAAATACTACTGCCCAACATTGCAATCTGCCCGTTCATTCATTGGGTACCCTTTTCCATTCATTCATATGGCCGTTACGTAGTTTCATACATTTATTCATGCCACATGCCATTCTTTCATTCATTCATATTAGCTCTTTCATTCATTCATTTGCATGGACATGACCTTTTCATTTCATTTCATTTCATTTCTTTCATTTCGTTTAAGCCCATGCTTTTAAACGACGTTTTCCATGAAAAGATATGTTTTCTCATGAAAACATCAGTTCTTAGGGACTAATTTTAAAACACTTTTTTCGCGTCGCTTAAAGCATCAGTTGGAAGCTCGGGGCACAGGCCTCGAAGTTTCCTTTCTTTCCTTTAGAAAATACATAAAATAGATACATCGTATAGTCATCTATTCACATGCGTACAACTAATACTTTTGGGTACATAAAAAGGGGTTGCCGAAGAGGGGCTGTACATACGTATACCTTTCAATACTTAGCATGCTTTCTTTAAAAACGTATTTCGTGTCCTTTCATAAAGCATCTTTTATAGGAAAAGCGTTTCTCTTTCTTTTTCTTATACTTTAGAAAAACTCTAGAAGAGCATGAATGTAACACTTACCTGGACTCCATGCTATTTTCATACCATGCAGTCCATTCATGCACGTGTCAGATGGCAACCTACATGACATAACCTTAACGTTATTCTCTATCTAGTGCATAAACAACTGAACTAGAAATAGAGCTATGCTTTACTTAGAACACTCTCATTCTATCTTGTGCTCTTTCACGTTCCTTACTATGATAAAAACTCTTAGAGACCCATTACGGTCTCTACTTCCTTAAATCTTGACGTTCTACTTCGAGTGCTTACTTACTAGGGTGAACTCATGATTCACTTTAGGGACCTTTGTCCCTTTCTTCTTATTAACCACATTCCGACGCATGACGACCCATGGCTTAGACTTAGACAATACCCTCATCATTACCCTCATGTATGTTAGTTCACTCTACTTCTCATGATCATCCATTTACGTCACACGGCTCCAAACCACTCTGAGGCTTAAGCACCATGTAACCATACATGGGACAGATTACCCATTACATATGGTGAATCCATCCAGCACGTGTGTTTAACCAGATAACACACATACCTTACCCTTTTATCCCTAAAGACCATCATTTAATACATTAGTCATAGGCTCGTATGGCAAATGCCATACTCCGTTACCAACCTTTTCATAACCCAGCTAGCATGATCCTTCATGCTAGTCGTACCTCTTGACAGTTCATCCCAACACTTCACACGATGGGACTCTGTTCATGAACAGACCTTACGTCATGCCACATAGCTCGAGACTAATCCCAAGCTACACTGTGACTCTGTCACGTTACCTCACATACATCCTAACCCATCATTGCATGACTTCTACTTGGCCACGTCACTTCATGAAGTTGCCCAATCATGCTTCCGCTACACTACTCTGATACTTCTTGGCCACTTAGCACATACTCCTAGCCATAATTCGACTACGAGGAGACACCCGTCGCCTTAGACTACTGCCATATCACTAGTACAGCACATACCACAATACCTTACGTCACGCCATATAACTTGAGAACATTCCCAAGCTACACCCTAACCTTGTCATTTCCTTTGACATTGCGCTACATCACCTATACGTCAACCTCCAACTCATCACGAGTACGGTTCCTCACGTACTCCCGTCACATCGTGACATCTAGTCACGTTCCCACTACATCACTTTTATGCCAACTCTTCACTCATCGCAAGCACGACTTCTTAATTGACCACATCACTTAATGACGTTGCCCAGTCATGCTTCCGCTGTACTACTCTGACACTTTCCATCCACTTCGCACTTACTCCTGGCTATAGTCCGACTACGAGGTGACACTCATCGCCTTGGACTATTGCCATACTTCACAGCACAACTTCATGATTGACCACATCATTCCATGACGTTGCCCAATCATACTTTCGCTGCACTGCTTTGATATTTCCTAGCCACTTCGCACTTATTCCTGGCCATAAGCCAATTACGCGACGACACTCGCCACCTTGGACTACAGGCCATATCTCACACACTTCGGGACGCTGTTCCACAGTTCCTGACACTGTACATTAAGCCCTTCTCCCATTAACTACGCAATCACCCTTATCTTCGTGACACGCCATATGGTGTATTGCTGCACCTCATGGAGTACACTCCTCATGTACTCCCTTCACACATGCTATGCCACATCACCATTATGGCACATACGCCATATGGTGCGTCACTCTGCCGCATAGAGTACACTCCATGTGTACTCCTTTCACACATACTATGCCACATCACCACTACGTCACACACGCCATATGGTGCATTATTCCACCATATGGAGTACACTCCAGATGTACTCCATTCACAACACTACGCCACATCACTGCTATGGCATACATGCTATATGGTGCGTCACTTTACCACATAGAGTACACTCCACGTGTACTCCCTTCACAAGACTACGCCACATCACCACTATGGCACACACGCCATATGATGCGTTGCTCTACCACATAGAGTACACTTCATGTGTACTCCCTTTACAGGACTATGCCACATCACCACTATGGCACACACGCCATATGATGCATCGTCATCCCCATTGAGTACACTCCACGTGTACTCCATTCACGACACTATGCCACGTCACTGCTATGGCATACACGCCATACGGTGCATCGTCTCCCTACATGGAGTATACTCCGTATATACTCCATTCACAGCACTATGCCACATCACTACTACTGCACATATCCCATAACCACACTTCACAGCACAATCCACAACATTACACAGCACACTTTCCAACTACGCCAAACACTTCACCACAGCACGTCACATCACCACTACATAGCAAATCCTATAATATTAGCAGCATAGTCCACAACCTGGTCAACTAGCTAGCATCTAACATAAATAACGAGAGATAGAGAATTATACCATCGGCCAAACAACCCGTGCGTCGCTCTTTGACCATCACAGTCGATAACGCCGGAGGAATGTACGAGGTGGCTACACTGCGTACAGTGACTGTTTAGGTGTTTGGATAACTCCAGTAATAATCATTCTTTAAAATAAAAAGTAATTTAATTGTAGAACACTAATTAAAATTATGAAAGCACATTAAAATAATTCTCGATTTAAAAATCGTAAAATAATCTCGCGTAAACACTTTTAAATTAAATTAAACGGCTCAAAATCAAATATTAAATTAAAAAGCCCTTCAATAAAATGCACGTAAAAATTGGGGTGTTATAACCTCCCCCCCTTAAAATAAATTTTGTCCTCGAAATGTAGGGTCAAATATCAATGCTAAAGACAAGCATGAAATGCGACAAAAAGATATGCTTAAGAGACATACCGCAATTAATTCAAACAAATACGGGTATTGCTCCCTCATGTCCGTTTTTCTTTCCCAAGAGAAATCTTGATCCAACAGATCACCCCAAGCTACCTTCACCAAAGGTATCGACTTAGATCTCAACCTTTGCTCCTTCCAATCCACAATCTGCGTCGGGACAACCTCATAAGTAAGGTCAGGTTGAAGTTGAATGTGTTTTGGGTCGACAAAACGCGGCTTTTGTTGACCAAAACTTTTCTTCAATGAGGACACATGGAACACATTATGAACTTCTCCAAAATACTCCGGCAAAGCAATTCTGTAAGCAACAGCCCCAACCTTCTCCAAAATCTGAAAAGGTCCAACATACCTTGAGCTAAGCTTTCCTCTCTTACCAAAATGCTTAACGCCTTTCATAGGAGAGACTTTGAGATAAACCCAATCACCTTTCTCAAAAGACAAGTCTCTTCTCCTTGAATCTGCATAACTTTTCTGTCGACTTTGCGCTTCCGCCATTTTAACTCTTATAATTCGGACCTTCCCTTGCATTTCTTGGATTAATTCAGGCCCAATAAATCTCCTCTCGCCGACTTTATCCCAACACAAAGGCGATCTGCACTTCCTCCCATACAACGCTTCATATGGAGCCATCTGAATGGAGGTATGGAAGCTATTATTATAAGAGAACTCTATAAGCGGCAGATGATTTTCTCAGCTTTCCTGAAATTCCATCATACACGCTCTCAGCATATCGTCCAAGGTCTGAATAGTAAGCTCAGATTGACCATCAATCTGAGGGTGATAAGCAGTACTGAACTTCAAATTAGTGCCTAGCGCTGCCTGCAAACTCTTCCAAAAACGCGACGTGAACCACGGATCTCTGTCCGACACAATACTCTTAGGTACTCCATGCAACCTCACAATCTTCTTAACATACAACCGCGCTAATTTACACAAAGAGTCAGCATTATTTACAGGCAAGAAATGAGTACTCTTAGTTAACTTGTCCACAATCACCTAAATTGAATTCTTTCCACTAGGAGTCTTTAGGAAAATCCATAGAATTGTCATCCCACTTCCACTCAGGAATAGGGAGAGGTTGAAGTTTACCAACGGGTCTCTGATGCTCAGCTTTAACTTGTCGGCACGTGTCACATTTCTCAATAAACATAGCAATATCCAACCTACTCGCACTAGTCTCCCGATGGAACATCATGACTATTACTCCTAGAACGGCCATGTAATCCAAAATCTCTATATCCACAAAAACTTAATACAGCACCCAAGGAATCCCAATGATTAATAGCTCCATTTGATAATCTGAACTAACCTCTATTGACTCATACGGTAAAACTTCCAAACCTTCGTTGTATAATACACTTTGGTAACCTAATGGTCACTTCCAAAGTTAATCATCAATAACGAAATTTCATAAACAAATAATCAATCTCCAATTACAAGTATTTTCTCAAAATTTCCAGTCTCACTAACTCCTCAAAATCAGCACAAAATTGAACTTCTAATTACAACAAAAAATATCACACTCCTACTGCGCACTCTGATATTCGCCACATGCTTAAAATTTATATCCTCATAAAAATTAATATCATCGAGTACAAGGTGGTTCCATACCTACTAACCAAAAACTCTTACCATACTTTGGTAGAAAATACTCTATTTACCAAAACCATTAGTTATCACTCATTCCTCATTTAACTCCTGATGCCTTAATCAAAATTAATAATTCACAAACTATCTCCATGATCATTAATAGAAAAAATCAATATCAATCAACCTCAGCATCCCAATTAAAACAAGTAACATACTCTAAAAGGCTCGAATCCAACCCAGCTAACCAATAAGAGCACCTATAAACTTCTACTCGATAACTTAAACCCGAAAGCTTAACACCTAAATTTTTAATATCATCTAATCTAGCGGTGACTAAACTCACTACGAACTACTATTGAGTTTACCAAAACCTTATCAAAACTTTCTTGGTAACTCGCCCACCTACTTCTACTCTTATTAAGCTAGTAATAGCACAACTATCTCCTTCAATAGCACAATACTATTAAACCTCAAGGCAAGCCATACTTCTCAAATCTTCAATCCACCAAAAACTATTACACAACACTCATGGATCCTAATGCTTTAATAACTCACAACTATTACGAGTCGATCTCGTGCATCACTACTATTTCCATCATCTGGACCTAAATCCTCGAAATCAACAAGAATCATTTCCTAAATCTACACCATCTTTTATCCTTAAAATTGATATGGATCAAATCCTAAACCTACTATTGTAACCTCAAGTTAAAAATAATCATTTTCCCGAATTCGATCCGAATCTTCAATCCTCAGAAAATACATGAGCTAAAACATTACCTTCCATCTCCAAAGAAATATTCTCATTAAAAATGCCTATATTAATAACTCAACTCTGATCAACCTCATTTTATTGATCACCAACTAATCAATCTCTAAAATAAATCAAACTAGCACACCAAGCCTGTAGAATTAAAAACTTAAATCTTATTACAAATTAGTTCTTCAACTCTACAATTCTAAAACCTTAAATAAGATAGGAATCATTCCCCGAAATCTTCAAGATCGATGACCTTAAATCTAAAGCACTCACCTTATAAATCTTGCAAAATTCTAAACCCCCAAATGATACCAAATTGCTTATTTGAGTCGGCAAAATCTAAAACTTCTAATTTAATAAATCCCTCAAATGTTTGTTGAACCTACCACCTTAAATCTCATAAACTTATTTCCTAAAAACTATAAGGCCACAAACCTTAAATAAACTTCTCACAAATCTATCCTTGAAGTTCGTTGAACTTACAACCTCCTATTCCATAGACTCAATACATAATTCTACGGAACTTAAGACCTCAGGTATCCTAGGCGAACTAAAGATGTTTCCACCTTAGTTGCAACCTGAGCCTACTCCATAAAGTTCACCAAGACCATGTCGTTCCCTTCGAGTCTCGATATTAAAACAAACCAATCACTAAGAGTTCAAGCCTATTACACTAAATGTTCAAGCCTAACAATGACATTTACGATCGTACCATCTTCTTGTCATAGCGTAGCCCTTAACTCACTTTTCAACTCAAACAGATTAAAATATAATTATGGCAAAATAAATTAAAATACAACAAAATGCCATGAAATAAAATAGAATAAAACCAACTAAGTATAATAACATACAATAAATTAAAACAATTAAAGTAACATACCTCAAACAACATAAAACCAAAACAAAACAAAATCTCACAAATAAAATAAAATTTCATAAATAAAATAATATAGGATAAAATGAATAAAACAATGTAGAAGTACACAATAAATTATTAAAACAAATAAAATAACCGACCATAAAATAAAACAATTAAAATAAACTAACAGAATAAAATAAATAAGCAAACAAAGTAGTATACAATAAAATAAATAAAACCAATAAGAAAAACATACTTTAAATTAAATAATTTCAAATCCCAGCTTTAAAACTTTCTGGTACTGCACCTTGGGACATGTGGCTTTACCCAAAGCCGAACTGCTCTGATACCACCTGTGGTGCTCCCAACTTTTATGTACGGACACACACGAAAATCAAGACGCCGGGATGATGATAACACGATCACGTACCCAATCGACATGTGCTGAGTGTGTACAATGCAACACGTGTACAATAAATAATACACAAAGGAAAGTAAAGTCAAATAGCTAAGTACCAGAGTTTAATACAATACAAAAGTACTGAAAGTCCACATGTTAACATAATACGATTTTTGTTTACAAATATATATTAAATCAAATAAAATACAATAAGCATAAGCAAACGATAATCTTCAAATACAAAAATAAACAATGTCCCTACTCCTCAGGTAGAGCCGAATCCTCGAGCTCAGTCTCCTCAAAACCTGCATCAAAATCTACAGTACTAAAAAGATGGTACCGCAGGTAAGTAAAACTCAAAATGCTTCAAGACAATAAATATATTAAAATAACTAATGCTATGTATGCACATGATGACCAAAGCGTAAACAAGAGAAAAAATGTCATTTCTCGAAAATCACAATTTTCCTACACACGCCAAAATCACCATTTGGCACAAAATAAAAATCCAGGAATAATTATATTAATTTCAATTTTAACCGTATTCACCATGGCCTCCCCTAAGGACCATCCACATACTCTGGCTCTCATCGTCACCCCACGAGTATCGACCGTGCAAGTGATAGACGAGTGATGCTCAGTTCCACACCCACCGCGTACATAGCCAAGCATCCTCTGACCCCCGCCAGCCCGAGGAGTCACGGAGTCGGATCGAGAGCGCTACCATCTCATCCAAGTCCCGGGCAACAGCCCCAGGGGACGACACTCAGTATATTCCGCTCCCGAGTGTCTAGAGGAGCTCCATCGAGATAATATCCCATCCCGGCTTGGGGGTTACACACGCACCCTAAAAGTCTTAAATACAGTTTCTCAAAACACGCATGCGTGCACAATGCCATGAAATCAAACAAATACCAACAACCAATAGTTATCAGTATAACCAGATAACCAAAACACAGTTTATAAAACATGTTAGTGCAAAAATATATTAAAGTCTTAAAAGTCTTTTGGAGAAATACTTACAGTGCTATATAATAATTTTAGGAAGATCACGAAAAGCAACGTAGCAGTGCAAAAACACTGTGGCCGAAATACACAGTATACCCAAATTCCAACGAAGTCAAACAAAGACTTGAAATTGATAGGGTAGGACCTATGAGAGGTGGTAAAGCTAATGGAAGCAACGGTTGGCCGTGGGTGGTGGCCGAAATGGCGGTGGAAGGCCAAAAAGGTAAAATCAGAGCTTGAGCTCATCGAGCTGGAATTTGGTGGGTTAAGACGGCAAGAGGCCGGTGATGAAGTGGTGAAGAAATGGTGGCCAATGGTGGCTGGATGGCGGTGGAATGGGTAGAGGAATGTCTCGGCTTTACACGGCTCTCGAAGGCAAACGGCGGCGCAGGGTGGTCTGAAATTGGTGGGGTTGACTCGCCGGTAGCTGGGGAAGTGGATGGTGCCAGCGGTGAGGGCCACGGACGGCCGGCGGCGGTGTTAGGTTGAGAGAGGCCGAACGGCGTGGGGAGAGGAGAGAGAGAGGGTCGAGCTGGGAGAGGAGGGTCCGAACAGAAATAGAAGGAAAAGAAGAAAAAGAAATGAAAAAAGAAAAGAGGGAAAAGAAAAGATGGGGAAAAGAAATGAGATCTAATTCTCACAACTTTTGAGTTACAACTAATCTTCCAAATAACTATTTTTAAAATAGTAAATTAAATAAATTAGTTTAAACTTAAAACTAATTAAAATAAAATATTAAACTCCAGTAATAATCATTCTTTAAAATAAAAAGCAATTTAATTGTAGAACACTAATTAAAATTATGAAAGCACATTAAAATAATTCTCGACTTAAAAATCGTAAAATAGTCTCGCATAAACACGTTTAAATTAAATTAAATGGCTCAAAATCATATATTAAATTAAAAAGCCTTTCAATAAAATGCACGTAAAAATCAGGGTGTTACAGTTTAGGCTTGGGCTAGGCTAGGGGAGGTTGCTGGTGGAGTTGTGGAGGCTCGATGGTGGCAGCACGGTGGTCCGTGGTGGTCGAAGAGAAGCTGGCCGTGCACTGTGAGGGGAATAGGTGCTGTGGGAGATTGAGAGGGAGTGTGCGTGCATGGGGGACAGATCGGGGTCGTGGGTGGTCCGGTTGACTTCGCGGTGGCTTAAGGAGGATGAAGGTGGCGGTCACACGCCGTGGATCGGGTTTAACCCGTGCGTGAGAAGGAGGAGCACCGGGAGGTGGAGGAGAGGACATCTAGCCGTGGGTCCATGAGAGGAGGAAGGGGGAGACCTGAGGAGTCTCATGGTGGTGTCCGGTGGCCGAGATGGCCGCGCATGGTGGAGCTAGGAGGCTGCACAGTGAACCTGTGCGTGGGTTTGTTGTGTACGTGCATGTGGAGGGAGGTGGCTGCATGGGAGGGGCTGAGTTCACTGGAGGGGGCCGGTCGGTGGCAGGGGAGGCTGCTATGGGAGTGGTGGCACCGGAGAACAACGCACGGAGGCGTTGCAATGTAAAGCCCATTCAGGCAGTGCATCACCGATAGAGAGGAGGAGAGAGTGTGAGGAGGAGCTACCAGCATGGGGGAGCTTGCAGGAGGGAGAGGAGACCGGTGGTGGTGGAGGTGAGGCACGCCAACGCACAGCGGAGCCGAGCTGGGGGCTGGAGCTATTCGGTGTAGGTGTAGCGTATTGGGCATGCCGAGAGGGAGAAAGGGAGGAGAGAGATAGGGCTGGGGAAAGTGAGAGAGAAAGAGAGAGGGTTGGGGTTTTATACTAAAACCCATCTTCTGGGGATCCATAAAATGATTCCACGATGACCCTTAAACACTGATTTAAAAATATGTAAACGTTTATTTAATTAAAAGCACTGAGAGGAATAAAGATAGAATATTATTTAAAATAATATTCCCTCATCATTTATAAAATGATGAAGTCTTATTTAAAATATTTAAAGGAATAAAACTATTAAATTAATTAAAGATTCCATCATTATTTAGATCACATAATATTTTAAACAACGGAAATTATTTATATAAAATGATTCCCACAATTATAATATTTTTGGAGCTCTTCAAAGATATTATAATTTAGTTATTTAAAATATTACTTAGTTAAATAACGATGAGAATATTCCATTTAAAATATACATAACTTTAAAACACAAAACTAACTTTAGACATCACGTAGTATCTTTAAAAACATGCCATCGGAGTCTGGCACGCATAACGGGACTCTTAGACACTAGAGAGAGGGGGAGACTGGCTATCGCATCTGACATAATTGTTTACGTCAGAAGAAAGGAAAAAGGAGCAGGGTATTACAAGAGAAGCAGTAGAGAACCCAAAAAGAATTTATACATTACACATGCCACTAAAAGTAGAAGCAAGCATTTCATGAATATAAAAATTACAACAAAGGATTGCTAGGACAAAAAAACAATTTAAAAACATATGACTGAGCATCCACATCCTTGCAAAGTAAAAGAAAAGCTTTCCAAAACATGTCAAACCACAACCTGTTACAATATCAACTGACACATCCTTAGGGTAGTAGTTTACCTTTTCAACTGTAAAGTAAAGCATGCAAGTTATCAAGGACCTCGTGCTTCTTATTCTTGCCTAGTAAATTTGTAATCTAGACAAAGTAGAAAGTTTAGTGCAGAGAGAACTTTACAAATTTCCAAACATCACTGTACGTCACTTTCTTGCACTTTTCTACTTGTCTCACTCCAATTTCTGTTAGGATAGATAAGTTTGAGCTTCCCTGTCATGTATACTAACCAATCAAGTTAGTATACATGAAAAACTTCAAATCCTTTCAAAAATCTTACATAACATAAATCCAAGGCAAACAAGGCATGGAGCTAATTTAGCTACGGCGCTCCATACCAGTACAATTATTTAAGGCAGTACAAAAACACAACAATTGGATTTGAGAAGCAAAGAAGTGTACACCTTCAATTTTCACTTATGAAAACACAAGATAATCAATCCCCCCTCCCCAAAATAAAATAAACCAAACTAATAAAAGTTGGAAAACAGAGAAGAAACACACCTGAACTCTACTCTCTTCATTCCAAGAGCTAAGGCCATGCCTTACAAGAGTCAATTTCTTCGATGACGATATTGATAGACTAGTAAGTCATGTCATTGCTCATTCAAAATCATACGCACCACCAGTCATAGAACCATCATTTTGAAAGTTTTCTGCCATAAAGTGTTATCAAAATCAAGACCAAATTCCAGAAAATATACCACTCCATTTTCAGTATGACCACCACATTACCACCGTTTTCAGTTCATCCCCAATGTGAACAATTATTCATAATCTACCCATTGTTAATATTTGAGCATAAAAATGAAAAATATGTGACATCACACGATCTTAACTTTGGATCTTAAAAGTGCTTTCATCGCCTCAGCTCTCTTTTCATCCACGACTAGCCCAAAACCATTTTCAGAGCAGACTCAAAACCCTGTGAGGTGCAATTGAGTAGTTGAAAACATTTGAAATAGTAAATTTACATAGACACAAATCTGCCTAGGCCCTTAACACCACACCATACACGTCTCTATATACACTAAAATAATGCACTTGAGACACAAAGGTAGGATTTTTACCATGCTTAAGGGCTGGACAGTGAAGGAGGTGTGCGGGAGGTACTACTGCATCCATGGGTTGCTCATGGTGGTGCTGCGTCTTGGCTGGAGGCGGCGATGGTGGCTCACGGCGGCAGGGAAGGCCATTATAATAAGAAAACCATGGGGGGTGTGCAGTTGAGACCCATGAGAGACCGTGCGAGGGAGAGAGATGCGAAAGCTGGGGTGGAGCGACGGTTGGTGACTGGCGGAACTGTAGGTTGGCTAAGGGTGTTGATGCCCATGGCTGGAGACGGCGGAGGTGCATGGTTCTACTAGGATCCGAGACGGAGAGGGAGAGAGAGAGAGTCAGTGAAAAGGCGACGGGCTGAGGGTGAAGATCCACAGTGGCTCGACGGCAAGGGGAGCCATTCGTGGTGGCACAACAGGGAGGAGAGGCTCGACAGTCGCAGGGAGAGGGAGGGAGAGAGCGAGAAAGAGGAGAGTATCGTGCCGGTGTTTTCGGGGGGGAGGGAAGGAAGGAGCGGGAGATTTAATTTTTTTAGTATTTGAGGTGGGTTGTTAACACCGAAAAATCTGATAAGCCGTTGAATATTCTAATAACCCAAAGTTAGTCTATTTGTGGCTGAAAAACGTCAGCCGCAAAGTATAATAATCTCATCGCAAAAACTAACAACCCATGAGAGGAAAAATAATTCTGTAAGACTATTGTGGCGAGAACATGTCGCCACAACAAACAAATAACCTTGTGGCAAAAACTAATAACCCACGAAAGAAACATATTTTTGGTAATTTTATTTGCGGCACAAAAAGCGTTTATTTTGTGGAAAAAAATTGTTTTCCCACAAAGTTTTACTTCTTGACGTGATCTTGTGGCAAAAGGCTTGTATTTTTTCTCACAAATAGTTTTCGTGTCATCAACCTACTATTTTCCACGATCATATATCTTGGAAAAAGAATTTATGGGAAAAACCCATATTTGTTGTAGTGGGATGCTGAAAGTAACCCCTATTTACAGTGCTTTTGAAACATATATAATGGGTTGTAAATGGACAAAGCAAATTGTTAGATTAGGAATCGGGTTAAGTAGGAATAGGAGTAGAGTAAAGGAGCTTGCCTTTATTATTATTATTTTTTTAGCAAAGCTCAGGTGAAGAGAGGGAGCACAGTAATGCAATGACCAACTGTTGTTGCTGAGCTTTCCTCATTCAATTGTAGCCTCTATTTTTATTTTATTTTAGTTTGAAGTTATGATGTGTTATTGCAATCCTTTAGCACTCATTTTAATTCCAGTTCCTTTAAATTAATGTCATATATTTTTCCTGCACTTTAAATTATTGCTCATTTAAATTACTGTCATTTATTTTTCTCGCACTTTTAATTCCAACATTTAAATTATTGTAATTTATTTTTCTCACAGTTTTAATTGCTGCAATTTAAATTAATGTCATTTATATTTCCTGTACCTTTAATTTTTGTAATTTAAATCAATGTCATTTATTTTTCTTGCTCCTTTAAATTTCAATTTATTAATTCCAACAATTTTAAGTTTCTGTCTTGCATTTTAATTTCTTACTTTTCATCGCTGCACTGAAATCTAACAAATGTGAATCTGGTTCACAACTAGTAAATTTTCATTTTCATTGCACTCTTCCATTCATTTTACATATCATCACTTTTATTTTTATTTTTTCTTTGTAAATATTTTCACTTTTTCATACGAGTTTGATTTTTAAGCACTTTCCCTGAGGAGATCTACGAATTTATTGCTAATTATTACGCGATACTCTCTTGTACTTGGGATAGCCTTTATGCTACTCATTTTTTAGTGAGTCACTACTCACTAATGCCATGTGTTTGACAAACGGGGATATCGCTTATCTAGTGATGATGACAGACCTAATAGAGGAGCATAAGGGAATCCAAGGAATCCTTGTGATTGAGGATTTTCCTAGGGTTAGCAAAGGGTTTTATCCAACCTAGCTCATCGTTGTGGGGAGCACTGATCTTGTTTGTAAAAAAGAAGGATGGAACTCTCAAGATGTGTATCGATTATAGAGATATGAACTAGGTGACTGTCAAGAATAAATACCGTTTACCAAGGATAGATCATCTGTTAGATCAATTGCAAGGAGCTGTAGTTTTCTCAAAGATTGATCTATGATCCAGATATCACCAACTTAGAATCAGGGAATAGGACATATCTAAGACTGCCTTTCGAACTCGTTATGGACATTTCGAGTTCCTAGTTATGTCTTTCGGATTAAAAAATGCCCCAACAACATTTATGGAACTAATGAATCAAATTTTCAGGCAATATTTAGATAATTTTGTAGTGGTGTTTATAGATGACATACTAATCTATTCACGTAATGACAAGGAACATAAGAGGCACTTTAGGATTGTGTTGGAGACATTGCAAAAACATCATCTATATGCCAAACTTAGCAAGTGTGAGTTCTGGCTCCGAGAAGTGAAATTCTTAGGACATGTCATTTCCAGTAAGGGAGTCGTTGTAGACCCTGCTAAGATTAACGCTGTAATAGAGTGGCAAAGGCCAACAAGTGCCCATAAAGTATGTAGTTTCCTCGGATTAGCAGGATACTATCGAAGGTTTGTAGAAGGATTTTCTAGACTTTCTAACCCTTTAACGACACTTACAAGGAAAAATGTCAAGTATGTTGGGACTGAGGAATGGGAAAAGAGTTTTCAGGAGCTGAAGAAGAGGCTAACCACAGCATGAAGTATGTAGTTTCCTCGGATTAGCAGGATACTATCGAAGGTTTGTAGAAGGATTTTCTAGACTTTCTAACCCTTTAACGACACTTACAAGGAAAAATGTCAAGTATGTTGGGACTGAGGAATGGGAAAAGAGTTTTCAGGAGCTGAAGAAGAGGCTAACCACAGCACCAGTATTGGTATTACCAGAACCCCATAAGCCTTATCTAGTCTATAGTGACACCTCTATGATGGGATTATGGTGTGTACTAATGCAAGAAGGAAGGGTCATTGCTTATGTTTCACTACAGGTCAAGGACCATGAACAAAGTTATCCTACCCAGGACTTGGAGTTGGCTGCGATAGTTTTCACGCTGAAGATTTTGAGGCATTATATGTATGGAGAGAAGTGCAAAGTGTATACGGACCACAAAAGCCTCAAATGCTTCTTTAGTCAGAAAAATCTGAACATGAGGCAGTGGAGATGGGTGGAAACCATTAGTAATTATCAATGTGAGATTAAGTATCATCCCAGTAAGTATAACGTATGGTTGACGCTCTTAGCCTCAAAACTCAGGTTGACTTTCCCTCCATAGCAACTAAGTTGAAGAGTTTGATGATTGGAGATCTGCCGCGAGATGCTAAATTAGCAGTGGTACAGGAGGTTATACCCGTGACTAAAAAAGAAATTTTGGAAGGTCAATGCAAGGACGACAAACTAGAGAAGCTTTGACAAAAGATTCTGAAATCAGAAGGACCGCAACATTTTACCATTGGGAGGAATGAGATGCTATATTATAAGGAGAGGAAAGTGATTCACATCACCGAGCTGAAGGAGAAGATACTAAGGGAAGCACATTGCACCCCTTACATAGCACACCCTGGCAGTACAAAAATGTATTAGGATTTGAAAGGTTAGTTTTGGTGAGATGGAATTAAGAAGGTGGTAGCTGAATTTGTGGCAAAATGTTATGTTTGCCAATTGATAAAAGCTGAGCATCAAAGATTAGCAGGCGAACTACAACCATTGTCTATCCTAGACTGGAAATGGGAAGATGTGTCAATGGACTTTATAATAGGTCTTCCAAGGACGTCATTAGGTAAGAATTTGATATGGATCATAGTCGATAGATTGACTAAGAGTGCACATTTCCTGCCCATAGCTAACACAGACTCTATGGATAAGCTCTCCCGAATTTATGTTAAGGAAATTGTCCAATTACACAGAGGAGCTAAGATCATCGTGTCAGATCGAGAACCCTGTTTTATTTCACATTTTTGGCAAAGTTTGCAAAAGATGTTTGGGACTCATTTGAGATTTAGTAGTGCATATCACCCATAAACAGATGGCCAGATTGAGCATACGATCCAAACTTGGGAAGACATGCTACGAGCATGAATTTTGGAACTAAGTGCAAGAACATGAAATAAGGTTTTTTGACACTCTTTCTAATGTAATATATTTAGGATTACAGGAGAAGATTTTTGTAATTACAGCTCTTGGTTAATATTTGTATATTCTTGTGTAAATCCTTTTATTGTTATTGTTGTTTTGATTGTGATTTCTTGTTTGTTTGCTTGAATATGCTTACATGAACTTGGAATATGAATATGGAATGAATGGTATGATTCGGTTTAAGATGAAAATGGCAAGAATGTCCTTTGCAAGTTTCCGTTTTAAGGAAAACAATGTTGTTAATTTGTGATACTTGATGACTCAGCTATATCATGGCTTAGAGGTTTCAGATCTAAGCCAAACACTGTGATTTTATGTTTTGTTTCGTTATGCTTTGATTTCTAAGCAATATGTTTGAATTTTGAAGCATGTTTAAGTGATGATTTTTCATGTTTTTGTACTTATATGTTTCTGCGAAGGCCCTATTTCATAATTCCATATGTGTTTTGATATTTCATGTGATCTATGCTATTATGCTATGAATTGAACATGTTATGCATGGTTATTTCATGCACAGAATTTCATATGTCATATGTCAAGTATAAGAACGTATGTCTTAAGTCTCATGTCACATATATTTAGGAGAAGTGTTTTTGAAAATGTTTTCAAAGAAAAGAGTCTAAAAGTTTTATCATGATCCCAAGTGCTAGGGCGGGGGAATGTCCTAGTCGACGAGCCTTGAATGGATTCTTTTTTATAGAATCCCAGAGTGAGGAAGCGCCTAACTCTAGTGGGTGCATAAGGCATGTAACCTGAAGAAGTACTGTCGAGTTAATACGAAATGACTATTTATAATGCATTCATCACGGTGTACGGACCTTTGATGGTGTGGTAAGTAGCAGGAACAAACGATGCAGAGGGGAACCGTGATGTGTCCACCCTCTGAAAAAGAACAAGTGCTCATATGTTATGGATCACTTGATGAAAATCTCGTTATATGATAAGGATCACTTTATGAAAATCTCGTGCTATGTTCTGATAAGGCAAGTTTTGATTAAGATCAACGTAAAAAGGAAGGTTAAAGATGTTTTCTGAAAATGTCAATGTCTCTGTTACAAGTCTTTTAAAAATGATTAAGTGCATAAGTCAAGTTCCGGTCAAGTCATATGTCAAGTACATGTCCATACATGTATTTCATGATATACCTTTGTGTTTACTGTTGAGATTTCTCAAAATCTCATTGTGGTAGTTTCTAATACCATTCCCCAGCCGGAATGGTATAAGTTGTTACAGGATTAGAAGATGACATCCATGGCCAAATGGAAGAGAACAGCACCTCCTCCCGAGAGGATCGTGCCTAAGATGGATATAAGTCGACCTGAGCCCTCCATCCTATGAACATACCACGACACTCACACTCACTTACATTTTCGGAATCTAGGGTTTTTGTATGTTGATTTCTAATATGCTACGTTATATGTCTAGGTTTTGCTACTATTATCGTTGGGTTTAGGTAAGTAAACTTCCAACTTACTCTCTTGATAACACTTGTATATATTGTGTAAACTCTTGTTTGTATTTTGTTGCTTGAATCTTATTATTTGATGCAAATGTATTCGGTTTTGGTTAAAATAATGAAATGCCATGTTTTGTGATGCTTTGGTTGAAGAAAATCTCGAGTATGCCATATTAGGGTTTTGGTTTTACATTGTATATGTGCTAAGCATGCTTGTTTTGACATAAGATTGTGTGGAAGCATGAGTTTATGAGTTGTGATGATGAAAATGCATGTTTTGGAAGCCTTGGATGAATCGGCCAAGACCATATTAGGGTTTAAAAAATCTGTTTTGATGCTATCAAGTGTGAATTGAATATGTCTACATGTATTTCTCATGGATCGCATGTTGTAATATTTTTAAGCTATAATGCACGATGCATGTTGTTGTTTGGACTACATGATTTAGTTTTTACATGTTGCATAATAAGTGTTTCATCATATGTCTATGTCTCATGCATTTGGGTCTATGTTTTCAAAAGAAAGAGTCCACGTATGTTTTATCATGACCTTAAATGCTAGGACGGGGAAATGCTTTAGTGGAACTCCTTGTCTACTTTGGAGTGTTTAAAGTCGAGTGGAGACCCCTGGGTTAACGAAGTACAGTATTTGGGACACTAGAGCAACTTGCACCTAAAGCTAGTGGGTGCTATACGGTGAAGGCGAAATAAGCAAACTGTTGTACAGAATATGTTTATGTTTATGACGTAGTCATCTCGATCAAGTGGATCATTGGTTGATGTGGTAACTAGCAAGGAATACATGATGCATAGGGGAACCATGAGGTATCCCATCATGTGAACTAAATGATATGGACAAGGCATTTGAGCTCTATGACATGATATGTTATGATATGCCATGACACAATATAACATGATATGTTATGGTATGATATGCTATGTTATGATATGAAATGAAAAGATGTGATCTCAATATGATATGATATGAAATGATGAGATATGATCTCAACATGATATGATATGAAATGATAAGGAAATTACATGATATGTTATGATATGAACAAGAGTCCGAGCTCAAATGATATTAACATGTGTCAAGAGTTTAAAAGATGAAAAAAAAGTTGTTTTATGAG
This sequence comes from Pterocarya stenoptera, assembly GCA_003123785.1. Classification (NCBI taxonomy): domain Eukaryota; kingdom Viridiplantae; phylum Streptophyta; class Magnoliopsida; order Fagales; family Juglandaceae; genus Pterocarya; species Pterocarya stenoptera. The sequence continues at coordinate 52,923 of QEOT01000477.1, forward strand.
AAAGTCTAAGTTGCACATGTCAAGGTTTTACATCAAAGTACATGTTCATGCATCCATTTTTAGTTTGTTTTTATATGCTTGAGTTATTGGTGGTATGTTGACTATTTATTTGTTGATATTTCTCAAAATATCACTGTGGTAGTTTTTACTACCATTCCCCACCCTGAATGGTAGAAGTTGTAATAGGTATAGAAAATCCCAATGATAAAGTGGAAGAGGATAACACTCCCTCTAGATAGGATAGTGCCCCAAATGGTAGTGAGCTCTTCTGGTCCCTCCATCCAGGAGTAGCTGGAGACCATAGACCAGATGATTACCAATGTAATTAAAGTCTTTGACGAGTTTAAGTGACTCAGGAACTATGGCAAAGGACCGGTTCCTAGAGAAGAGGATGAAGCCTGATAAGCTTTGAAGACTTAAGATGGAAATTTTCTTTGACGATTAGACATTATTTTGATGGATCCCGTGTTTTGGGAATAACTTTATGATACACTACTGATTTTGGAAGTCTTTCATAAACATAACTCTTATTTTGAAGTGCTTATGCTTATATGAAAGTTTTTGGGATATTTGCACTTATCAGTACCATGTGTCTTAATTATTTTGCCGCCGTGCTTAAGTAGATAGAAGAGAATTTTTCCACTGCGATTTTTATTACATGCTACTAGATGTTAGGTGCATTGCATCTTAACATATATGAGGAGTACGTAGACTTGTGTTACATGTCCCAACGCATTCAGTTACCATCAAATCCCAAGCGGGGGCTGGGGGCGTTGGATCCTTAAAGCTCCTAAAACAACTTCACTCAAGAACACTCAATAATTCTTAAGAACTTCACTCAGTTTCACTCTATTGCTCACTAAGGGGGCAAAATGCTCTCAAGACTCAAGAGAAGGCTTGGAGGAGAGGTATGGAGAAGTGAGGAAGTGAATAAGGTATTTATAGGCTTCAAGAGGGGAGGCAGACATTGGCCCTAGATGTAGATGAGGCTTTGGATTGATGGAGGTGGGAGATGGTGTGATGAGTGAAAGTTTCAGCTTTCTGTCATGCTTGGTCAGTTGAATAGTGCCCTATATTTTCATGATTTTTTCATGGTCAAGTTTAAGAGTGAGTCTATAGGTGCAAGGGAGCTGCCTTGGTTCAGAAAGTAAAACCAAAAAAAAAAATCAAAAGAGAACAACAGAGGCCAACGGTTTTGAATAAAACTTTCCTGATTTTGACTCCCTTCTCGTCTCTTCTCCTTGGTCTAAATTGGGGGAAGATTTACCACCATTGAGTGGCTTTTTCTGGTTGTTAAGGGACCTGGGTGGTGGCGTGGGGAGTGGCTCAACCAAGAGCAGAAAATTCAATGAAAACCAAAGGCCACTCAGTTTGGTTTCAACTAAGCTTGTAATGGAATTTGTTGGATTTATTGGAGCCAATTCGTCCAATGCTATAACTGAACTAGGAGGGTTAAGGTGGGGTGTAAATGGTGAAATTGGCCTTGAGAAAATGGTGAAAAGGCATGGGCTAGGGGCTGATTTGGAGCAATGCACATGAGGGTGCACTGAGGTGCCGATTGGTGGTATTTTGGCATTGACATGACTTTGCTTCTATTGACATGTGTTGCGTCAAGATTAAACTTCTATGTTGGTCTAAGAAAAATGTAAATCAACAATAAAATTAAAAAATTTAGATTATAAATGTGGGAAATAAATTAAAGAAGAATTAAGCTAAAAACATGGTTTAAAGGTTTCTAATATGTGAGATGATTAGTGCTTCTTAACTCAAGTTAGAAGCTTAACCATTGTTGGGACAGAACCTTAGGTGTGTGTAAAACTTCTTGGGCTTGAGGGAAACCAATGCTATGGTGTATTTGGGCTTCCATTTGAAGGATAAAAAATGAAAGACAATGCTATTGGGCCTTGTGGGTTGGGCTTATTGGGCCATTTGTGTAAGACTTGGAGGTGGGCTTGGTTGTGGGTTATTGAATAGACCTTATATCCAGATTTGAGGGCTCATCTAGGGCCTCAAAGGTCTACCAAGTTTGGGTCTAAAAGACAAGTCTTTCTAAAGTTGGGCCAAGGCCTTCTCTCTCACCAAATTAGGCCCAAAGGCTTCGTGTAACAGCCCGCTAGAAATTAATTGGTGGAATTTCTATTAACTTTAGGAACCTCGTGAAAACCCTATAAGTTTTCACAAATCGACCAATCGCGCAGGTTTTAATCAACATAGTCAGTGTTGTCACTCACTGTGGTGCTAGAAATATGAGTTGAATTATTTGAGATAGTTAGAAGTGTCAGAATGCGTTGTGATCTACACTAGTAGACTACTTTGATTGTTTAAGATTTTATAGCATATTAACCCATTTTCATAATTTCGGACGAAACCCCTGTTTGAAACTATGATTTTATTTTTATGGGTACTTTGGGGTTGAATTTTAGTAAACGATTTTCACTATAGGTTAATATGAATATTTAGGATTTTTCATTACTAAGTTTATTATATATTTGTTTGGAGTAAATAGTAACTTCAATAAGCGCACCAAGTGTAGTGTTTTCAAAATCACAATGTAGAATGTCCAAATTAGGTTAGAGAAGTTTTATTTGGACACTCGGCAAGATCTTAGCCACACATAGTGAATAGTATTAGACATTTGGTTCATAGAGGATCAATGAGTTGGATTATGAAGGAATCAAAATGTAAGATCATGCCACTTAACCGAAACCCTATTCTTTTTCATCTGCTCAACCAATTTTGTGCCAGATTAAAGAGGGTTTCAACCCTAGTGAAAATCTAAATGGTTGGAATCTAATTGAAACCCCAAAAGCTTGGTTGAAATTGAAACCCCAAACGGTTTCCCCAAATCCTAAAGTTGGCCTCCAAACTCTTTTTAATCCGATTTCTAGCATTGTGTTTAATAACTTGATTAAATCACTTCCACATACTATTAATTTCTCAAATTCTTGTTATGACATCATTATCCAACCTTTTAAAGCTTGGAAATTTGATTGGGTCAAGAAAAATTAGTATTGGGCTTGATAGCATCTCAAATCCTAACCAAACCCCCTTTAAACCCTAAATTGAAGCCCACTTGGTTGATGCCCACTATGACCCACGAATTTGGCCACCTTGCCAAAGCTTCTTGAAGAAGTTTTCTCCCCCACATGGCAGACCATCCACTGCCCTTGGCTGCCCCAAATAGTTCCTTGATGTGAGGGAAAGAGCCACCTCATCACAACCTTTCTAGAAGGCAGCAGCAGCAGCCCACTCCCCCTTCACTTTATATCACATAGCCACCTCTAATCAAGGGTCATTCATGCCCAGACCTCACCCTTCAGAATTCTAGAGATGTGCAAGGCACCATTTCTTTCACTTCATCACTTTTCACCTTGTTCTTAGAGAGAAACTCAAAAACGCTCTCTCGGGCAGATTTCTGCACCGTTTTACGTGGTGCTTTTCAACCATTTGTAAGTATTTTCTCATGATGACTCCTTCATAGTTGTTTGTTTTTTAGTCTAGTTGCCGTGGATATATTATTTGTCTCGTTCCATACTCATTTGATCGGTCAACAGTACTTTTAATCATGGAAAGGTTATTCTGGGCGTGAAACTGGAGAATATGTTATGTTTTGGAGCTTTTGACCAAGCTAATGGACATATCTTGGTCCAAACAGTTTATGGAGTATTTTTAGCATATGTTTATGAATGTTCATTGAGGTTTTTTCGCATGACTAAAGCTTTTGATGATAGATTCCTTAGATCTAGAAACTTGAAAACGGGAAGTGGGAAAACAGTTTCTGTTTTGGGAAAGTTTGAAAATTTCGTGGTTTAATCTTTCTCCAAAGTTTGATATTTTTATGTGATGATTCAAGTCTCTTATTTGCATGTTAGGATGTTAGTTTGAAGATATTTAGTATTAGTTCCAAAGATATGATTTTTCTATGCAAGAGGATTTTGGTTAGGCCTAAGATTTGATGTTGTTGAGTTAGATCCATGTTTTATTGAGTTTTAGCCATGTGATTTTAAGTTTTATGGTTGGATCTTCTTTAGGACCCATTTTTAAACCATGTGATATTTTAGTTTGAAGATCACATGTCTTTAAGCCATGGATCAAGAGATTTATCAAAGCTAGTTTAGAGAAAAGTTTTTGTTTGTGGACTACGTGTAAAACTAAAAATTTCAAGTATTGTTTTGTAATTTTTTATGACTTTTGTTTGATGATTTAAAGTATGGTTTTTCTTAGGATGATGTTGTGAATATGTTAGAAGTAAGATTTTATTTTTTTGGAATTCTTGGAGATGTTTTTATTAAGGTTAAAATTTGTGATTTAAGGGTTTATTTTTATTAAAAAGTTTGGATCTTTTTACAAAAGGTTTGGTGTTGATGATTAGTTTTTTCTTAATGGAAAGATATTTGTCGCAAAAATTTGGTTTGATCATGAGTTTTTAAAATTTGAAGGAATTGTAACAAATCAAGGGTAATATAGCCTACGTAAGTTTTGGACCTATAGAGTTTTAATAGTTGTGTTTGGTTTTAATTTTTTCTGAGTTGATATTTGAGTTTGGGAAGAAATTTACATGAGGATGTAAATTTTGGTAATTTTTGAACTTAAGATGTGAAATCTTTAAGTTATGGGTAAAATGGTCATTTTTTCACATGTAGAGGGTAAAATGGTAATTTTACTCTAAGTTGTCTATTTTCACATTTCTAATTGTTAGTAATTAAATTTCTAACTTTAGAATACCCTCCTACAGTTCCTCGTGTTTCACAATTTATTCTCATAGAACGCGACGATCAAGGTAAATTAGCTCTTAAGTTACTATCAGTTTACTATGTATGTGTGATGGGTAAGGAAACTATAGTTTATGTTTTTTATGTTGTTATATATGCCATGCTATGCCATTTCACTACATGTTTATCTGTTACATGAATTATTCGGTCATGAAATACTTATCTGTTACATAATATATTATGTCACATGTTACTATCTGTTGCAAGTATATCACGTTATGTATGCCATCTGTTACGTGTGTTTCATGTCACGTAATATTTACTATCACATGTTATGCCATGTTACAAAATATTATCTATTATATGTTATGCCATGTTATAAACTATTATCTGTTACACATATGCCATGTTATGAAATGTTGTCTTTTACACTCATGTCTCAAAGTATGTCATGTCATGTCAGTCATTTTACGTTCATGTCATGTTACGTTACGTCAGGACTTCTGTCTTTTCGTATTCACATCATCCCATCTCGAATACAGTTTGTGTATCTCAAGAATGGTCTTCTTAAGTTATTCATGTCAATCATGACCCTAAACGCTAAGATGGGGTAATATCCTAGTGGAACTCCTTTGTTCACGCTGGAATGTTTAAATATGTGTGAAATTTCTAGAGTTGACGAAGTATAGTCAGCAGGTTGCAAATGAGGCTCAGCTAGTTGGTCACCGAAGCACGTTAGGCACTAACGCCGATAGAGCCATATTTTATTTTACGTGTGTTCACAGCAAGTGGCATAAACAATTCATGGGGCCCAACAACTATGGAGCATGAAGTATGGGGCCACAACAACTATTGAGCATACACTATGTGAGATGCAACAATTGTAACATGTAGAATACGTGGGGCCACAACAACTGTGAAGTACGTATTAACGCACTCACAGCTGGTATAGATACCTGTGTTGTGATGCGGTAATCGGCAGGGACATATGGCTCAAGGGGACCTGTGTAGCACATGTATGGTCACTTAAATGATTAAGTATATTGAATAAGATTCCAAGTTCATGTATTTCACATTCAAGTCATGTTTCACGTTATATTATGTTCAAGTTTACGTTCATGTCAAGTTTCAAGTTAATGTCACGTTCATGCTATGTTTCAAGTTCATGTTATGTTTCAAGTTCACATTCATGTCAGGTTATCTTCACGTTCATATTATGTTCAAGTTTACGTTCATGTTATGTCATGTTCATGTTCACGCCATGTTTCAAGTTTACGTTTATGTTATGTTATGCTCTGGTTCATGTTATTTTCAAGTTCATGTTCAAATTATGTATGTTCACGTTCATACTATGTTTCAAGTCCATGTTATGTTTCAAGTTCACCTTCATGCTATATTGCTAGTCCATGTTATGTTTTAAGTTTACGTACATGTTATGTCACATCAAGCTAAGTTTCAGTTTCAATTCAAGTTATGTCAGCTCATGCCATGTTCTATCAAGTCACGTTATGCTTATTATTTCATGCCATGTTATGTCAAGTTATGCTATGTTACTATTGATTTTGAATTATGCATTCATACTTTTACTGCCATGCATGCATCATTAACCTGTGTGGAAGTTTCCTGTTAACTTGCTGAGATTTGTAATCAAATCAGATTTGTAATCAAATCTCACCGTGGTAGTCCCAACTACCATTCCCTCCGAATGGTAAGCGATGTGTCAGGATCAGAGTAGGAAGCAGACACTGGAAGACTGGAGGAGGTTGACTAGACGCCGTAGACACAACGCGGAGTTTGCAGCCTTTATAGTTAGGTCTTTGGATAGTATTTCGGCATCGTTAGCCGAGTTATGCGAGTTACACAATGAACTTGCCCGATAGTGTATTTTGACAATGTAATTATGGAGTCAGGTGTCTGTTGTTTTGTGATTACAGTCTTCTGAGAATCGTACTATAATCGTGGATGTTTATTTTGTTAAGTTTGTATGGATTATGTTTTAACTATTTGGGATATTATAAGTTTGGTGTATAGTATTGCTCAAGAAAAAAAAATATTATCCGCTGCGAATATTGCATAATACTAGATTCATGTTAGGAACATTGCATCTTATATGTCTTTAACGGGGGCAGGTAACCTTGTGTTGCATGTCCCGACGCTTCAAATGTCCGTTCGATCCTAAGTGGAATCTAGGGGCGTCACACTTCAAGCCTTCAATACATTGGGCTTAACTTCCAAGGTTCTACAAGAAAGGCCTTGTGACACCCCCATCCCCCACTTGGGATTTGGCGGAAACTAAAGCTCCAGGACATGCAACACAATCTTGCATACCCCTCGTACGTGACATAAAAGATGCAATGCACCTAATGATAACTAACAGTATGCAGTATATCGTAGCGGAAAGTCAACTTAGATGAAATAATAGAACAGTAATCATGGGGTACCAAAGAGCATAAAATCCCAATCATATTCCATAGGTGTCATCAAAAGTGGTTAAGTGTTTCAAAAGGAACTCCCAAAACATGTGACCAATACATCCAATTATCAAAAAAGTCATTTCCCAAAAGTGCTCCCCTAGCAAAAATCTTTATCCTGAGGATCGGTCTTCACTCGCTTCTCTAAAGGCCAGTCCTTGTCCCAATTATGGCATCCTTTAAACTTCTCAATGTCCTAAAGTATCTCAGTGATTGCTTGATCAATCAACTCAAGATGGTCCAAAATGGAAGGCTCGGTCTAGCTCAAGACCATTTTAGGCACGATCCTCTCTAGAGAAGATGCTATTCTCTTGCGCTTCGTCATTGGAGTTTTCTAAACATGTCACAGCTTCAACCATTTTGAGTAGGGGAATGATAGTGAAAATTACAACAATGAGATTTTGAGAACTCTCAATAAGTAAACAGATAACATGTAACAGATATCATAAGCATATGTAAGCAAACTTAACAATGAATGCATGGACATGAGACTTGACTTATGCATTTGACTTTTCAAAAAAAAGAACATCATGTAAACCATGACTTTCATATCCTTTTCTTTCAAAAAATGTTCTTTCTTCATTTCATACTTGTTCATTTAACATACTTGTGAGCTCGGTTCTTGATCATATAACATAGCTGTGAGCTCGAGGCCTTTCTTGACTTTTAACATATAAGTGGATGCCTCATGGTTCCTCTATGCACCGTGTGTCCCCTGCTATTTACTGCATCGACCATTAGCCACTTTGATCAAGATGATTACATCTTACTTTTAATCTTTCATATTACGGCAGTTCGCTTCGCCTTCACCGTGGTGCACCCACTAACTTTAGGTGCGATCCTGCTCTGGTATCATTTTCTTTTAGGAACCATTCAAGATCCGTCGATTGTACTTCGTTGACCCAGGGGTTATGTAACACCCTGCTCCCCAATAAGGACATTTTAGAATTTTTGGGAAGCCAATGTGCTACTAAACTTGACTAAAAACTTTTCTTTTTAACAACGCACCAGATACGAAAGATTTTCATAAATAAAACAAAATTTAATAGATACTTAAAATCCAAACTAGAGTCTGTAGAAGTATTTATTTAAAAAAAATACGAAAGTCTCATGTGCTTATCAAATAATTTCTTATGCCTTAAACCATAAAACTAATCATACCATAATTTGGCTAGGCCTCTGCCTCGCATCCCTGGGTCAAGTCCTGGCCTGCAGTCTCATCCTCATAAATGACCTAGGGTGGTTTAAAAAAATATAAAAATATACAAAAATAAGTCAAATACACAATAAGCAATACATCATACAGTAAACATAATAAACGTAAGGTTTTTTGAAAAACGTGCATACTCATAAATATGTACGTTAATAACATGAACTTATCTTTTACTTATCATAGGCCGATACCCAATGTTGACCCCCATGAGTTAGGGTTAGTGAATCTAAGTAGATTTCGATTTCACCCTTGGCTGCAGGTTGTAGAATTCATACATAAGGAAAACATAGTAGGTGCACTCTCAGCATATACGACATGGCAATGCAATATATCCATAATATAGGTACCCTCTTCATATCATAACATAGGTCGTTACATATCTTAATCATAATCATACTTGCATACTTGTCATATCATAGATTTCAAATGAAATCGCATTCTTTTATAAATGTCATGATACATATTTCCTCACATAAAATCATAATTTTTCATAAATATTTTGATGCATAAATCTTCACATAAAATCATGCAAGGGTTTTTTATAAATTAATTTCATACATAGCTCTCACATAAAATCATGACCTTTCATAAATCTTTTAATGCCTAACTTCTTTCATAAAATCATGAATTTTCATAAATATATATCATGACTGGGGTACATAAAAAGGGGCTTCCAATGAAGGGCATATATCTAAAATATTTTTATAAAAGACATGCTGTTTACCGTACATACGTGTTAGGGTATGATCATGTTACTTACATTGTAGTGCTAATCCACTATTTTCGGCACAAATCGGTCGCCTATAGAAATAAACACGTAATTTGCATAGAGTTCTAATTAAACATGTGCTTTTATTTAAAATCTAAACTACTAAAATAGTCTATATTTCCTAAACCTAAATTCTTCCCTACATTAAAATATTGTCACCTGTTAATCTTTAGAAAAAAGGGGTAGTTTTGGGAAAACAACATAATGGGCATGGGCATTTTGGGAAAGTCTGATATAAAACACATAAGAGGGAAGAAAAACTGCTTACGGGAGACGCCTAGCTTGTGTGATGCTCACCAAGAGAGGCTGAGTGCAACAAAGGGTCGTGGTGGCTGGCCGAGTTTCATGGTGGCTAGGAGTGGTCGGCGTCGTGCTGGGCTTCTCTGGGCAGTGGTGCGGCACAAGAGAGAGAATGAGTGAGAGAAAGTTTATGGGACAACGGAGAGTGAGAATCATGGCGTGAGTGAGATGGACTTATGTGTGGTGGTCTGGGGCATAGTGTAATCAACCTGCGGCCCTATGGTGTGGATGTTTCCGGTGAGGAGCGACGACTAACAAGGTGGAAACTTGGCTCTACGGTGGGCTCCGAAATTGCTCTATTTTAATGGAGCAAAACAGAGGTCCTTCGGCATTGGTGAGGCTGCGTTTCTGTGTTGTTTTCCAATGTTGGTTCGCGGTTGACTTTGGTGGTGAGGTCTGGGTGGTTGGCTAAGTCATGATGGGGAAGCTAGAGGATCCTCTAAAGACGGTGGTGCGAGAGAGAGTTTACTATCAAGCTGAAAACAAACAGAGAGAGAGAAGAGTGAAGGATGATCATGGGCTTATTGGAATGGTGAGAGGTGGAGGGAGGTGCCTAGTCGGTCGGTTTTGTGGCTGCAGTGAGGTGATCCAACTCTTCTAGTGCTCGACGGAGGATTGAGTAGAAAATAAGGATGTTTTTGGTATTCATGGTGGAGAGAGAACGTTGTGATAGTCTGGGGACGAGAGGGGCTAGTTTCGCCTCTGAAAACCCTAGGATGCATGAAAGGCAGTATGTGCAAGGGGCTATGCATGAAGTGTATAAATAGACGTGGTGGCCTACATGTGTGACTAATGGAGAGTGACATGCATGGCTTGGAATTCATGGAGGAAAATCAGTTAGGGGTTTTATTATGAAGAGGAAATCTAGAATGCTAATAGTGTTTGGAGTCAAACGCTAAGGAGTTTGGCCTTTTTTTTTTTTGTTTTTTTTAAATGGAGCCTTAACTCTAGGTTCAAATAAGTATACTTGTACAATAACTCTTTTATGGGCTTTAACTCATTTATTGGGCCTAATAAAATTATCCATAATTTATCTCTAAAAATATATGATCCGGTCATTACAGGTTACCACTCAATTTTAAACACTCCTAAGTGGATAAAGGAGTTCCACTAGGATATTTCCCCGTCCTAGCCCTTGGGGTCGTGATAAAAGTTTTAAAGGACTCTTTTTCTTTTCAAAAGATTTTCACAATCCCAATATATGTGATATGACAATGGCATTTAGAACTTTTATGAGATACATGCAATGCCGAATACTTCATCATAACCATATGACATTCAAACATGCAATTCTAATACATTTTGCATTACGGCTTGAAAATATAAGAACAAGCGAACATGTTCCTTTATAACAATTCTAAGACATTGAACATCAATCAAGAATCAAACATTTAATATTTAACATGTAGGTGCCAAAACATGTAAACCCTAGTACATCCAAGAACGGTCTTAACTCATTAAGCTTCAATAACCAGATGATCATACCTCATCCATTATAATAGACGTGACCTTTAAGTTGAAAGCATGCATTCCAATCAAATTTTCATTAACTTAGAATCTTCTAATATGTTAAGCAAAAGCTTTAACAATGAATACTCACGGGTGGCCAAAACACTCGAGTGATCATGGACAAACATTTTCTTGAACTTAGTCCCATACGAGATTTGATCAAGTAACAAACATTCATACAAAACAAATATTGTGCAACCTAAACCCTAATGTGGCTTCTTATTCCAATTTCATAACATGAATGCATTCCATAGACCATTCTATTCATTAGATATTCATGCTAAGAAGAGATTATATCACATGGAAGAAACATCAATAGCACAAATATTCACACAAAACTAAGCAACCAACAAGTTCACATGACATATACACAAGATATCTAAGTACAAGTTAGAAGTTTACTTACAAAATTCTGTAATATATAGCAAGCAAGCTGAAGTACATATAGTAATCGTTAAGTTCATCATTCAAGAAAAACCTAACCCGTGTGATTCAGTGTTATGCTCTTGACATCTTTTTCCAAGAAAAAGACTCCAAACAATCGGATCTTCCTTCCTTGAGTCCGAAACTTAACTACAACAAAAACCATAGCTCATAGAGATGCTAGAGCTATGGCCTTTATCCTCAAAACATCATTCTTATAGGCTGAAGCAAGTAGGGTTGCATCCATCTTCCTTGAAGAAAAACTCTAATCTAACCATGTGTATATAGGCACGGGTTCATGTGGAAAACTTCTCAAAATATGAGCTAACTCTTCTAGCTCTAGTGTGTGTGTGTGTGTGTGTGTGAGCATGAGTGTGTGTTGGAAGGGTGATGTTGGCTTCATACCTTCTATGACTCGCCTCTTGGAAATATCTTCTAACTTTGCTTATCCTCAAAATGATGTTTGGGTGAAAAGAGAATATTGTATAGAGTTTTTGGATGATGGGAAAGTGATAGAAAGTGTAATGCCTCGTATGGGTCGGAGAATTACTACCTGTCTCTTATAAACATGTCTCCCAAAGCATCTAAAAACTCCAAAGATTTCATAAATAGTACACAATTTCACATTTTTCAAATAAACATAATAAAAACTCAATAAGTCATCGTTACAAAATAAAATAAACTAAGGGGGTTCCACAATCCCCCAGTAATCTCAACTTAAATAAATTGATACATCCTTAAGTCTCAATAGATCCAAATAAGATAATGAACTCCCAATACTCAAATTAAACCCTTCTATTAACAATGGTACCATTAGGTACTCGACCTTCTATCCATAGCTAGTCAAGCTCCAATTTCTATTCCTTACCTCCAGGTAGGTCATCAATATCGTCTGAAAAATAATGTGAAGATAAGGGGGTGGGTTTTCAACAACTTAGTAAGGAGAGAACATATACTAGTATGTAAACATGAGCCTTTTTAAATAGTTCAGTATGTAGAAACAAAACATTTCATTTTCATATGCACATCTCAAAACGTGTTATCAGAAAATCAGAGTGACTTTCAATCTTTTCATATTCATAAACCATTTTTATATTCAAAAACACTTTGTCATAACTAACTAAACATCTTCATCTTATCATATCATATCATATCATATACCATGGTTAACCCCTGTGGTAGGGTTGTGCTATCCCGAGTGGCCAAACTAGGCAGCATTATATTGTGAAGCTTCCCCTTTTTTAATCTCGGAGCCCTGAGTGTGCACACATAAAAAAATACATAAAAAACCACTTTGTTTTCAAAGTGAGTGCACTCCTATCATATCAAATTATGTTGGTACCAACCATATCACATGATCCAGTATCATCATATCATAACCATATTTAGAATCAGAATCAAAACAAATAAGTATGCCAAAGGTTTGTCATATCCATATCATATTAAACCATGTACCGAACACATTCATATCATTTTCAGATGATCAATAACAGATCCAAAACATTTCATATCACACGTATAAAAATATCAATTTTCATATTTGCTCATTTGCACATTTCAGAAACATGTCAAATATTACTCTCATCTACACTATTCTTGTCAAAAATCATTTTTCTCTTTTATATAGATTTTCATGAGTGAAGACAAAACACATATTGAGGTTGTTTTCAGGTTTTCTTTTAAAAACATATCATGCATATTTTACAAACCAATCGAAGTTCATTTCTTTTTATGCAAATCTAGCATAGGAACTCTGCTTACCTAACTTTTGTCATATAATCTCTACGTTTTGAGCTTGTAATAAAGTCATGTCACAATAACCTAAAGCAGAGAATATTTACTCACACGTTAAAACCTACACTCGTAAATAACTTAGCTAAAAACATTCCACCTTCATAGGAGTATGAAAGACTAAGATTAAACCAGATAAATACATTAAAAGTCCACAAACAAACAATTCCAGTGACCAAACAACACCTAATTACTCCCAATGTGTAAAAATTACTCGATTCATAGACACCATTATCGCACCAATCATAACCAATCCCCAACACTACATTAGCCAATATTAAGACACGAACATCTTGCACACAATTCCCAAAACAGTTAATATGGATTCAGAATTGTCAATATGAAAAATTCTAACGTAAAACCAACTAACTCCGAGTATCCAACCAGCATACTGCAAAATATCACAAACAAACCTCCAATTACACCGTCGCATTAGACCCAACCAGCCACAACAATTCCAAATCACTCAACACCACCAACCAAGTTTCTTATACTTCATCTATTCATCCATGAATATCATAACAACACAAATATCGTATCACTTTCTAAAAAAACTAGCATTTGTGATTACCTTGTAGTATTTCGAAACGAGATCGTGCTACTCCACTTCCCATTAAACCCGATAGTAGTACACTCCAAGGTAATAAATTCTAGATTTTAAAAAGAATATGGAAATGAGTGAAGGACCCAAAGTAAAACACATGAGAAACAAAATGAGGGGAAATCTGAAATTTATAGAGGCCTACTAGTGTGAGCAAGGTCAACCCGTAAGGCTCTTGAGGATAAAGGTGCAAGGCATAGTGATGAAGCTGTTGAGCTTGAGAGAAAAGAGGTACGTGAGGGTGAGATACATTGGATCTAAACAAGAAAAACAAAGTACGAAAAAGGGGTTACCTGCACCAAACTGAAAATTTTTCCCAAAACAAAGTGCACCACCACAGCCACACTAACAATCGTAGGAGAGCGGAAGAGAGGATGTGAAAGGGAGTGGCTGCTGAGAGAGATCCTGGGAAGAGAGAAAAAAAAATAAGCAAGAAACTGTCAAATACATGGGGGGTGGGTTAGATGAGGAAAATTCAGAATAAAGCAACATAAGAGAGGGAGAAAGAGGGAAAACATTTAGGATGGGGAGAAGCAGAAGGGAAGAAGAAAAGAAGCCAAAAAAATACCTAAACGACGTCGTCCCATCCTGAGGTTGAACTCCATTTGTTCTAGGCAACCGGCTTTACATCCTCCCTCCCTTTATAAAAATTTCGTCCTCAAAATTTGCTACAAGTTATCAAAACTCCCATCGAAAATTCGTGGGTGCTTATCTTGCATCTCTTCTTAGAGTTCCCAAGAAGCTTCTTTAGTAGCATGGTTACTCCACATGATTTTAACCAAAGGTATAGTTCGGGTCCGTAATAGCTGTTCTTTCCTTTCTATTACACAAATTGGTTCTTTGGCATAAGTCATATCTTCCTGAATCTACAAAATCTATAGGAGCTCATAGTCAATAATGTGAGTGGGATCGGGAACGTACTTCCTCAACATGGAGACATGAAATACATTATGTACTCCCGCAAGTGTCGGTGGAAGTGCTACTCTATATGCCACCAGTCCAACCCAGTTGTGGCACCCCCAACCTCGCTTGGGATTGGATAGTGACTGAAACGCCAGGACATGTAACACAAGGCTACGCACCCCTTGTACATAACAGATAATATGCTATGCACCTACGTACACTAGCAGTATTCAATATCGTAGCAAAGGAAAATAATAAAGGTCAGAAGTTCTAAGCAATGCAAACAACAATTGCAAAGTACATAGTACCATACTGATAAAACATTAACACTTTGTCCATGGCCATAAAACTGTATCAAAAAATAAAATATCCCAAAATATCACGTAATTAAGTCTAGTCTCCCAAAACACGGGACCTCCTCAAAATATAGTTTCTTAAAAGGTCTAAACCATAAGTTTTTTCACAAAATAGCTAAGTTTCCTTTTCCTTCATTGTTAAAGTCCCATTAGGAGCCAAACACCAAGAAACTCCAGAGAAGGTACCATTCTCCTCCTCTTGGTCATGGGCGTCATCTTCTATTCCTGTGACAACTTCTATCATTCCTGCTAGAGAATGACAGTGTAAACTACCATAACAAGATTTCGTGAAATCTCAGCAAGTAATCACACAACATACAATAGTTAACACAAGCATACAAGAGGTATATCATGAAATGTGTGCATGGACATGTACTTGACTTAAATAGAAACTTGACATATGCATTTAACCATTTTCAAAAGACTGTAACAGAGATTTTAACATTTTCAGAAAAATTTATTTAACTTTCTTTTTTCTTGTTGATTCTTAATCAGAACTTTTCTTATCAGAACATATCAAAAGATTTGCATCGAGTGATCTTTATCATATCATGACATTTTTATCAAGTGATCCTTATCTTATGAGCTCTTATTCTTATTCATAGGGTGGACATAACACGGCTCCCCTCCTTGCACCGCGTGTTCCTACTAGTTTACCTCACCATCAAAGGTCTATAGGCGAGACTCTACCACCATCCCTATAGCTCGAGTTAAACAGAGAATCATATTAACTCGACCTTACTTCGTCGAATTACATTCCTTATGCACCCACTAGCGTTAGGTGCTTCCTCACTCCGGCATTCTTTAAAAAGAATCCATTCGAGGCTCGTCGACTATTCTTCGTCGTCTCAGGGGTTACCACTCCATTCTTAAGCACTCCAGAGTGGACAGAGGAGTTCCACTAGGACAATCCCCCATCCTAGCACTTGGGGCCATGATAAAACATTTAGACTCTTTTCTTAAAAAAGAAGCACTTTTCTTTGAAAACATTTTTCCAAATGCATGAGAAATGGGACTTAAAGGCATACGTACTTATACTTGACATGTGACATATGGAATGCCATGGATGAAATAACCAAGCATAACATGTTCAATTCATAGCATGATTACATGAAAGACATGAAACATCCAAACACATTCATGGAATCATAAGATCTTACTTAGGCCGAAACACATAGGGGCAAAAATTATGAGATTCATTACTTAAACATGTTTCAATCTTCAAGCGTATGACATAGGAATCAAAGCATAATAAAACAAAGCATGAAATCATGTCATTTGGCTAAGGTCCAAAATATTCAAGCCGAAACTTCATGTTGCATAAACCATCAATCTTAAACACGTGAAAACCAAAACTTATAAGAGTATTTCATGGCATTTTCATCACAAATTCAAACCATATAATTCCTTCCATAGATTTATACAAGATCATATTTACATAATCAAACAATCAGTCAAGAAATAGTAAACATGGCAATGAAAGGATTTACACAAATATATACTAGTATTAACCAAGAGTAGGTTGAGTGTATACTTACAAAAATCTATGTTAGGAAATACTAGCAAGCTTGTCTATCCTTAGTGGTGCCGAAATCTCTCCTTGAATAAGAAATCCTCTTATTTGGTTGGAAAGAAAATACAAGAAAGTGAGGGAATCTTCAAGAGAATATGAGAGAGTTGTGTGGAGAGAGTGAGAGCATGCAAAAATCCGAATTTGGCAAAAAGAAAAGCCCTTGGGCATGTGGCCTTTCTCTCCTTATATAGGAAATTCCTCAATCCCTCATTGGTTGTTGAAATCCATTGCATGCAAGACAAGTGGCATAGATTTCTTCTTGTTTTTTCTCTTTAGCCGAAAGTCTCTCTTGGAATTCTCCACTTGGATTGCATTAGGAAGGGACATCTTGGGGTGGCGTGTAGGGTCCCTCTTCCCTTGGCCAAAATCCCCTTCCTTTGTTTAAGCAAATGAGTGTTTCTTTAAGGGTAACTTGGTAAAATATTACATGACTCTTCCTTCCTTTGGCATGGATTACAAATGGCATTGGGCATGTGCCATAGCCTTAGCCGTCCCCCTCCTTCTTCTTTTCCCAAGTTGATGCTTCATCTTCCTAATGCTCCTTTCTTAGGTGACCTTTCATGTACCATTGGTCCAAAATAATCTAGATGCAAGTGGCAAGTGAACAAGGTGATTGGGAGTGTGCTAGCCAAATTCTTAAGGGCATTTTTTACCTTAGATACACAAGTCTCTTCACATATCCTTCTAGAAGGTTTTTGCATGCTTGACACTTGGAAAAATTTGACCAAAATTCGAAATCTATGTCTCCCTTAAGTTTCCCATGCAAATCTTCTAGAAAAGCTCCATTTCACTTCCCTAAACTTCCCTTTCCAATATATCTTCCTTATAACTCAAATTTGGGCAAGACAAAGGGTCTAGGCACGTGGAAAATTGGTCTAGCCGAAAATCTCTTAGTCTTCTTAGGTTCCTTTTATCCCTTGATCCGTCTAGAAGCTTTCTAACATACTAACGAGTGGTAATTCCTCTAGGGTAGGCGTGTAAGCCACTCCTTGGTGCTTTCCTACACTTCTCTCTTTCCCTTAACCCATTATCAGGTCTAGGTTCATAATGTATTACTTACATGCCACATGGCACTAGTCACTAAAATCTTGGTCATGGGCCTAAAGCCATTGGGCCTGGGTTTCTAAACAAGGCCAAAATTCACAAAGCATTCTAGGGTTAGTCTTCTTTTGGGCTCAAGTTATCATTTCAAAGATTCTAAAGCTTTCTAAAATAGCTAGAGCTCCCAAAAGTGTCACAGCTACTAAGCATAAATTCTATGAGCCATGCTTACACAAATTTGGGTTATCACATCCTCCCCTCCTTAGAAAAAGATTTCATCCTTGAAATTGGCATCACAACCATTAATAAAAAATATTTGCAAGAGGGAAATACCGTCTAATACCTCTCCCAAATGTGGCTGTAGACTTCTCTGATGACATGGATGCTGAGGGTACTTCATCTGCCTCTTTTGTTACTGAATCTTGTGAAAAGTAGAATATTGCGTCCAAGTCATAATTAAAATACATATTGACCCGTATCGCATTCAACATATGCTCTACCTCGAGCTCCGTGTCCTCGATTGGTTAACCTTCTTCATGGATATGAATACGATCCACAGACGTGTTCGAGGTCTCACTAGGTATAAATCAACTTGCACGCTCTTCCGTTGTGCGACTAATTCTGCTTCGGGATCAGAATTTTGCATATTTATTCTTTGTGCTTCCTTTGAGCTACACCACGGTTGTCGCTCTTCATGTGGTAATGCTGGTCGAAAGTGAAGCCTTCCTAGTGAATCCACATCCATCACATGGGTGCGATGATGTTAAAAAATCTCCAGTTGCCTAGATTGTTCTGCTATTGACTATTGCTTTCTTTTGAGGCGATTTCTAATACGACATTCTCTTCATTCTCTCAATTGTGCCACTAAATAAATGGACATTCATGGGGTCCTCCTAGTTCGTGCCATTCCCTATTCCAAGAGTTTAGCAGGTGCACACTGGATTACCACGCTTAAACTAACTATCAAAGAATAGACAAACATTTTATATAGAGCCAAAACATTCACACACATATATATATATCAGAACAAATTCAGGCATTCTTCAAGAGTTCTAAGATACAAACAAATGAGGGTATTCCCTTCTCAGCGTATCCTCACGTTCCCAAGTTGCTTCTTCAAATTTCGGATTCTTCCAAAGTACTTTCACTAGAGGTATGTTTCGATTCCTCAACTCTTGCTCCTTGCGATCCACAATCTGCACTGGCCATTCTCTATAAGAAAAGTTGGGTTGAAGCCTTATCTCGTTGGGCTCCATTACCACTAGTTGTCTTTCTCCAAAGTTGACACATGAAACACATTATGTATTCCTTACATCTCTACTGGTAAACCCAATCTATATGCTACAGGACCAACTCTTTTGATTACCTCGAAAGGTCCTACATATCGGGGACTCAACTTCCCCTTTTTACCGAAACGTATGACTCCTTTCATGGGTGATACTTTGAGGTATACCCAGTCTCCTACTGCAAACTCGAGCTTCCTTCGTCGGTTATCCACATAGCTATTTTGCCTATTCTGGGTTACTTCCATTCTTTCTTGAATCATGGTCACTTGTTTATGAACTTCTTGTAAATACTCAAGTCCAAGTATTTTCCTTTCCCTTACTTCATCCCAATACAACGGGGATCTACATTTCCTTCCGTATAATGCTTTGTAGGGTGCCATTTGAATGGTAGCCTGAAAACTATTATTGTAGGCAAACTCCACCAAAGGTAGGTGACTTTCCCAATCACCACTTTGCTTAATAACGCATGCTCGTAGCATCTCTTCCGAAGTTTGGATTGTACATTTCATTGGTCCATCTGTTTAAGGATAATATGCACTGCTAAAATCCAAACGAGTGCCTAACATCTTCTGTAGGCTCTGCCAAAATCGTGATGTAAAACAGGTATCTCGGTCAGATACTACTCCATGTAGTCAGAAAATTTCCTTAATATACACTTGAGAGAGTTTCTCCATAGAATCTGTGTTTGCTGTAGGTAGAAAATGTGCACTCTTAGTCAATCAGCAGACTATAACCCATATCGAATTCTTTCCTGATGACGTCTTTGGCAGACCTATTACAAAGTCCATTGCCACATGTTCCCATTTCCATTCTGGGATAGACATAGGTTGTAGTTCACCTGCTGACCTCTGATGCTCACTTTTTATCAATTGGCAAATAGGACATTTTGCCACAAATTCAGCAACTTCCTTCTTACTTCTATCCCACCAAAACTGAACTTTTAAATCTCGATATATCTTTGTACTGCCAGGGTGTGCTGTCTAAGGGGTGCAATGAGCCTCCCTTAGTAACTTTTCCTTTAGCTCGACAATGTTAGGAATCACTTCCTCTTCTTATAAAACAGCATGTTATTCTTCCCAATAGAGAAATGTTGTGGTCCTTTTGATTTCAGAATCTTCTGCCGAAACTTCTCTAGTTTGTCATCCTTACATTGCCCTTCCAGAATTTCTTCTTCGGTCACGGATATAAGCACTTGTACTATTGTAGAAATAGCCTTCTACGATGGATTTCCAATCATCAAATTCCTTAATCTTGCTAAGACAAATGACAAGTCTACTTGAGCTTTGTGACTAAAGGCATCAGCTACAACGTTAGCCTTGCCAGGATGATATTTGATCTCACACTGATAATCAATAATGGTTTCCACCCATCCTCGTTGTCTCATATTTAGATTCTTCTGACTGAACAGGTACTTAAGACTTTTTTTGTCAGTGTACACTTCCCATTTTTCCCCATACAAGTAGTATCTCCAAATCTTTAGTGTAAAAACTACCATTGCTAATTCCAAGTCATGGGTAGGATAATTCTGTTCATGACTCTTAAGTTGTCACGAAGCGTAGCCGATGACTCTTCCTTCTTGCCTTAGAATGCATCCCAAACCCATCTTCGAGGAGTCACTGTAGACAAGTAGGACTTGTGAGGTTCTGGTCGTGTCAATATTGGGGCCAAAGTTAACCTCTTCTTTAATTCCTGAAAAAGCTTCTCACACTGCTTCGTCCTAACATACTTAGCATTCTTTCTCATTAGCACCATTAAAGGGATAGAAAGTCTAGAAAACCCTTCTACGAACCTTCAGTAGTAACCTGCTAGGTCGAAGAAATTACGTACTTAATGAGCGTTAGTAGGCCTTTGCCATTCTGTTACAGCGTTGATCTTTGCAGGATCCACTGCCACACCTTTATTAAAAATGACAAGTCCTAAAAATTTAACTTCTTGGAGCCAAAACTCACACTTACTAAGTTTGGCATAAAGCTAATGTTCTTGCAACATTTCCAATACAATCCTTAGATGCTTCTTATGTTCTTCCCCATCACAAGAATAGATCAATATGTCGTCTATGAATACCACTACAAAACTGTCCAAATTTTGGCGCCCCCAACTTCCATGTATGGACACACACGGAAATCGAGACATCGGGATGATGACGACACGGTCACGCACCCTATCGACATGTGCTGAGTGTCTGCAATGCAACACGTGTACAATAAACAATACGCAGCGGAAAGGTTAAGTCAAATAACTAAGTACCAGAGTTTAATACAATACCAAAGTACTGAAAATCCACATGTCAACATAATACGATTTTTGTTTACAAACCAACATCAAATCAAATAAAATACAATAAGCATAAACATCAATAATCTTCAAATACAAAATATAGCCAATGTCCCTACTCTTCAGGCGGAGCCGCATCCTCGAGCTCAACCTCCTCAAAACCTACATCAAAATCTACAGTACCAAAAAGATGGTACCGCAAGTAAGTAAGATCTAAAATGCTCCAAGACAATAAATATATTAAAACAACTAACGCTAATGCATGCACATGATGACCAAAGCGTAAAACCCAAGAAAAATACCATTTCTCGAAAATCACAATTTTTCCCACACACGCCAAAAATTACCATTTGGCACAAAATAGAATCCAGGAATAATTACATTAATTCCAATTTTAACCGTAT
>QEOT01000477.1:76455-111288 GCA_003123785.1 Pterocarya stenoptera
GGATCTACATTTCCTTCCGTATAATGCTTTGTAGGGTGCCATTTGAATGGTAGCCTGAAAACTATTATTGTAGGCAAACTCCACCAAAGGTAGGTGACTTTCCCAATCACCACTTTGCTTAATAACGCATGCTCGTAGCATCTCTTCCGAAGTTTGGATTGTACATTTCATTGGTCCATCTGTTTAAGGATAATATGCACTGCTAAAATCCAAACGAGTGCCTAACATCTTCTGTAGGCTCTGCCAAAATCGTGATGTAAAACAGGTATCTCGGTCAGATACTACTCCATGTAGTCAGAAAATTTCCTTAATATACACTTGAGAGAGTTTCTCCATAGAATCTGTGTTTGCTGTAGGTAGAAAATGTGCACTCTTAGTCAATCAGCAGACTATAACCCATATCGAATTCTTTCCTGATGACGTCTTTGGCAGACCTATTACAAAGTCCATTGCCACATGTTCCCATTTCCATTCTGGGATAGACATAGGTTGTAGTTCACCTGCTGACCTCTGATGCTCACTTTTTATCAATTGGCAAATAGGACATTTTGCCACAAATTCAGCAACTTCCTTCTTACTTCTATCCCACCAAAACTGAACTTTTAAATCTCGATATATCTTTGTACTGCCAGGGTGTGCTGTCTAAGGGGTGCAATGAGCCTCCCTTAGTAACTTTTCCTTTAGCTCGACAATGTTAGGAATCACTTCCTCTTCTTATAAAACAGCATGTTATTCTTCCCAATAGAGAAATGTTGTGGTCCTTTTGATTTCAGAATCTTCTGCCGAAACTTCTCTAGTTTGTCATCCTTACATTGCCCTTCCAGAATTTCTTCTTCGGTCACGGATATAAGCACTTGTACTATTGTAGAAATAGCCTTCTACGATGGATTTCCAATCATCAAATTCCTTAATCTTGCTAAGACAAATGACAAGTCTACTTGAGCTTTGTGACTAAAGGCATCAGCTACAACGTTAGCCTTGCCAGGATGATATTTGATCTCACACTGATAATCAATAATGGTTTCCACCCATCCTCGTTGTCTCATATTTAGATTCTTCTGACTGAACAGGTACTTAAGACTTTTTTTGTCAGTGTACACTTCCCATTTTTCCCCATACAAGTAGTATCTCCAAATCTTTAGTGTAAAAACTACCATTGCTGATTCCAAGTCATGGGTAGGATAATTCTGTTCATGAATCTTAAGTTGTCACGAAGCGTAGCCGATGACTCTTCCTTCTTGCCTTAGAATGCATCCCAAACCCATCTTCGAGGAGTCACTGTAGACAAGTAGGACTTGTGAGGTTCTGGTCGTGTCAATATTGGGGCCAAAGTTAACCTCTTCTTTAATTCCTGAAAAAGCTTCTCACACTGCTTCGTCCTAACATACTTAGCATTCTTTCTCATTAGCACCATTAAAGGGATAGAAAGTCTAGAAAACCCTTCTACGAACCTTCAGTAGTAACCTGCTAGGTCGAAGAAATTACGTACTTAATGAGCGTTAGTAGGCCTTTGCCATTCTGTTACAGCGTTGATCTTTGCAGGATCCACTGCCACACCTTTATTAAAAATGACAAGTCCTAAAAATTTGACTTCTTGGAGCCAAAACTCACACTTACTAAGTTTGGCATAAAGCTAATGTTCTTGCAACATTTCCAATACAATCCTTAGATGCTTCTTATGTTCTTCCCCATCACAAGAATAGATCAATATGTCGTCTATGAATACCACTACAAAACTGTCCAAATTTTGGCGCCCCCAACTTTCATGTATGGACACACATGGAAATCGAGACATCGGGATGATGACGACACGGTCACGCACCCTATCGACATGTGCTGAGTGTCTGCAATGCAACACGTGTACAATAAACAATACGCAGCGGAAAGGTTAAGTCAAATAACTAAGTACCAGAGTTTAATACAATACCAAAGTACTGAAAATCCACATGTCAACATAATACGATTTTTGTTTACAAACCAACATCAAATCAAATAAAATACAATAAGCATAAACATCAATAATCTTCAAATACAAAATATAGCCAATGTCCCTACTCTTCAGGCGGAGCCGCATCCTCGAGCTCAACCTCCTCAAAACCTACATCAAAATCTACAGTACCAAAAAGATGGTACCGCAAGTAAGTAAGATCTAAAATGCTCCAAGACAATAAATATATTAAAACAACTAACGCTAATGCATGCACATGATGACCAAAGCGTAAAACCCAAGAAAAATACCATTTCTCGAAAATCACAATTTTTCCCACACACGCCAAAAATTACCATTTGGCACAAAATAGAATCCAGGAATAATTACATTAATTCCAATTTTAACCGTATGTACCATGGCCTCCCCTAGGGACCATCCACATACTCTGGCTTCCCATCTTCACCCCACGGGTAACGGCCGTGCAAGTGATACATGAGTGATGCCCAGTTCCGCGCCCACCGCATACATAGCTAGGCATCCTCTGACCCCCGCCAGCCCGAGGAGTCACGGAGTCGGATCGAGAGTGCTACCATCCAGTCCAAGTCCCGGGCAACAGCCCTAGGGAACGACACTCAGTATATTCCGCTCCCGAGTGTCCAAAGTAGCTCCACCGAGATAATATCCCATCTCGGCTTGGGGGTGATACACACGCACCCGTAAAACCTTAAACACAGTTTCTCAAATCACACACCCACGCATGCGTGCACAATGCCATAAAAGCAATCATTTACCAACAACCAACAGTTATCAGTACCAACAGATAACCAAAACACAGTTTATAAAACAGGTTAGTGCAAAAATATATTAAAGTCTTAAAAGTCTTTCGGAGAAATACTTACAGCGCTTGAAAATAATTTAAGAGGATCACGGAGGAACTGGAAGCACCAAAACAGCAACTCCACAATGTAAAAACATTGTGGCCGAATACACTGTAAACTCAAATTCCAACGGAGTCAAACGAAGACTTGAAATTCATAGGGTAGGGCCTAATGAGGTCGGTGAAGCTAATGGTATCGAAAGTTGGCCGTGGGTGGCTACCGAAACGGCGGTTTAAGGCCACGAAGTACAAATCGGAGTGGGTGTTCGTAGGGGCGGCTCCGGCGACGGATCGGGGCAAAAAATGGGTCGTTTAGGGCGACAAGGTGTCGGTGATGAAGTGGTGAAGAAATGGTAGCCAATGGTGGCCAGACGGCGGTGGCTAGGGAGGAGGATGGTGCCAGTGGTGTCGACTACGACGGCCGGCAAGGGCGATGGCAAGCTAAAGATCGACTGGACGTGAGAGAGGAGTGAGAGAGAGAGAGGGTCGAGCTGCACACGTCCGAACGAGAAAAAGAGAAGGAAAAAGAAGAAAAAGAAAAGAAAATGAAGAGAAAAAGAAAAGAAGAAAAGAAAAGATGGGGAAAAGAAATGAGGTCCAATCCTCACAACTTTCGAGTCATAACTGATTCTCAAAAATATTATTTTTAAAACAGTAAATTTAATAAATTAGCTTAACTTAAAACTAATTAAAATAAAATATTAAATTCCAATAATAATCACTCTTTAAAATAAAAATTAATTTAATTGTAAAACACTAATTACAATTATGAAAGCACATTAAAATAATTCTCGATTTAAAAATCATAAAATAATCTCGCGTAAACACGTTTAAATTAAATTAAATAACTCAAAATCAAATATTAAATTAAATATCCCTTCAATAAAATGCACGTAAAAATCGGGTGTTACACAAATATCGCTGGAAAATTCTATTCATCAGTTCCATGAATGCTGTAGGGGCATTCATCAATTTGAAAGGCATAACTAGGAACTCGAAGTGTCCATAGTGTGTTCGAAAAGCAGTCTTTGATACATCTTGCTCCCTTATTCGTAGTTGGGGATATCCAGATCGTAGATCAATCTTTGAGAAAATCGTAGCTCCTTGTAATTGATCTAACAGATCGTCTATCCTTGGTAAGGGGTACTTATTCTTGACAGCCACCTTATTCAAATCTCTATAATCAATGCACATCCTGAGAGTCTCATCCTTCTTTTTGACAAACAGGACCCATGCTCCCCATGGTGATGAGCTAGGTCGAATAAAACCCATTGCTAGAAGCTCTTCGATTTGCACCTTAAGCTCCTTCAATTATTCTGGGGCCATTTGATAGGGTGCCTTATGCACTGGGGCTATGGCCATTTCAAGTTCAATTACAAATTATGTTTCTCAATTTGGGGGTAATCTAGGTAGTTCATTGGCGAACACACTAAGAAAATCCTCAATAATAGGAATTACTTGGATTTCTTAAGGTTCTTCCACTACATCTATAATCATTACCAATACACGATGTCCTCGTTTACCAGACTTTTCTTGATTTGTTATGCTGTTACCATACAAGGATCAAACCGAACAATCTCACCCATATAACAGATCCTTTCCTAAGTGGGTAGATTGAACACCACTTCTCGCTTTTGACAATCTATCTTAGCATAATGCCTCGACAACCAGTCCATACCTAGGATTAGGTCGAATTTCATCGAATCAAAAACAATCAAATTTGTGGTCAAAACTAAGTTTGCAAACCCCAACAGACAATTCTTAACTACACTTGTACAACCAATTACTCTCCCATCTAGAATAGCTACTAAAATCTTTCGGGACATCGGCTCAGACTCGAGCTTACACTGTCGTAAACATCTACCATAAATAAAAGACCTTGATGCTCCATAATCAAACAAAGCACATACCACGTACTGCTTCAATCTAACTTTACCTAAAGAGGTAACTATAATTACTCAAGACTCCCAGTTACGAGCTATCTATGACTTAAGGCAAGATTGGGAAATATTACCAGTAATTACTCCTGCATCTGCCGTTTCGTCAGCTTCTAGATCTACTTCTCCCGGCATAATGGCATAAACCTTGGCTTTTTGCTACAGTCCTGGGTTTAGCATTTGGCATTGATGCTCCTCCAGGTGTATTTTGTGGACAATCATTGATCATATGGCCGGTCTGACCATATCTGAAACATGCTGCATCGGCGACAAAGTGGTGGGGTGACGGGTACAGTATTTCAGGGTACCACTCCCTTTCCTTTATTCAAAGTTACTACGGCCTTCCGTTTCCCCACACTACCTCCTGGTGAATAAGGAAACCCTCTTTTCCTATCCGCTTGAGCTTGTGTAATTAGTCTCCGTTGCTCTGCCTCTACTATTGAAGCTACATTGACTAACTCTTGGAAATTCTCTGTCTATAGACATGCCACTTGATTTTGAATACAAGGTTGCAAACCGTCTTGGAATTTCCTTCCTTGCATTCTCTCAGTAGTAATCAAATGAGGTGCAAACCCCCCCATCTCCATAAAACGGGTAGCATACTGACTGACCTTCATATTCCCTTGGGTCAAACTCGCAAGCTCCATAGCTTTCTGCTACTTAGCCATTTCTAGAAAGAAACAATTATCGAACAGTCTTAAATTGATCCCAAGTGAGTGCTGTCAAATCTCCTAATTCTTGGGCCAAAAGTTGTTGCTTAGTATGCCACCAGATTCCAACTTCTCCTTGTAGCATGTGACCTGCATTCTAGACCTTTGAGCTTCGGTGCATCCGTTAACTTCAAAAGTTCTCTCTAAGTCCATAAGCCATTTGTTAGCCTTCATTGGTCCTTCCATCCCAACGAAATTCGGGTATCTACACACCATGAACTTCTTGTAAGTACATCCAGGTTCTACTCTATGTGGTACTTCTCTAGTGTTCTGTCGTTGTTCCATTTGAGTACGCACTACCTCAGTCATCTAGCGAATAGCTTTTGCTATCGCCTATCCCCCTTCCAGTGAAGGATATAGTCTCTTGTTGTCTCTTTGTTGCAGGGATATGAGGTCATGATTTCTAGTGGTGTGTTTAGTGGATTGTCACATATTAGAGAGATAGCATTATATTGATTTTGTGCCAGGTGTGACAATTCCTACCTAACCTTTTTTTTATGAACATAAGTCCTTGAAGTACTTGAAGGGACAAGGTAAGTAGAATAGAATGCTTGCTAAGTGTGAGGAATTCATTAATACCTTTCCTCCTATAATCAAATATACACAAGGTAAGGAAAATTTTGTAGTTGATGCTTTAGCCAAGAAGGTATGTCCTTGTCTTCATTTTAGATGCAAAGTTATTAAGATTTGAATATGATAAGGAATTGCATGCTAATGATGATGACTTTGCTACTGCGTATGGAGTGTGTGAGAAGGCATCGTTTGGTAAGTGCTATAAAGTAGATTGGAATTTGTTTAGAGATAATAAACTTTATAAGCCTACTAGTCTTATGCGTGAGATGCTAGTACATGGATGTGGTTGTTGGGTCATTATGGTGTAAAAAAGATTTTAAACGTGTTGCATGATCATGGGTAAGAGTATTTCTTGCCATTCATTAAGTTTGCACATAATTGGAGTGGTCATTTTGGTGCAAATAAGACTTTAAATGTGTTTTATGAACATTTGTGGAAGTATCATTTGTCATTCATTGACTTGTTGCATGAACGTTTGCGAGACTATCATTTGCCCTTATTAGAGTTTGCATATAATAGGATCATGCATACTACTATTTCTTATTCTTCTTTTAAAGTTGTTTATGGTTTTAATCCACTTACTCCTTTAGCTTTGATGCTTTTGCTTGTTGATGACAGGAGTAACTTAGATGAACTTTTTCAAATTCTTGAAAAACTTAATGAAAATTCATATCAATATTTCTAATCCTTTTCCCTTTGATGCAGGTGGAGATTTGAGGTCGAATCCTTTTGAGGAGAGGGGGAATGATGGACACCAAGGTGGACCAAGTCTTAAAGATTCTTTGCAAGTTTCAGATGGTCCAATCACAAGATCGAGACCTAAGAAGTGCAAGGAAGCAAAGCTAGGATTGATGAAATCCATTTGGGATGAGTCTTGCAAGAGGCGAAGATTAAAGATGGGCTTGAGAGAAGGAGATCTAATGATCATCCACGTGACACGAGCTATGGACGAGTGCAATATAAATTAGGGCCTATTATTATGTTTATGTGATTGAAGGTCTTGGACTTGTTTATTTTATTAAAAGGGCTTATTTTATTAGTTATAGGAATTGGTCCAGAATGATTGGGCTTAAGGATGCTTGGCCCACATACGTTTTATTTTGTCAAATAAGGGTTTCAAGAAGTTATTGTTGCTGAGTTACTGTAGTCGTGACACTATTCATTCAAGTGTATTTTTAGGAGAGAAGGCTTTATTTTGGCTAGGATTTTAATTAGGTTTTAGTTTAAATACTCTTTGTAGTCTTATTTTAAGAAGTTTGATGAATTTATTCATTGTGAGTTGATTTTATTTCCTCTTGTTCTTGAATAAAATTTTAAACTTATCAAAGGCAAATCACAATCTTTGTGGCATTCTTCCTTATAATTTAGGTTCTTAAGATAGGTTCTTCAACGAGTCTAGATCTTCATATAATCTAGTTTCTTAAAACGAGTTCCTCAACGGGGTCTAAATTTTCCATTGGCTTGATTTTAGCTTTCTCGGGTGAGTTTTCATATTAATTATGGGTTTAAGGGATTCCATTCCCACGGGTTCATATCAGGACTCGTCATATGATAAAGCATCCATAAATAATGCCTTCCACCCTGATACCCTTGGCAGTAGGGCCCCGACCAGGTATAAAGGATAGCCCCCCTAGGTAAGGGTCAGACTAGGCTTGTCCTAAACTTATCTCTTTTATTTTCTGTATCCATCCCTATCAGAATATTCACTAAGTTTGGCATCGGAGTGACCCCAGACATCATTGGAGTCCTTTCTCCCTCTTAGCTGCAGGTGTCATGGGCTTGGTTATCGAGGAACTGCTCGGGTTGTGAAACACGACATCAATAGTTGTGCCATTTGTGGATTTGTTTTTCCATAAAAGCGTGTACTTCGCATATCGGCAGCAATGTGGTCCCAAACCATACGAAGGGGAGACAACAAGGAAGGAACGATGGAAGCAAGACTCACAAGCATGTAGAAGACAATAAGGAAACTGACAGAGGAAACTGGGACACTCTGCCAAGAGAATGTGGCCCTTAAGCGCACCAACGAAAAGCTAGTAGGGGGAGGAGAACCAAGCCGCAACAAACAGAAGGGTTCGCGCCGGGTCCCTATGGACACCACAGCAGAATAAGAGAGACGCAAGCTGCACCTCTCTATCTGCGAACTAGGGGATAATGGGCAGAAAAGGCTAAGAAAATAAACGCGCCATCAACCATAGACTAGCTACTCGTCAGTACCGACTTCCTATACAACACGAGAGCTATGGCAGTGCCATTTCCCTCCAAGTTCAAGGTCCCCCAGATGAAAATGTATGATAGGTCCAAAGACCCCTGCAGCACTTGGAGATGTTCAAAGCCCATATGATCTTGCATGGTTTCCCAAGAGAAATCGCCTGTCGAGCCTTCCTACTAACATTGAAATGGGCCGCCCAGACCTGGTTTGGGCCGCTGTCATCCGGGACGATAGATAGTTTTAAGGAGCTCATTCGCCTCTTCATGACGTACTTGGCAAGTCGCAAGAGGAGACGCCTAGCAGCTTACCTCTTTACTGTCAAGCAGCAAGACGGT
The DNA here is from genome assembly GCA_003123785.1 of Pterocarya stenoptera. Taxonomy (NCBI): domain Eukaryota; kingdom Viridiplantae; phylum Streptophyta; class Magnoliopsida; order Fagales; family Juglandaceae; genus Pterocarya; species Pterocarya stenoptera. The sequence continues at coordinate 85,030 of QEOT01000477.1, forward strand.
GGAAGTCTGAAGTCATACCTCTCGCGGTTTAATAGGGAGCGAATCTGGCCACTGAATCCATTCATGATTGAAATAGCACAAAAGACCCCAACTATGTTGAGGGAGTTCATGGACCAAGCAGATGGGCTCATCAACGCTGAAGACACCCTCGAGGCTCTGACTGCCCCACGACGATATGAGGTAGAGCAAGGGGACCTAAAGGTTGTGAGGCAATGAGGAGGCTGTGATCACACAAACATGGCCGTAGGAGGGAATCCACACCCAAGCCCCTAAAATATGGAAAGTCACCCATATTGCGAGTATCACATGAACAACAGACACAACACTGGGGTCTACTATGCCCTGAAGAGAATAAAAGAGGAAGAACAGCAGAATAAGATGCATTGGTCAAGGGACCGGATGGACCTATGCGAGGGACGAGCCCGAGAAAGGAAGGAGCAAGGGATGAGACAAGAAGGAGCCCTTCGATGGAGAACAGACCGCTCAGGGTGATCAGCACAATCACTGGATAATATGCCAGAGGTGGAGCCACCTCGTCGGCTCGAGAGGCACACGCCCAGAGGGCACGCTATGAGGATGTATTCATCATTGATAGGGCCACAAGTTGGCCCCCATGGCGCACTGGAGGTACCACAGTAACTTTCGACAAGAGGGACGAGGAAGGCATTCTCCCCCACATGACGACACATTGGTGGTAACGATGTTAGTGGCAAACTTTAAAAACAGGAGGATCCTAGTCTACAATGGCAATTCGGCTGACATCCTGTTCTAGGAAGCCTTTTTTAGAATGGGAATCATTCCTGATTGACTACGTCCGCTCAAGGGCTTCACGGGAGACATCGTCCAACCAATCAGAGACATCACTCTTTCAATCCTTGTAGGTAAGGCACCCAGGACCACGGCCACCATGACCGACTTATTAGTCGTCAAAGCCCCTTCCTCGTACAATGCCATATTGGGGCGCCTTACCTTGAATAACTTAAAGACAGTGACATCCACTTATCACCTTAAAATAAAGTTCCCTACTGACTTGGGGGTGGGAGAAGTCTGTGGCGAGCAGTTCTTGGCTCGGGAGTGCTACAACCGAGAGTTGAGACACGAAGTCAAAATGGTCACGACAGCCGAAAGGATAGAAGAAGCCCCCAAGCCAAGATCACCTACGACCCTAACCAAATTGGATGAAGAAATCTGCAATGAATAGGCCCTTCAGTAGGCAGAACCAAACAAGCCTTTGGAGCTGGTTACAGCAGACCAACAAAGACCAAAACGAAGGGTTCGGTTAAGGCGGCCGAAAGACAGCTTCCCCTTACCATGCATAGACCTGATGGTGGATTCAACGGCAAGGCATCCCCTCCTTAGCTTTATGGATGCCTATTCTGGATACAACCAAATCAGAATAAAACTAGATGACGAAGAGAAAGTAGCATTTGTAACAGACCGAGGCCTCTATTGCTACAAAGATATGTCGTTCGGCCTCAAGAATGCAGGGGCCACCTACCAACAGCTAGTCAACCAAATGTTTAAGCAACAAATCTGCCGAAATATGGAAGTGTACGTAGACGACTTGTTGGTGAACAGCAAGGAGCCCGAGCAACATTTGGTGGATCTGCGGGAAGCGTTTTCCATTCTCCGGCAATATCGGATGAAGCTCAATCTTTAAGTGCGCTTTCGGAGTGGAGACAGGCAAATTCTTAGGGTTCATGGTCTCCAAGAAAGTACTACAGAAACTAGACACATCGAGATGGCTCGTCAAATGGGTGATCGAACTTAGCGAATTTGACATGGAGTATCCGCCTCGAGCTACGATCAAAGGGCAAGTGTTGGCTGATTTTGTTGTTGAGTTCACCAACTTCCTAGAGGAAGTCCCAAGTGTACCCCAAGGAAAGCCCTGGTAAGTCTACGTAGATGGCTCGTCCTGCTGGGCTGGCGGGGGAGCAGGGTTGCACATTATCACCGAGCAGAAAGAGGAGCACAATTACGCGGTCAAGCTGGCCTTCAAACCAACCAACAAGGAAGCTGAGTATGAAGTGCTCTTAGTCAGAATATCGATTGTACGATTACTACGAGCCGAAGAAATAGAAGTAAGGGCTGATTCCCAAGTAGTAGTTAGCCAAATACTGGGGTAGCTCACCACGAAAAGAGAAAGACTGAAGAAATATCTCCAACTGGTATACAATGAGCACGACCGCTTCAGCTACTGCAACATTCAATAGATGCCGAGAAGAGAACATGAAGGTAGACCGTTTAGCGAGGGCTGCATCGAGGCAGGAAGAACTTGCCTTTCTAGAACACACCATGATCAGAATGGTCGATACCCCGTCAATCAGGGAGGAAATGTCTATTACGATCCCAGCACCTCCCAAGTGGGCAATGGACATCCAAAAATTCCTGCAAGAAGGGAAGTTGCCCAGTAACCATGAAAAAGCATGAAAGGTCAAGAACAAGGCGGCCCAGTTCAGGTCATTTATGGCATGCAGGAAGAGCTCGTGCGGTTGCAGCAGGCTTTGAAAAAGGAATTGATCGTGATTTTGAACCCGTTCTTTCCATGACTCCTCTTAAATAAGATAGGAGATTTGATGCTTGAAGTCAGAATCAATTTGATTTCATTATACATATTGGGATTGGGTTGGGTGGATTAGGTCATATTTAGAAATTATTCCTTTCCTTTCTTTTCATTTTCAACTCATATTCATTTTCAAGAGAGGTTTCTCCGAAGCACTCCTCAAATGCCTCTCATCTGAAAAAGCCCAACATGCTAGCAGAAATTCACGAAGGAATTTTTGGAAGCCACTTAGGAGGGAGAGCACTGGTTATAAGAGTAACCCAGGCCGGATACTACTGGCCCGTTCCCTCAAAGATATGAAGGAATTTGCCAAGAAATGCCTGAAGTGTTAGGAGTACGGGCCGATTCCGCACTGCCTTTCACCCAATGGGGGCTGGACCTAATTGGCCCATTCTTGGCGGCAAAGTGAGGAGCCAAGTTTGTCATGGTCGTAGTCGACTACTTCATGAAATGGGTCGAAGCAGAGGCCCTCGCAAGCATCACCTCCTGAACCATCACGAAGTTCCTGTGGAAGTCAGCAGTCTAGAGATTCGGCATACCTCGGAGCTTCATATCAAACAACAGGAGACAGTTTGATTGTACACATTATTGGGAATGGTGCACAGAGTTTAGAATTAAGGTGAAGTACTCCTCTCCGACACACCCTCAAGCCAACGGACAAGCTGAAGCAACCAAAAAAACTCTCCTCTCTACCCTCAAGAAAAATATCGGGGCACACAAAGGAGCATGGGCCAAAGAAGTCCCAGGCATATAATGGGCATACCAGACCATTGTTTGAACCCCCACCAGGGAAACACCTTTCGCCTTCACTTGTGGCAGTGAAGTGTTAATTCTCATGGAAATTGAAATGCCCACATTCTGTGTCCAACACTTCAACCCAAACGCCAACAAGGAAAGGCTAGTCGACAATTTGGATGTCCTAGAAAAGAGAAGTGAAGAAGCAATGATGCGAACGGCAAGCAATAAGCAAAAGGCAAAACAATACTTCAAGAAACGGGTCAGGCCACGCTCCATCAAGGTAGGTGAGTTGGTACTACGATAGACTGGAGTAACTACCCCGGAAGAAGGGAAACTGGGACCATGATGGGAAGGCCCGTACGTAGTAACGGCAAGCAATCGGCCTAGCTCCTATCACCTCAAAGATAGCTAGGAACGCAAGCTATCCCACCCCTGGAATGCCGAACACTTAAAGAAGTACTATGTGTAGAAGTATAAGGTAGCACTTTGTACGAACAACTATGACAGAATGAGGATGCCTAGATGTTCACCTCAAATCTCTTATTGCCTAAAATTTAAGCGTTGCAGAGTAAAGTCCCAAGTCTCATAACTTGGTCCCGACCCCCCGTCCAACAAAGCCAAGTCCTAACACTTGCAAAAAGATGGGTCCTTGACTCTCTGAAGGGTAAAGTCCCCAGATTGGGTACCAACCCCCCTTCTAAATAAACTAAGTCTTAACACTCACAACCAGACAGGTCCCTTGACTCGTTGCGGGGTAAGGTCCCAAGTCCCCAGACTAGGAATGGACCCCCGTCCAACAAAGCCGAGTCCTTACACTTGCAAGAAGACGGGTCCCTTGACTCACTGCGGGATAAGGTCCCAAGTCTAAGAACTTGGTCTTAACCCCTCGTCCAACAAAGGTGAGTCCTAACACTTGCAAGAAGACAGGTCTCTTGACTCATTGTGGGGTAAGGTCCCAAGTCTCAAAACATGGTCCCGACCTTCTGTCCAACAAAGACGAGTCCTAACACTGACAAGAAGACAGGTCCCTTAACTCTTCCAAATAAGCCGATTCGTTGCCGGGTAAGGTTCCAAGTCTTAGAACTTTGTCCCCCCCCCCCCCCCCCCCNTTATCGTTACAAAAATGCATATTTTATTAAGCGTGAGGGAATAACTGTGAATTGTCCCTAAGTTTCTTGCAAACTCTGAACCTCTGCTGCCAACTGCTATTGTTTACTTTGTATTTGTACTCGCCAACTCGTGGTTCCAGGTCTTGCGCATACTTGTCCACTAATTTCTTCAACTCTTTATTTTCTTGCTTTAGTCTTTTATATTTTCTACCCTTATTAGCCAACCTCTATTGTAGCTCTATTATTTGATTTTTGAGCTGGTCAACCTCACCCACCCTTGCAGGTAACCTCCTGGACATGGTCAAAATAGTAGCAACATACTGAGCACTGAGCATTCGTGACCCTGCAACAACCTCAGCATTTGTCCTATTGGCGAAATGCGTCTCTGCTTCTATCATAATGTTGATAGTCTCAATAGAGAAAATTAGTGGTTGAGGCATAATCGGTTCCTGATTCAAATCAGGGATATTCTGGGGAGAGTGTTGCTCAGCCATGGTATTGTTTTGGGTAAGTAGAAGCTAGGTCAGCACGCAATGAGGGAGTTGCTCTGTGTTTTGTTGAAGGATGATTTTCGGTCTCTTAAATAGACACATAGAGTGTACCGAAGCCCTACAAGAGTTAATACATATAGGACCTGGGGTGAGGATGGAGGCTTTCAGCATTTATCAGAAATCGGGGAAAAGCTAGGGGAGTTAACGCACTTTTTCCACATCCAGACAGCTTTGGATCTTATGGAACTTGTTGGGCTCCAGATGTCATGGCACATATCAAACGTACTGTTTAGGCTCCAATTATTGGGAGAAGGCCAAGTCTCTAAGCTCGTAGACCCTTTTCGCCCTGCAAAATCGAGTCCCTAGATTTGCCGTGGGGCCCAGGCCAAGCAACGGATCCCGGGCCCATGATTTAGCCATACAACAACAAAGTCGAGTCCCTAGACTCGATGCAGGGTAAGGTCCAAGTCCTAGGACTCGGTACTGACCCCCCGACCATCAAAACTGAGTCTGTACACTCGCAAGAGGATGGGTCTCTTAACTCGCTGTGGGGTAAGGTCTGAGTCCCAGGACTTGTTACCGACCCCCCATCCATTGAACGCACAGTAAAGCCAAAACTCTTGACTCATTGACCCCCCCAACAACAAAAGAAAAAGAGAACGAGAATGAGAGTTGAGATTCACCGTAAAGAGAAAACAAAGAGTAAGACCCAAGTATTTGGGAGAAACCTGTTTCCATTTCATCAACAAAATATACAACTCTTACAAAAATCAAAACAAAAAGTGCTAAACAAAAGGCACTATTCAAAAGGTATTACATAAATGCCAGTCATTGTGGAGGGGGAGGCAGAGGAACACCAGTGGGGTAAGGAGGATACCCTGGCTTCTTGAAGTTCCTAACCTAATCTGCATCTCGGCATTCTAGGGAAGGGAGGCCAACTCTAGAGCATGCAGGTCCAGCCCGGGATTCTAGAGCAGGTGCTTGCGCAGCTGAACAAATCCTTCCTTGTAACGAAAAGAGCAAGCCAAGTCCTGGATGGCATTGGCATTCAAGATTCGAGACCTGATCTCCATAGAACGTTTTGCAACATCGTCCAGTTGGGACTTTAGGCTGACAATCTCAATGTCCCTAGCCAGGAGGTTGATGTTCAGTCGGGTCCCCTATGAAAGAGTTCACCAACGAGTTCAGTCGCCCGGTGCAATTGCTCACGTAGATGCTGGGCCGTCTAAGTAATCTTGAAGTGCCTGGTCAACAACTTCAAGCACTGCCCAGTAACCAAGGCACAACCCCATTCGGATTCCTTCAACTTCTCCCGAGCAGACTCCAACTTCGATCCCAGGTGGACTAGGTTCAACTCAACCAAGACTCGAGCCTCCTTGAGACCTTTTTGCTCAGACGACCATCAACCCACACTTTCCTCAGCATCGTGTAGAAGGCCCTTCAAAACCTTATTCTTTTGCTTACACCTCACAACTACTGCTTGCAAAATCCGATGCTACTCTTCCAGGAGCCGGTTCGTCTCCTCTAGGGTTGATTCTGCTCCTTCACATACACCACCTCGTTAATAAGCTACTTGTGCTCAACCTTAAGACCCTTTATTGGCTGAGCCTCTTGCTTCATCTTGTAATACCCAAAGTGGCCTAGAGTCCCGAGTTCTCTGTTGGCCTCCTTCAGCTCCTCCCCGATCTTAGTGGCTAGCTGATCCAAGGCCTGCGACAAAAAGGACATTGAGAAATGTCAAGACAAAAGAAAGGGTTTGGCAAAGCAAGCAGGAAGAAGGGAATCTTACCTGGGCAGAAAGGGGATGTAGCATCTGTGCCGCCCGCTCAGTGGCAGTAGCCTTGGCTTTGTCAAGGTTCGAAAACGAAGTCCGGCTCCCAGTATCCCCGCCAGAAAATGAGGGGCTGGCAACTGCAAGCTCTAGGAAAAATTTGGGAGTGACGCCCAACTCTTAGTACACGGGCTAGGGGTGACGGGAGACGGAGGCTCTGAATCATCATCATCAATTAACTCCATGACAATAGGAGGATCCAAGGAACCCCCCGTAGGATCAGCCATAGTTGGTCCCTCGGAAGAAAAAGGGGGTGGATCAGCACCGGCAAAGGGAGAGGAAGATCCAAAAATCCCCTCTGGGTTTTCGGCCTCGGAGGAGGAGGCATCCCCATGTCCCACCCCACTTCACTTTCCTCCTAATCTACTTTGTCCTCCTCGTCCTCGTCCTCGTCCTCATCGACGTCATCTTGGACATAGAAGTTAGGATGGCTTGCTTCTTCTTCCTCCCCTCTTCTTTCCTCCTCCTCGCTTGCAGCCCCGAATGGACTCTGCTCCTCTTCCAGGTGTTCAGCTTTAGGACCTTGATCACCTTCAGGACTCTACTCCCCCAAAGTATCTGCGAAGGCCATGAATGACTCGAATGTGCTGGGCCCAAGAGGAGGGGGATGCATAAAGGAACTAAAGAAGTGCGCTTAAAGGTCACACGCATCCACCTCTTCTGCGGAAGTGAATAGTGGATCAGAGAAGTGTCTAGTTGAAGAAGGAAGGGGCATCACCGAATAGGAAAAGGGACAGGTGGTAGAACACAAGTTGCTCAGAAACGAGGTGGTCCCCCACATCGAAGGGACCAAGGTCTCCTAGTGCACAGACTGCTCCCACTCCGGCCCGTGATTGTCCTGACTCTGGGTCACCTCGACACGACTTCCAGAATCCCTTGCACTCCTACGAGAAGAGGAGGTCCAACCCCTTTTCTTGGCTCCTCCTGAGGGGGATCGTAATGCACCTTCGGTCATTTCGTGTAACAGCCCGTTAGAAATTTAAAGGTGAAATTTCTATTGGCTTTAGAAACCTCGTGAAAACTCCATAAGTTTTCATGAATAGACCAATCGCATAGATTTTAGTTTGTCAACATAGTCTGTGTTATCACTCACTATGGTGCTAGAAGTGCGATTCTAATTATTTGAGGTAGTTATAAGTGTTAGAATGCATTATGGTCTACACCTTTAGACTCAATTGATTATTTAGGATTTTATAAAGCAATAAGTCTATTTTCATATTTTTGGACGAAACGTCTGTTTGAAACTATGAAATTATTTTTAGGGGCACTTCGATGTTGAATTTCAGTAAACGATTTTCACTGTAGGTTAATATGAATATTTAAGAATTTTTGGTGCTAAGTTTATGATTCACTTTTTTGGAGTGAATAGTAACATCAGTAAGCGCACCAATTGTAGTGTTTCAAAATCACATTATGGAATGTCCAAATTAGATTAGAGAAGTTTTATTTAGACACTTGGCAAGATCTTAGCCACATATAGTGAATAGTATTAGACACTTAGCACCATGAGGAACATTTGATGGATTTGAAGAAATCAAGGTATTAGATCATGCCACCTAAGCAAAAACCCTTTTACATCCGACCAATCAAATTGTGCCAGGCCAAAGAGGATTTTCACCCTAGTGAAATCCTATATGGTTGGAACCCAACCTTGTTAATCTTGAAAAATTGATTAGGCGAAGAGATATTGGATTTGAGCTTGATAGCAATCCAAACTCTCTTAAAATCTCAAAGTTTAGGCCAATTAAGGCCCACGAATTTGGTCTTATTGGCATTGCTTCTTAGCTAAGTTTGCACCCCCCATTTGGCTGACTAGATCTTCCAAAATAGATTCTAGAAGGTTTTGAAGAAAAATATCTAAATGGCCACCTCACTCTTTCACTCTCACACTCCATCTTGAGAAAAGATCTTTGGCTGATTTTTTTAGGAAAGAAAAGGCCAACACTCAAGCTCTCTTTTAGTCCTATCACTTTCCATAACCTGTGTAAGAGTCTCTCCAGTCCACTCCCCATGAAAAGCAACTCTCCTTTACAATTTTCTTTGACAAAACACAAAAGACTCTCTCGGGCAGTTTTTCTAGTCTCTGTTGAACACCTTATTCGAAGCTCTTGTAAGTGTTTTCTCACAAAGTTTCTTTGTAAAATTTGCTCCTTTTAGATTCTAGTTTACGTGGATATCTTATTTGTTCCATTTGGAGATCATTGGAGCGATCCAAAGTTGTTCAAACCCTAGAAAGGTTAATCTGGGCGATAAATTGGAGAGTGTGTTGTAGTTTAGAGTTTTTGACCAAGCTAAGGGATAGATCTTGGTCTGAAATTTTTATGGAGTACTGTTAACATGTGTATATGATTATATTTTTTGAGGATTTGTTGCATGATTAAAATTTTTTGTGAAAAATTTTCTTAGATCTAGAAACTTAGAAATTAAAAAAAGAAAAACAGTTTCTGTTTTCAGAAAGTTTAAATCTTTTATAGTTTAATCCTAATCCAATGGATTTGATATTTCTATTTGAGGATCCTAAGCCTCTTACATACATGTTAGAATATTTTTTTGAATATATTTGATGTTAGTTTCAAGGATATGAAATTTAATGCTAGGCGATATTCAGTTAAGCCAAAGTGATGATGTTCTTGGCTAAATTTATGTTTTGATTGATTTTTAACCATATGATCTTGAGTTTGAAGCTTGGATCTATTTTAGGATACATTTTTAAACCATGTAATGTTTTGGTTTGAAGATCACATCTTTATAAGTCATGGATCAAGAGGTTGATCAAAACAAGTTAGAAACAAAAATCAAAGGAAATAGCCTATGTAAATTTTGGCTCTATAGAGTTTTAATGGTTGTGTTTAGTTTTAAATTTTTCTGAATTGATATTTAAGTTTAGGAAAACATTTACATGAGGTATGTAAATTTTGGTGATTTTTGGAGTTAGGATGCAAAATCCTTAAGTTAGGGGTAAAATGGTCATTTTACCCTAAGTTGACATTTTTTCCACATTTTTAATTGTTAGTGTTTAAGTTCTAACTTTTAGAAATCATTACTTTCAGTTCCTAATGATCGCGCTTAAGTTTTGTCTAGAAACAATAAGATCGAGGTAAGTTAGCTTTTAACTACTATCAGTTTAATGTTATATGATGATAAGTAAATGTACTACAGTGTATGTATGTATGTTATCACATGTTTCATGCTTAGTCATTACAATATTATTTTGTCTACGATACTATTTATCAGAAGAGGAATGTCAGGTACGTTATGTAAAGCTAAGTATGCCATATGTACATGCATGTAATGCCATGTAATATGCAATGTTGCAAGAATGTTATGTTAAAGAAAGTTATGCCATGTTAAGAAGTGTTATCTGTTACATGTCATGCCATGATAAGAAATGTTATCAGTTACATGTTATGCCATGTTGAGAAATGTTGTCTATTACATGTTATATCACGTTACGAATATTTCTATCTCAAGTGAATGATGTATTATGATAAATGTTCAAGTCATGCTGTGTACGTAAGGGCTTTCTATCCTTTCATACTCCAGTCATCATCTTGAATACAGTTTGTGTATTTCGAGAACAGTCGTGTCAATCACGACCCTAAGTGCTAGGATGGAGTAATATCCTAGTGGAACTCCTTTGTTCACGCTGGAGTGTTTAATAAGATATGAAATTTCCTGAGTTGACAAAATGCCGTCAACGGATAGCGGCCGGGGCCTAACTAACTGGTCACAGGAGCGCGCCAGGCCTTAATGCCGATGGAGCTACATTTCAGCTGGTGCAGATACCAGACAGATTTCAGTTTTCGTGGAGGTCCATCATGAGTATGGCACACAAGGTATGGAGACCACATAGAGTGTGGCACATACGGTTGGTGCAGATACCAGCCATAACACACTCACAGCTGGTGCAGATACCTGTAATGTGATGTGGTAATCGGTAGGGACACATGGCTCTAGGGAACCCATGTAGTATCCAAAAAAATAAGTTTAAGCAAATAAAGAAAAGGATTTCATGTTAAGTCAAATCTCAGATCAAGTTCATGTTAAGTCAAGTTTCAGATCAAGCTCTTGTCAAGTCAAGTCTCAGTTGAAGTTCAGTTCAGTTTAAGCAAGTGAAGTTCAGTTCACGCTTTAGTTTAAGTTATGTCAGTTATATTATGTGGTATGTCAAGTTATGCTATGATTACTTATGATTTTAATTATACATTCATGCTTTTACTGCTACGCATGCATCATTAACCTGTGTGAAAGTTTTCTGTTAACTTACTGAGATTTGTAATCAAATCTCACTGTTGTAGTCCCACTACCATTCCCATCCGAATGGTAGATCTTGTCATAGGACCTAAAGAAGAATCGAAATTTGACCAACTGGACACGGTCCACTGATCGACAGAGGGGCGTCATTGTTAATATAGTAGTTAACTTAAATTACCACCTGTTCTATAGAGTTGCATATCTAGTACTCTTTGGATCATAGCCATTTTGGACTAGCGTTATGATTTCAGCTATTTAGTATAGCTTTTTGTATAAAATATGTTTGAAGTATTTGGGATACTTTCAATTTGGGGCATAGTCATGCTAAAGAAAAAAATTATCCGCTGCAAATATTGCATAATGCTAGATAAATGTTAGGAACATTGTATCATATATGTCATAAACGGGGGCAGATAACCTTATGTTGCATGTCTCGACATTTCAAATGTTCGTCCAATCCCAAGAGGAATTCAAGGGCGTCACATTTCGCCTTGCTCCCGAGAAAGTTTGAAGCCTGCTTCTAACCTCGTGGAGAGGGAACTAGAATTTCACCAAGAAAGTTTCGACTAACTGCATATGAGCTATCTGGCGCAGAGAAGAAGTCTCGGATGTTCCTGTCAAAAAGAGTATGATCAGTCATCGACTCATTAGGATGGGCCCACACCCAAGCCAGCACCCTTTCTAGGCAGGCCTCATCCCTACTATTCAGGGTGAGTTCAAGGCACTTCGAAGAGGGGATATACCCCAAGATGCCTGGATAGGATACTCCTTATGGGCCATTACTCCCTCGAGATACTCCCAATCCAGCCCCGAAATAAAGAAGAATTTCTAGGTCCATGCCTTGACGCTCGAATGGCATTGTTCGAGCGATACAATTCTCCAACCCAGAGATCGTGCCTGGAAACTACCTTAGTTGTCCCACGAAAGGCCATCTGGAAGAGAATGCAGCTAGACACAGGAGCCGCCACGTGTTAGGATGGAGCTGCGTTAGAGTGAGCCCAAGGTAGTTGAGAACTTCATGAATGGGACGGCAGAACGGGAGACGAAGACAACTAATAAACATCTAAGGAAAAAGAGCCACCCATGTCGTCATCCCATCGGGGTTCACTGCATGCTCCCCTCCCCAGGGAACCTCCAAGACAGTGGAGGGAGGTATGTTGTACTTAGTGCGAAAACCCCTAAGATTGGCACCGGTGGCCAAGGAAACCTAGTGCTTCCCCATGAAGTATGGAGGAACAAGAGTAGAAGGAGCTCTGGAGGCCATGAAAGCGACAGTAAATGAGGGGAAGAAGTTGACAAGCATGACGATAGAGAAAGAGGTTGAAAGAGAACTTTAGGAGAAAGAAAGGCAGAATATTGGTAGGAGAGGGAAGAGTACTTGAGAGAAAGAAATGCAGAAATGGGGAAGAATGAGGGATTGGGGATTTTTATAGGTAAGGGAAGTGGCGGGCCGCACAGGAAACGAAGCAACTCTGGCTGAGGTAGAGCCAGCAAGACTTCATGCGGACTTGAAATTTATGACCAAAGTGAAGATGAGCCATCAAGTTAGATGCATAAGGAGCACGGACCAGTAAGTGTCTAGAGAGGTGGAGAAATAAACGGTTGGCATGTCAAATCAATCGTTGGGAAAAGGGACTAGCGTGGGAGCTGAGGAGACGCATTTAATACACAAACAGGTGGCCTTAGGGTCTGAATCGATAGGGGCCAAGTGGATGACCCTGAGAATCTGCAATGACCAGCAAACGGGCCCAGAAGATGGAGCCCACAAAAAAGGTTCATCAATCATCTTATGTGTATCCTCTTTGAGTGCATGGATTGTTTTGCCCTTAGGCGCAATATTTTTGTGCCATTTCCTCAAGGGTAATATAGTTCCTAGACACCTCATGAGACCCCTTCAAACCTAGAATAAGCCTGGGACAAAATTGGCTTCACAAGGCAAACCAAGAATCCAAACGGATTGCACCCTTAGGCTAGTTGAGTGGGAATCTGTTGGGTTGAGATTTTACAAACCATCTACCTTGGCTGAGCCACCACCCCATGCCACCTCCATCACCACCCAATCCCCAAGAGGTCCCATGGCCATCATGAGAAATATGACTCAGTTTTTCTGACCAAAGACCGCCCAAAACAAATGCTCAAAAACTGCCAAGTGAAACCACTTGAATCTGCCGGTTACCATAGGTGGTTTGCTTGAATTTTTGTCAAGTAAACCATGCTCCACAACCTAGCCACCTCTTCAGGACCATTGTAGCCATGGTAAGGAGGAAGTCATTATGTTTCAGGCCACTATTGCCCATGCACAAGGTGACATAAACTGAGGAAGGCAATCTGGAAAATTCTGCTTCTTACGCACCACCCACCTCCACCAATCCTCTTGAACCAAAGCCAACGTCTCCACCCCATTGGCAACCTATAAATACCTAAATTACTTCCTTATTTCCTTGACACCTCATTTCCAAGCTTTCTCTTGAGTCTTGAGAGCTTTGAAGGCCACGAAATTTGTAATTTTTCTTGCTCTTGATCTTAGTTTGCATGTAAAGCTTTGTTTCCATATGTTGGTATGAGATTTGGTGGATTTTAGAGAAGATCATCATGCTTAGTTCAGAACTGGGTCATTAAAGGATGGTTTGAATCTTTGAATGTTTGAATAATGTTAAGTGAAAACTTAGCTATGGCATGTCTTAAGTATGATTTGATATGATTTCTTATTGTCTTGGAATGATTATGGAAGGTTTAATTTTCGATTAAAAGCATGCCATGATTGGATTTAATTGTATCTTGTTCTGATCATCAAACCATGTATCGATTTTGAATAAGTTGGTAATTAAGGTTTCTTGTGCATGATTACGTATTGGGATGAACTTGATTATCCAAGAATTAAACTTCATCATATCATTAAAGACCTTAGTGATTGTTTTTTATTAAAGAAAATCTCATATGCATGCATTCATAGGGATCAATAGTTGTAAACACACTTAGGCATCAACTAAGTGCATGCCACGGGTTGGGACTGTTTGAGCAAGTTTCACTTTTATTTCTAGAAATCAAAGGGTATAGATGGTTTTATAATGCCAAAACTATGAAGTCAATGAAGTTTGGATAAATTTGAAATTCGTATGCAATTAGTGAAAAATTTGGACCTTAATGACAATTCTTGAAAGTCTAAGGGATTTTGAACCTCATCCATGATAGTTTTAATCCTAACTTAGTACACACTTGATTTTAACTGCTACAACATTTTTTAGATTACTCAGGAAGTTTGTAAGTTGGCCTCTAACTTAACCTTGATAGATTATTTATGAATTATTGATAAATGTTTCATTCATATTTCAATTATCATTTTGAACCTAAAATATCATGTTATATGATACATTGAGTGCATACTTACATGACATGTGATATTTTTCACCATTTTTGCATATTGCATCTATAGATGTCATTTTTGCATGAAAGCTTATCACATATGTACATGTCATAGAAAATATTTTTCAAGCATAGTATAAAAATAATTTTTATCACGACCCCAAAGGCTAGGATGGGGAATTATCCTAGTGAAACTCATATGTCCACTTTGGAATGTTTAAGAATGGAGTGGTAACCCCTAGGTTGACAAAGAACAGTCAACGGGTTTTGAATAGGTTCTTTTTAAAGAACACTAGACAAAGTCGTTATGTTATAACACTTAATGCTAGTGGGTATACACGTTATGATGTTATGTTATATTCACCAATGCATTGAGAACGAGTCTATAGACAACATAGTCTCAACATGAGTTGTACTACGGTCACCGGCAGGTACTCACAGTACATATGAGGAACTATGACGTTACCACACGTTATGTTATATGAATTGTTAATAATGATGAAATTTTATGATAAAGTTATGTTTTAAAAAATGGAAGTATTCATTAAATGAAAACATGTGTCTCAATTTTTCTAAAAATATTAAGGAATCTGGATGGGAGACATGCATACTGATTTTTCTGCATTTCATGCATTGCATATTTCTCATTCTTCATGCTTAATTAATCTTTGTGCACATTGGTTGTTTAACTTACTGAGATTTTGAGTAAATCTCACCCCTTCTGGAACTACTATTATTTCACTCGGAATGATAGAAGTTGTGTCAGGTCTTGAGGAGAACGAGCTAGATGGAGTGCTAGATTCGACTAATTGAGGAGGAGCCGGACCTTGAAAGGAGCTTAGATTTAATCATGATGTTTATCTCCAAAATCCTTCATGTTTTAGAATGCATGAAGCGGATGATTTGATTTTTGACCCTTAGTTGTACTAAGATTATGCTACGTTTGGTACTTTGAACTTGATGATCACTAATGAATTGAGATGTTTTTAGTTATCCTGACATAAGTGATACTTTCACCTTTATTTCCACTGCGATTATTGCATACTGCTAGTAGCATACTATGACACATTGCATAATAATTGTCATGTACAGGGGTATGTAACCTTGTATTGCATGTCCTGACGCTCTAAGTCTCTGTTCCATCCCAAACGGAGGTTGGTGGCGTCACACAGTATGACCTTTGCATTCTTAAATAGAGTTTTAACTAATCAAAACTTCATGAAAAATCACAAAAATATAACAATGGAAACTAGACTCAATGATAAACAATTTATGTGAGAGAGTTTTGTGTGAATCTACTTACAATGGCTTCAAAACATTCGAGTAAGAAAGGCAGAAAAGTTGTCAAAGTCTCTCCAAGAAAAATTTTCAAAAGTTACATAATGGACAATCCATAGACGAGTGATATACTATTGGAGGGGTTGAGAAGGG
The DNA here is from genome assembly GCA_003123785.1 of Pterocarya stenoptera. Classification (NCBI taxonomy): domain Eukaryota; kingdom Viridiplantae; phylum Streptophyta; class Magnoliopsida; order Fagales; family Juglandaceae; genus Pterocarya; species Pterocarya stenoptera. The sequence goes on from QEOT01000477.1 coordinate 100,810, forward strand.
ATTTGAGGGTAACTTTTTGGTGATGGGTTGCCCGCCAAAACCACGGGGCTAATTCACACAGTTTTGTGCCTTAAAGTTGCCATGTGATGGGGTGGTGGTGAGGTGGCTGATTGCCCTCTCATCAATCATTATTTGGGGCTAACATGGGCTGTGGAGGTACATTCATGGCAATGAAGAAACTTTCTCAAGAAGCCTTGTATAGGTTGAGCTTTTCAGTGAGCTAAACCAATTGGACCTTATTTGGGGTTCAATAGGGTTTGGTTTGGGATTTTAGTTTTTATTTAGCCCAAATCCAAATTTTCTTGGCCCAATGAAAATAATATGCTATAAAAGAATGGATATGGTGTAATGACATAGAGTTAATAGCATGTGAAAGTGATTTAATCAAGTGATTAAACACTAAGCTAAAACCAGGTTCATTTAGTGTTTGGAAAACCATTTAAGGTTTCGGTTTCCACAAGATATTTGCGATTTCAATTAGAATATGTAGAAAAACTATATTTGCCTTGCATCCAGATTCATCAACATCTTTCAAAAAACTTTAATACACATTTTCTAACAGAGAACACCTTTTACTTATCCTTTCAAAGCATACTTCTTAATATTAGAGACAACATTACAAACATATGGTAACTCCACAGTTCCCCATATTTGTACTTTGAAAACCTGCTGATGACCTTAGCACAACTCAGGTTAAGATTACATCATCAGAGCTGCGATATATCTTTCAATGCATTGATCTTAAACATTTCATAACGTGGGCACCCATTAGCGTTAAATGCCATACACAACTTTGCTTTGAAATTTTTTAAAAAGAACTCATTCAAAGTTTGTTGACTGCTCGACGTCAACCCAATAGATACCACTCCATTTTTACTCACTCTAAAATGGACAAAAAAGTTCCACTAGGATACCCCCCCATCCTAGCATTGGGTTGTGATAAAAAATTTTCATACTATGCTTCATGAAAAAAATATTTCATGACATGTGTTCATTTCGTAATATGGAATATACTTCATGCTTAAAAAAACAAATATTTTCATGGATCATGCTAAAACAACATCACTTAATGCTTTGTGCAAAAGTAACATAAACATCTCATGTATGCAAGTATCCAAATGCTCAATGATGTATCATATGACCTTTCATGATCAAAATAACATTTATAACATAAATGTGGTGTTTATACAAGAATCATAGATAAATTATCCAAGAGTAAGTTAGAAGCTAACTTACAAATTTTCTAAGTTCTAAAAATCATTGCAACTGAAATAAAATATGTACTAGAGTTAGGAATCATGAAATTTCCAGAATTTAATAAACTAAAAGCAGTTTTTGCAAAACGGCACCCTAGCTTTCTCGAAATTGCTATCTTAGCTCAAAAAATTCACTATTTGCATTTTGGCCACAACTTTTGCCAAATTGCACAAGCTTCATATATTCCATATTTTTTTTCCACATATGACTTAGAATTCATGAATCAGACATCCACTATGAGAAATTCATTCAACCCATGGCATGTGATGGAAACCAAGATGGGCCTAGTCTTAAAGATCATATACAAGTTTCAGATGGGTGAATTACATGATCAAGAGCTAAGAAGATCTAGGAAGCAATGTAAGGATTGGTGCAATCCATTTGGGATGAAGCTAGTAAGAGCCCNCTGAAACATGCTTCCCAAGGATTAAACTCATATAACCCAATCCAAACCTCATTCTCATACCATAAAGCAAGGCCTAACATGTTATTCTAACTTCTAATAAAAATACATGGTAGTGTTACTCACCAATTCGCGGCTTATGGGGCTCTCAAGAACAAACTCACTCCAAAAATTGCACTATCACACCTCTTGGTTTCACTCTTCTTAAAGCTATTGGTGTTTTGCTCACAAGAAAGCTAAGGAAACGATTGAGAATGCTGTGGCAAGAAGTGAGGGAAGGGAAATTCTATTTATAGAGCTCAATTGAGGAAGTAAGAGGTGCAAGTGAGTGAACTGGAGCACAGTTTGGCTGAAGTGGAATGAAGGTGATTGGTGTTGGCTTTCGGTGGAGTGCATGCTTGTGTTTCTAGATCTACACAATTAAGCACATCACACTATTGAATCATCGAGAAGGACCAAAGTTGGGATAAAAACCAATTGATTTCCCAAGAGAAATTGAGTGCATGCCGGCAGTTTTTGGTTTGCAAACTTTCCAGTTTTTGTTCAACTCTTGTCTTATCATTGTGGCAAGTTCTTGGTCACTATTACACACTGTTTGAGTAGCTTTTCCAGAGGAGTATTGAGGTATGAATGTGGACACTTGGTGTTTGTTGTGTAGCAAAAGAAAGGGGGTTGAATGGAGAGACTAGCCAAGAATTGGCACATAGTTTCCTACCAATGTGTCCATCGGTTTTGATAATTTTTAGGGATAAATCTTAGGGTAACATGAGTGTGATTTGATGACATGTTTTCAGACCTAGATATGGTGTTATAGGCATGTGAAGAGGGCTGAATTTGATGCAAAAAAAGTTTGAAAAAACATTGGTACAATTCGGTTGAAACATGTTCCATTTCCAAGGTAAAATAGTTTGATTCTTGGAGTGCATCCGGTTGGGGGATTTCTTGGCATTGACATTCTTCACACTTCAAAACATGAGCAGCACTCAATTCCATATTCTAGGGCTATAGAAGATTGATTCAAATCAAGGAGAAAAGATAAAATTTGCAGAAAAATGATGGAGAGAGCTAAGAGAAATCAACATGATTTGATGGATTGTCAAAGTTACTATGCAATGACTATTTCATGGCATGATGGAGGGCTGGTTGAAAAATAAACCCTAGGGCATGTGAGAGGTTTGCCAAAGAAAGAAAAACTATTTTCTAGGTGGTGATATTTACTATTTGTATAATGAAGAGAATGCTAGGCTTATACTCCAAATGGTGCAACCTCATTGGGCCCTAAAATTTTATTGAGCTAGACCTTAATGTGGGCTTCGAAATGGGCCTCCCCTTAGGCCTCATGTTCAATTTTTATTGGGTACCTCTGTGGGTCTAAATAGCTTACTAAGTTGGGCCTTAACTTTGGGCCTCACAATGGGGCCTTGTCTTGAACCTTTCTTTGGCCCTTTATCTTCTCAAGCTTGGACCCTCACTTTAAACGACTTTTGGCCTTCTTCATATCCAACTATCCTAACTTTCTATGAATCAATTGCCAAGCCCATTAAGGTGGCAAGTCTTTTTCAAGCCACTTGTGATCCTTCTATTACATCTTGGCAACCCATTTTCACAAAAAATTTATTGCTATAGAAATTTCTAAAAATCTTAATTAAAGCAATGGTGGAAGTTATTTGCCAAATTATGACCCAAAAGCTCTCTTTTCTTAAGGATCATAACTTCCACTTGACCAATATCATGGGTTATCATTATCAAATTGTCAATATTTGACAATAGTACATTCTTGATTTGCATAGCTACTGGCCGGGTGTTACAACATTTATCATACATTTCTAGGTACTGTCATAGAAGTTAACCTACCACACAGTATTTAAAATATTACAACAACATTGATGTTGCTCCTCCCATTGCTCTCTTTGCTTTCTTTGAAGAATCCTACTCCAAAGAAGCTCAAACACTTACTATCTCAAAAGTGAGATTTTGACTTTTCCCTTAAGCCATTTTATAGACGGGATCATCAGGTATCCTTCCAACTATTGATGTGCTTGAATAGGAGAGCCTCTTAGTTTTAGCCATCCATCTGTAGGATGACATAGACAGATTGACAAGACAAGGCACACACATTCTTGTGTCTTGTATTTTGTCCAGTCCACAGTCCTTCCTCGAATATGGGTCTCTCACATCGACCATACCTCTAGGTTAAGATCATATGACCTGCAAAGTCATAATTTTCCTTCAACAAACTTACTCCAAATGTAACCTTTCAGGTGGAGTATGGGCCTCTGCGTACGAAACTGTTGCCTTCTACACTAGCCTTTCTCGCCTTCACATGGTTGTCTCCTTTTCCTGCTTGTCCGGTCCCGAGTGACAAATCCTCTATTTCACCTTATGCTGAGTTGTACCAACCCACCCTTCCACATTGTGATGCTTGCCCTATTGGACTAGCTACACTTTGTAGGTTGCTACTACCTCCTCCTCTTTCCATCTTACCAAGGAAAGACTCTCTTCTTTACCTGGCACTTGTCATTGAAAAGTGGCCTTGTAACACCTCGATTTTTACATACATTTTATTAAAGGGCTTTTTAATTTAATATTTGATTTTGAACTGTTTAATTTAATTTAAACTTGTTTACGCGAGATTATTTTACGATTTTTAAATCGAGAATTATTTTAATGTGCTTTCATAATTTTAATTAGTGTTCTACAATTAAATTGCTTTTTATTTTAAAGAGTGATTATTATTGGAGTCTAATATTTTATTTTAATTAGTTTTAAGTTTAAACTGATTTATTAAATTTACTGTTTTAAAAACAATTATTTTGAGGATCAGTTGTGACTCGAAAGTTGTGAGAATTGGACCTCATTTCTTTTCCCCATCTTTTCTTTTCTTCTTTCCTTTTTCTCTTCCTTTTCTTTTCTTTTTCTTCTTTTTCTTCCTTCTCTCCCGTTCGGACATGCCCAGCTCCACCTCCGACCCTCCGTGCATGACACCGCTGGCACCATCAGCTCCCCCGTGCACCGGCGACCTTACCCACCCAATATCCGGTAGCCTAACGCTGCCATTAGCCGCCGTGAGCCGTGCGAAGCCGTAGCTTCTCTTCCCATTCCGCCACCGTCCGGCCACCATTGGCCACCATTTCTTCACCACTTGATCACCGGCACCTTGCCGTCGTAACCGAACCATTTTCAGTCCCGATCCGTCGTCGGAGCCATCTCCACGAACACCCTCTCCGATTTGCACTTTCCGGCCTTAAAACACCCGTTTCGGCCACCACCCAAGGCCAACCTTCGATACCATTAGCTTCACCGACCTCATTAGGCCCTACCCCATCAATTTCAAGTTTTCGTTTGACCCCGTGTAAATTTGGATTTACAGTGTATTCGGCCACAGTGTTTTTACACTGTGGAGTTGCTGATTTGGTGCTTCCAGTTCCTCCATGATCCTCCTAAAATTATTATCAAGCGCTGTAAGTATTTCTCCAAAATACTTTTAAGACTTTAATATATTTTTGCATTAACTTGTTTTATAAACTGTGAATTGGTTATCTGGTTGTACTGATAACTGTTGGTTGTTGGTATCTGTTGCTTTCATGGCATTGTGCACGCATGCGTGGGTGTGTGTGTGTTTTGAGAAAATTGTGTTTAAGATTTTACGGGTGCGTGTGTATCACCCCCAAGCCGAGATGGGATATGATCTCGGTGGAGCTCCTCTGAACACTCGGGAGTGGAATATACTGGGTGTCGTCCCTTGGGGCTTTTGCCCGGGACTTGGATGGGATGGTAGCGCTCTCAATCCGACTCCGTGACTCCTCTGGCTGGCGGGGGTCAGAGGATGCCTGGCTATGTACGCAGTGGGCGCGAAACTGGGCATCACTCATGTATTACTTGCACGGTCGTTACCCGTGGGGTGAAGATGGGAAGCCAGAGTATGTGGATGGTCCCTAGGGGAGGCCATGGTGCATACAGTTAAAATTGGAATTAATGGAACTATTCTTGGATTTGATTTTATGCCAAATGGTGTTTTTTGGCGTGTGTGGAAAATTGTGATATTTGAGAAATGATATTTTTCTCTGGTTTTACGCTTGGGTTATCATGTGCATGCATAGCGTTAGTGGTTTTAATATATTTATTGTCTTTGAGCTTTTTGGGTTTTATTTACCTGGGTTCCATTTTTGTGGGACTGTAGATTTTGATGCAGGTTTTGATGAGGCTGAGCCCGAAGATGCGGCTCCGCCTAAGGAGTAGGGACATGGGCTATATTTGTGTTTGAAGATTATTGCTGCTTTTGCTTATTGTATTTTATTTGATTTGATGTTTTGTAAACAAAAATTGTATTATGTTGACATGTGGATTTTCAGTACTCTGATATTGTATTAAACTCTGGTACTTAGTTATTTGACTTAACCTTTCCGCTGCGTTTGTTTATTGTACACGTGTTGCATTGCACACACTCAGCACATGTTGATGGGGTGCGTGACCGTGCTGTCATCATCCCGGATGTCTCGATTTCCGTGTGTGTCCGTACATGGAAGTTGGGGGCGCCACACTCTTTCCTTTTTCTCTTCCTTTTCTTTTTCTTTCTTTTTTCTTCTTTCTTCCTCTCTTTCCCGCGCGTAGCCCGACCCTCTCTCTCAGCTCGGCTCTCTCTCTCTCTCTCTCTCCCCTCTCATGTTCATTCGGCCTTCTTCCTTATCATCGCCATTGTCGGACGCCGTGGTCGATACCGCCGGTGCCACTTGGTTCCCCAGCCACCGACAACCTTACCCTTCAATTTCTAGGCCGGCTAATGCCGCCAGGAGCCGTGTGAAGCCACGGGTTTCTCTTCACCGCTCAGCCACCGTCCAGCCACCATTGGCCATGATTTCTTCACCACTTCATCACCGGTACCTTGCCATCCTAACCGACCCATTTTTTGTCCCGATCCGTTGCCGAAGCCGCCCCTACGAACATCCACTCCGATTTGAACTTCGTGGCCTTAAACCGCCGTTTCGGCCGCCATCCACAACCAACTTTCGATACCATTAGCTTCACTGACCTCATTAGGCCCTACCCTATCAATTTCAAGTCTTCGTTTAACTCCGTTGGAATTTGGGTACACTGTGTATTTCAGCCACAGTGTAAAAACACTGTGGAGTTGCTGTTTTGGTACTTCCAGTTCCTCCGTGATCCTCTTAAAATTATTATCAAGCGCTGTAAGTATTTCTCCAAAAGACTTTTAAGACTTTAATATATTTTTGCGCTAATCTGTTTTATAAACTGTGTTTTGGTTATCTGGTCATACTGATAATTGTTAGTTTTTGGTAAATGATTACTTCCATGGCATTGTGCACGCATGCGTGGGTGTGTGTGTTTTGAGAAAACTGTATTTAAGATTTTTTGGGTGTGTGTGTATCACCCCCAAGCCGAGATGGGATATTATCTCGGTGGAGCTCTTCTGGATACTCGGGAGCAGAATATACTGAGTCTCGTCACCTGGGGCTTTTGCCCGGAACTTAGACAGGATGGTAGCGCTCTCGATCCGACTCCGTGACTCCTCGGGTTGGTGGGGGTCAGAGAATGCTTGGCTATGTACGCTGTGGGCGCAGAACTGGGCATCACTCATATATCACTTGCACGATCATTACCCGTGGGGTGAAGATTGAGAGCCAGAGTATGTGGATGGTCCCTAGGGAAGGCCTTGGTGCATACGGTTAAAATTGAAATTAATGTAATTATTCCTGGATTTTATTTTGTGCCAAATGATAATTTTTGGCGTGCGTGGAAAAATTGTGATTTTTAAAAAATGGTGTTTTTTCTCAGATTTTACGCTTGGGTCATCATGTGCATGCATAGCATTAGTTGTTTTAATATATTTTTTGTCTTTGAGCATTTTGAGTTTTACTTACCTACGGTACCATCTTTTTGGTACTGTAGATTTTGATATAGGTTTTGAGGAGGCTGAGCCCGAGAATATGGCTCTGCCTGAGGAGTAGGGACATTGGCTATATTTTATATTTGCAGATTATTGCCGCTTATGCTTATTGTATTTTATTTGATTTGATGTTGTTTTATAACAAAAATTGTATTATGTTGACATGTGGATTTTCAGTACTTTGGTATTGTATTAAACTCTGGTATTTAGTTATTTGACATAACCTTTCCACTGCGTATTGTTTATTGTACACGTGTTGCATTGCACACACTCAGCACATGTCGATGGGGTGCGTGACCGTGTCGTCATCATCCCGGTGTCTCGATTTTGTGTGTGTCCATACATGAAAGTCGGGGGCGCCATAGGTGGTATCAGAGCGGGTTGGCTCTGGACAAAGCCATGTGTCCCTTAGGTGAAGTACTAGAATTTTTAAGCTTGATTTGAAGTAGTTTTGGAATTATTTCATTTGTGTTTAATGTGTTGTTTTATTTGTTTTAATTGTTTTATGTTACATTATTTAATTTAAAATTGTTTTATTTATATTATTTTGCGTTCTAGTTGGAACTAAAGTGAGGTTGAGGTTTATGCTTTGACAGAAAATGGTAAGGCGAGGAGACAAGATAAGAAACCTATAGAGGAATCCTCTCACGGTGAGATTGATAATGCCATTGCTAGAGCCTTGACTAGAATGGCTGACCTCTTCCATCAAAATATCAGACCGCCACCAATTGATCGAAACTTGGTTATGCAAGTGGGGTGCTCTTATGAGAGGTTTCTTAAGCATAGGACCCCTATGTTCTTTGGAGTAGAAGATCCCCTCCAAGCTAAAGGTTGGATCAATGGGATTGAGAGGACATTTGAGATTTGTGGGTGCACTGAAGCTCAACAAGTTCTGTATGCCATTTATTTGTTGCAAGGAGAAGCAGCAAATTGGTGGAGGGCGAAGTAGAATCTCCTGGAAAGAGAGTTTGGATCCTTAGCCGCTGTGTCGTGGCAGCGTTTTAAAAAGGAGTTTGATGATCGGTTTTTCCCTCCTGCTGTGAAAAGGCAGAAAGCTCAGGAATTCAATAATCTGGTTCAGGGGAATATGACGGTGGACTAGTATTCACGTGCTTTCTTAGAGCTTGGGCGTTTTGCACCCCATCTTATTGCCACTGAGGAGTTGCAAGTGGAGTGATTTCAAGAAGGTCTGCATCCTGAGATACACAAATTCATGATTTGTCAGTGAATTACCTCTCTCCATGAGTTGATTGATCTGGCTACTATGGTGGAGCGAGAAACTAGTTGGGCTGTAAGCTGCCCTCCAGGCCAGGAGAGGAGGAGTTTTACTGGAGAAGGTAGCAGTTCTGGGTCTCCACAGAAGTTTGTTCAGAGGATTGGGTCCTGATCTCAAGCAGCCCCTGAGGTTCGTATGGGAGGTCGAGGTCCAGTTTGCCCCAGGTGTAATAGAGCTCACGAGGGCGAGTGTCCCTTGGGTGGGATTCGATGTGATAGATGTGGCCAGCCGGGACATCTATATCGTGAGTGCCCTAACCAAACTCAGAGAAGTCGAGGGGGCCGACGCGGTGGAGGAGCTAACCAGAGGCAAATGGTTCAAGCCAGAGTTTATTCAATGACCCCTAGAGATGTTGATTATGAGTCGCCAGCTACTCAGGATGCTGGTGTGATTACAGGTATGAGTTTAATTTAATTTTTGGATTTGGTGTTTGGTATAAATTGTTTGCTTGAATTTGTTTGGGGTGTATGTGTGCTTCAGGAAGAGTTCGCCTCTATGATTTTTATGCTTGTACGTTGTTTGATTCTTGGGCTTCTCAGTCTTTTATATCAGCCACCTTTGTGCAGCTATGTAACTTGGTCACGGAGCCCTTATCCCAGTATTTGGTTGTGGCTCTTCCTAATGGGGAGATGGTGTGTTGCTCCAAAATCGCTTTAAGTTGTCCTTTGGATTTTGATGGAAGGACACTTGATGCGAATTTGATTGTTTTCAAATTGCTGAGATTTGATATTATTCTTGGAATGGACTGGTTGTATCGGTATTTTGCAAGTATTAATTATAGAAATTGGATGGTTAGCTTTCAACTTCCGGATGGGGATTTCTTTGAGTATGTGGGAAGTAAGCTAAGAGTGAAGCCAACAGTTATATCAGCAATGCAAGCGAAGAAAGATATAGCTTGTGGGGCGGATGCTTTCCTAGTCCAAGTGGTTTTTTCGCCATCTGGAAATAAGACTTTAATGGATATTCCCGTTGTTGAAGAATTTCCAGATGTCTTTGTAGAGGATTTGCCTAGGTTGCCTCCAGTTCGTGAAATGGAATTTGTTATTGATTTGGAACCTGGAGCAGCTCCAGTGCACAAGGCTCCTTATCGTATGGCACCAGCAGAGTTGAAAGAGTTGAAGATTCAACTGCAAGAATTGGTCGATAAGGGGTTTATTCAACCGAGTACTTCGCCATGGGGAGCACCAGTTTTATTTGTTAAAAAGAAAGATGGTACTCTCCGGATGTGCATTGATTATAGAGAGCTCAACAAGGTGACCATCAAGAATAAATATCCTCTTCCAAGAATTGATGATTTATTTTATCAGCTTCAAGGTGCAGCAGTATTTTCTAAGATTGATTTGAGGTCAGGGTATTATCAATTAAAGATAAGAGATAAAAATGTACCCAAGACGGCCTTTAGATCAAGATATGGGCATTATGAGTTCAAGGTGATGCCTTTTGGGTTGACAAATGCTCCTGCAGATTTTATGGATTTAATGAACCGAGTATTTCGACCGTATCTGGATTCTTTTGTGGTGGTATTCATTGATGATATCATGATTTATTCCCCAGACTTGGAGGAACATGCTTATCACCTTCATTTGGTACTTGGAAAATTGAGGGAACATCAATTGTATGCTAAGTTAAGTAAATGTG
>QEOT01000479.1:3070-19424 GCA_003123785.1 Pterocarya stenoptera
AAAAAAAAAAAATTGCATAGTTAGTTTAGTGTGTATGTTTAAGATTTTTCAGTGTAAATTTTATTTTTCACTTTCTCAGAGTGAATAGTAACCTCAATAGTAGCACCAAGTGGAATGTTTTCAAATCATAGTGTGGAATGTCCAAATTAGGATAGAGTAGTTTTATTTGGACACTTGAAAAAATCTTAGCCACACTTAGTGAATAGTATTGGACACTTGGCACTAAGAGAAACCATGAGATGAATTGTGAAGGAAATCAAGGTACGAGATCATGTCACTTCAGCAAAACCTTATTCTATCCAACCATCCAAAATGTGCCAAACCAAAAAAGGTTTAAACCCTAGTGAAATCCTAAATACTTAGAATCTAATTGAAACTCCAAAAGCTTGGATGAAACCAAAACTCTAAACGGTTTCCCCAAACCGTAAAGTTGACTTCCAAACTCTATTTGATCTGATTTCTAGTATTGTATTTAATCACTTGATTAAATCACTTTCACATGCTATTAATTTCTCAAATTCATGTTATGCCACCATTATTCAACTCTTTAAACATTCAAAATTTGATTGGGTTTAGAAAATTGGATTTGGGCTTGATAACATCTCAAGCTCTAACCAAATCCTATTTAAACCCAAAATGAAGCCCACTTGTTTAAGGCATATTAAAGCCAACAAATTTTGGCCACCTTGACAAAGCTTCCTAAGAAAGTTTCTACCCACCCGAGGAAAATCAACCTCTACCATCAACAACCTCAAATAGTCCTTTGATGTGAGAGGAAAATCTACCTCATCACCTCCCTTCGACACGGCAGCAGTAGCAGTCATTCCCCTAAATTATTTTTTTACCTTTTTGTGTCCTAACCACTATACCTCAAGATTTTATACAAGGCCATACCTCTCTTTTCAGAAGTATTTGAGGTATACAAGTCATCATTTCCCTCACTTCACCACTTTTCACCCTCATTCTTAGAAACAAACCCTTAGAAGCTCTATCAGGTAGATTCCAGAGGCTTTTTGTGTGCCATTTTTGGAACCTTTCTAGGTAGCTTCTTACAATGATTCTTTCATCAAAGTTGTTCATATTTAAGTCTAGTTTCGGTGGGTATCCCTTTTATTTGCTTTCATGATCTTTGATCAGTAAAAAATTCTTTTTAACTATGGAAAGGGCAATCTAGGCGATAATCTGGATAATGTGTTGTATTTTAGAGTCTTTGACCAAGCTAATGGACAAATATTGGTCTAAAATTTTAATAGAGTATTTTCAACATATTTCTATGAATATTTTTTGGAGATTAGTTTCATGATTAAAGCTTTGATGAAATATTTTCTCAGATCTAAAAACTTAGAAACTGGAAGAGGAAAAACAGTTTATGTTTTAAGAAAATTTGGATCTTTTGTGGTTTAATTTTACTCCAATGGCTTTGATATTATTATTTTATGATCCTAAGTCTTTAATCTACATGTTAGAATGTTAGGTTGAAGGTTTTCTGTATTTTTTTCAAATATATGAATTTTTATGTAAAAGAATATTCGGTTGGGTCAAAAGTTTGATGATTTCGACTAGATCTATATTTTGGTTTATTTCTAGCCATGTAATTTTAAGTTTAATGCTTGGATCTACTTTAAGACACATTTTTAAATCATATGATGTTTTGGTTTGAAGATCACATCATGGTATGGCTCGGACCAAGTGTTTGATCAAAGAAAGATTGATAAAAATATATATATATTTAACTAGTTGTTGGAGCTGAGTACTCCAAGTGAAAGTTTGTGATTTTCAATGACTTTTACGTGTTGATTCAATTCATGTTAGTTCTTAGAAATGTATTATGAATATATTAGAAGTAAGTTTTGAATTTTAGTTAAAGGATCTTTTTACTAAAAATTTTTGTGTCTATGAGAAGTATATTTTTGTTGAATGTTTTAAGCATGTTTTGAAACTTAAGATGTGAGGATCTTTGTTATAATATTTCAGTTTGATCATGAGTTTTGGAGTTAGAAGATATTGCAACAAAAATCAAGAGATATGTCATTTGGAAGTTTCAGCCCTATGATGTTTTTCATTGTTGTGATTGGTTTTAAATATTTTTTATGTTGATATTTAAATTTAGGACAAAATTTACATTAAGAATGTAAAGTTTGGTAATTTTTGAGATTAGAATGTGAAATCCATAAGTTATGGATAAAATGGTCATTTTTTCACATGTAGAGGGTAAAATGGTAATTTTACTCTAAGTTAGCATTTTTCATTTTTGTAATTGTTAGTGATAAAGTTTCTAACTTTTAGAATTCCTACTTATAGTTTCTTGTGTTTTGTGCTTAATTCCCATAACGCGATGATCACTGTAAGTTAGCTTTTAACTTACTGTCAAATTACTATGTATGTGTGTTATTAAGGAAACTATTAGTTCTGTTACAAAGTAGTTATCTGTTACATGTTATTTCATGTCACAAAATAGTTATCTGTTACACGTTATTCCATGTCACATAATGGTATCTATTACACATTATGTTATGTCACGTAATATTATTTGTTACATGTTATGCCATGTCCCATAGTGTTTATATGTTAGATGTTATGCAATATTACGTGTTGTTTATCTGTTTAATGTTATGTCAAGTCATGCATCTTACGTATATCTCACGTTACGTATGTCATGTAATCTTTCATTTCATTCCACTTTACGTCATGTCTCGTGTACATAGTGTGTCTCTAAAACAGTATTTTCTCAGTCAGTCATACCTAGGATACTCGTGATGTCATCACTATGATTGTCAAAGCATCTCTATTTATAATTCATGCGAGGTACTTCCAGCGTAATCATTTTGATTGTTAGAATACATATACTCAAATGCTCATAGTATTATCATTCTGATTGTCAGAGTATTACTAGATACTCTTGGTATAATCATTCTAATTGCTAGGGTATCTCATTTAAATTACTCATGGTTTAATCATTATGATTGTCTGAATATTTCTAACGGAGTATGTTGGGCAGAATCATTATGATTGTTCACTATTCTTGAAGAAATAACTAACGAAATCATTTTAATTATCAGAGTTCATGTTCTCGTTATATTTAAGTTCATGCTCATGTTTAGCTTATTGAAGAAGATTTTAAATTCATGTTATTCAGATTAAGCTCATGTCATGTCAAGTTTCAAATTCATGTTACGTTAAGTTCAAGTTAATGTTATTCAAGATCAAGTACGTGTTCAGTTAATGTTTCAAGTTTGCGATCAGCTCAAGTTTCAATTCATGTTAAGTTCATATTCAATTTCAGGTCAAGTTCAATTTATGTTCATGTTTATGTTTAAGTTCATGTCCAAGTCAGTTCATGTTCAAGTTCATGTCATGTTAAGTCAAGTCTCAATTAAGTTCATTTCATGTCAAGTTTAGTTTCAATTCAGTCTATGTTGAAGTTCAAGTCATGTCAATTCATGTCATATTAAATGTCAAGTCACGTCAAACTTATTTATAACCATGTATGCATTCCTGTTTTTACTATCATGCATGCATCTCTGACCTATATGTTAAGTTATTTGTTATGTTGCTGAGATTTATAATCAAATTTTGTCGTGATAGTCGTAACTACATTCCCCTTGAATGGTAAACTATGTGTCAGGATCAAACGACACACCAAAGGTCGACTGACTGGAGATGGTCGATTAGACGGCAACGACACGATGTGGAGCTCATAGCCTCAATGCTCTCATTTATCGTTAGTATTATGGCATGCTTGACTGAGTTACGTGAGCTACTCAATGGATTAGCCTAGTAGTTGATTTAGTTCGTACTTGTTCTTAAGGAAATCAATTTTTAGTACTCTTATGATTATAGACCTTTTAGACTCATGATGTAATAAAAAAGGCCTACCACTTTAATGTTTATGGATTATGTTTTAAGCATTCGGGATATCTTCATTTTGGTGCATAGTATTGCTCAAGAAAGAAAGAAAAATTATTCGTTGTAAATATTACATACTATGTTTTGCATCCTAAGTGCATTGTATCTTTATTTGTCATGACGGGGACAGGTAATCTTGTGTTGTATATCCCAACGCTTCAGATGTCCGTCTGATTCCAAGCGAAAATCTGGAAGCGTCACACCCTCTCATGCCACCACCTCTACACATTTCACCCTTAGAAAGTGCTTCAAAGCACTCCACTACAAGCTAGGCCAATCCCCTTCAATAAACCTCAAAACCGATTGGCAAATAAGAAGGTGTAATGAATCATGTTGACCGAAACCTATGTGCATCCAAACCTTTTCCTTCATTTTCTACTCAAACCCAACCAAGTGACCACAACTCACACCTCTTTACCCACCTGAGATATCCACTCAGTGCTTGTAATTATGCCCTCAAATTAGACCAAGAGAATAGAATAAGAAATGGATCAAAACTGGACAACTTTGAAGAATCAAAACCGTCGGCCATCACTTGTATTTCTTTGTGATTTTGTTCCAAAATTCTGAACCAATACAACCCCTTGCAACTATGGACACCTTCTATTACTTGACCATGGTTTAATGATGAAGCTTTAGGTCACCATTCAACTCACCAAAGTGATGATACAACTGAATTGTTGCACTCAACACCCCACCGCCCACATCCGCCTCTAAAAACCTTCACCCTTCAGCCAAACTGTGCTCCTCCTTGCCTCTCACCCCTCCAGTGAATCCTATAAATACCCCCACTCACCCCTCACTTCTTCATAAAACCTCCTTTAGCCTTCCTCTAGCATTCTTGAGAGCAAAACACTTATAATGTGAGAGAAAAGTTGGAGCCAAGTAGCTTGAGTGAGGTTCTTGAAGTGAGTTGAGTTTTGAGAGCTCAAAGGTCACAATTTATGTAAGTAATCTTGCCTTATCTCTTGTTGGGTGTTAGATTGACATGTTAGGCTCTGAATTAGGGCATAAGAATGAAGACTTTGATTGAGTTACATAAGGTTTTACTTGAAGAGATGCATTTTGGTTCAGATTTGAAGTTATGTTTGAGTAAATTGTTTTGGGATGGAATTTTAGCCATGACATGTCTTGATATTATCTTATATGTTTTACTAATGTCTTGAAAGACTTATTGAAGGTGTAAATTTAGGGGGGAAACAACATGTCATGATAGATTTATAAACCTGTATCTTTTGTAGATTTTAGCTAGGTGCCCAAAGCATGAGTGTTAAAGATCTAGAAAGGATTTGTTATCAAGATGAGAGTTAGAATGCATGATTCATTTATGCTTTAAAACTCACATTGACAAAGAGAAGCTAGAAACATCATGCATGCACTTAGTTTGAAGGTTTTATGATGATTTGGTGTTATTCAATGTATAAGTGTTGGGATAAACTCATGTGACCTGAATATAAGTTATAAACATGTTCTAAGATCATATTTATGGATTTATACTTGATGGGATTTGATCACACATGCATATATTGAAGCAATAGGCTTGAAATCACTAAAATGGTCACCAAAAGCATGCCACGGGTTGGTTAAAAATTTCATCGTAGTTGTTTGATTCTTACAACTCTAAGGTCATATATGGATTTATAACTCGGAAAATATGAATTTTGTGCAATTTGGTAAAATATTTGGGATCAAAATGTAAATAATGAAAGTTTAAGGTCTTAGTGGCAATTTTAGGAATTATAGGTGTAATTTTATAAATATTATTGTTTGAACCTTTTTTATTTTGAACATCTTTCTTAGTTTTACACTTTCTAACTTAGAATAACCTTTATTATAGACACACCAATTTCCTAAGTACCCGAAAAGTTTATAAGCTTGCTTCTAACTTAATTTTAGATAATTTATTTATGATTCTTGTATAAGCGCCACATTCATTTATAAATGTCATTTTGTGCGTGAAACATCATATGATACATTATTGAACATTTAATTATTTGCTTACATGACATGTAAAATTTTCACCATTGTCGCATATTGCATCTATAAATATCACTTTTCATGAAGCTTACTATATATGCATATGTCATGAAATACATTTTTCAAGCATTACATGAAAATAAATTTGGTCATGAACCCAAAGGTTAGGTGGGGAAATTATCCTAGTGGAACTCCTCTCTCCACTTTTGAGTGATTAAAAATGGAGTAGTAACACTTGA
Source organism: Pterocarya stenoptera (assembly GCA_003123785.1). Taxonomy (NCBI): domain Eukaryota; kingdom Viridiplantae; phylum Streptophyta; class Magnoliopsida; order Fagales; family Juglandaceae; genus Pterocarya; species Pterocarya stenoptera. Next base: position 9,193 of record QEOT01000479.1, read on the forward strand.
ATTGACAAAGAACCGTTAATGAGTTTCGAATGGATTCTTTTTAAAAAATGTTAAAGCGAAGTCATTTGTGGCACCTAATGCTGTGGGTACATACGTGATGATGATATGTTATGATGAAATGTTATGATACTAATGCTTTGGGTTACAAGTCTACAAACAACTTAGTTTCAATATGAGTTGTACTACGGTCACCGGTAGGTACTCATAGTGCATATAGGAAAATTGTGATGATACCATACATTATGTTAATGATAGTTTTAATAATGTTGAAATGTTATGTTTTTGAAAAGATGAAGTGAAGAATGTTTTCTGTAAGAAAATGTGCATTTAAATTTTTCTGAAAAATGTTGAGAAATCTCGATGGGAGACAAATAAGGAGTTTTCTGCATATCTAGCATGCATCTTATGTTTATCATTTATCATGCATATTTTATCCCTATGCAAGTTGACTGTTTAAGTTGTGTCAGGACAGGCATACTATGAGCAGATGAACCGTTGGCTTCAAATGGTTGAGGATGAGCCCGATCCTGAGAAGAGGCTGGATTTGATCTTAGTATTTATAGTGATGGCTCTATATATCATAGAGTGGATGAGCGATTTGATTTGACTATGTAGGATTTGTATTAAGGAGATTCTATCTCTATGTCTGAACTTATGTTGACCTCTTAAGTGAGATAGTATCTATTTTTGGTTAATTAATCATTTGGAATGTTTAGTTCATTCTGGCATAAACTTTTTTTTTTTTTTGTCACCCTCATTCGCTGCAATTATTGCATATTGTTATTGGCATAGTAAGATGTATTGTCATAAACGATGATATGTAACCATGTGTTGCATGTCGCAACGTTCTAAAACTCTGTTACATCCTAAGCTATGACTTGGGAGCGTCACAATAATTTTGATGGATGCACAAAAACAAAAATTGAATAAGCATAGAAAGAAAGAGCAAAAATTGTTAACTTTGATACAATAAGGTGTCAAATATATAATTTTTCAAAGCAGAGGACGCATGGAAAATTTGTCTAAAGAGGAGTATAGATGCAAATTAAATGTATCAAGTAAGAAATTAGAAAATATTTATAAAATATGCTCACACCCCTAAGGCTAACGAGGAACAAGAAAATTGAAAGGAACAAGAAAACATACCAGAACGGCGACGTTTTGGTCTCCATGGCTGGGCTCTTTGTGGGCCTGGCCTTGAGTCTGGGCTTGGACCTAGGTATTAAAAAGGTGGCTGCTCTATTTGTACATGTGGTTGTTGTGTATGACCTAGAGTGCTTGCCTACATATATATAAATATATATATATATATATATATATAGTTAGTAGTGAGATTGAGATTGATGTGCGGCAACCCTAAGATGATCTCCTACATGGATGGGTCTCATTCTTGGGCTCAAGCCTTGGGCCTTCTAATGGGTTTTAGTAGTTTTCTTGAGCTCGGCCTATCATCATTTAGCAAATTAATCCTAAGAGGTGAAGCCTTGGGACCCAAAATGAGCTCAACACAATATTTGTTAGCTTTTTTAAAACAAACCATTAGTCAATTACCTGTTAAATATGGGCCCGCTTGTTCAAAAGGTTAATTGGGTCTTAACCAATTTATCAGGCCCAATAAAATCCCTAGTCATCTAAAATAATTTTCTGGGCCCATGGTCTATTCTATATTGTCTAAATACGAAAAAAACATATTTACCATAACACCCCAGAGATTTTTACTTTGCTATTTATTTAGTATTATTATTTTATTTGTAATTTAAAGATATTTGAGTGAGATTGTTATTAGGCACAATCAATCGTTTTCGTTTTTATAAAAAGAAAAAGAAAAAAAGTCTTGGTTTTTCATTTAACCAATATCGTATACTTGATTTTGGCTTTTATTATGTGTGACAAAGGAATTTGTCTCTTTCTTGTTTTAATCAATCTACTCTTTTATCTTAATTTTCTCTATTCTTTTATTTGGAGATATATATAAATATATATATTTATAAGAGTAGATATTCAAGAAGACTAGCTCCGTTTGGATAGACAGTTCAGATGATATGAGATCTATTGAATAATAATTGAATGAAATATTGTTAGAATATATTTTTTAGTATTATTTTTATTTTGAGATTTGAAAAAATTGAATTGTTTATTATATTTTTATATAGAAATTTGAAAAAATTGTAATGATTNAAAGGAAGACCGCAGCTAAGTGAGAAATAGATTTTTGGTTTTGGCACTGAATATTGTACCTCTCTTTGAATTGAATTACTCACCTTTGAATTGAATATCCAAAAAAAGAATAAACGAATTTCGGTTTGTACACGCACCTCGATGTGGGCTAACATATGGAAAAGCAACACAAGTCTCGTGAGAGGTAATGAAAACCATGCCATTTTAAGTATTAGCTTTTCATCCTTTGGTATCGTCCGAAACTCGTTACATATTTTTTAATTTTTTAATTTTTAATTTTTAATTTTTATGATTATTTTTTAATTTTTAATTTTTTTTAAATAAAAAAAGATAATTTGATGGTGATAAAATTTGACTTTTTTTTATATAATGAGATAAAAATAAGATAAAAATATAATTTATAATATTATTCTTTTAATAACGTCTATATTAAAATTACATATTTTTTGAATAAGAATTTGTCCCTTTAGGACCCAATTCACTCCAACAAAAATGAATCTCATGCATTTCGTGCATGATGGCTAAGCAAATGGGTATCAAAAGTAAACGTGGCTCACGTTTTCCATACTTGGATTCTAATCTTTAACTACACATGCACAAGATGTTGATCTCGTGACTCTTTTATATATAAATATATATATATATATATTTATATATATGACCCCGAATGAGAGCTGGTTCTAGTATGTGTATTTTTATGTATTTTTTTTTAGTTTTTTTTTTATATAAAATTTTTTAATAATTTTAAATACTTAAAAAAATAAAAAAAATCATAATATCATTAAAAAATACTTCTTTATTTTATTTTATTTCGTGATTAAAGAAATATTTTTTAATAAGAAAGTATTTTTTAATAATATTCTAAATTTATTTTATTTTTTAATATTTAAAAATATAAAAAAAATTATATAAAAAATACCTGAAAAAAAATACATAAAAACACGCCAGCGGTAGCTCTCAGCGCAGTACTCATATGACCCCCCGTGCAATTTCTGTTCCTGTTTTGACCGTGAAACTACAGAGGTACTTTTTTGTGGTGCACGAAACTTCCTGCACCTTAACTTTTTTATGCACCTAGACATCGACCATGTCCATATGGCAGCGTGGTCCTCCAACCCTAGGGCCCCGGTAGCTTTTCTTCCAACGCAAAATATCAAGCCCTTTAGCCAAAGGTCCCCCCCACAAAGATACATTAATAAAGCATTGAGAAGCAAGAGGAGTGTAGATATCTGATCGAACACGTACGCCTATAGTATATGTTTCAACCTCCTCCTTAGCCTGGAAGTCGTGCACTCTCCTCTGCCAAGTTTCCTGATAACATTACTGATACGTGGAAATTAAGAATCTCAATGAAGTTCAATATAAAGATATTGTTTGATAAAACCTTTTTTTTAATTTTTTTTTTAATTATGTTTGATAGAACTTACATTAATATAAACATATTGTTTTTTTTTTTAAATGCTAACAATAAACCAAACGATTGAGTCAACATAAGGCAAAAATATGACATCGATGAGCTATTAGGACTAAAAACTAAACGCCAACAAAAACAGCCATGGGGCTTTAAACCATGCTCACAACGACTAAGAACAATTGGGCTAACGAATAATTGATGAAAATAGCCACAGCAAACGAAGTTGCACAGAAGAAAATCGAATCGTATAAAAACAAATATTCCCCACTCATTGTCAATTATCTTTCAACTTTTGTAAGTTAAAGCTAAAGGGCTCTAAGAGCACTGGCAGCCTAGCCAAATGTCAGAGCCTAAGAGCACTAGCATTGGACTCATCAAATGAGTCCAATCTTCAAAATTTGATGATTTTAAGTTTAAAATCCTGACATTGGATTCACCATATGCTCAAATGTCAAGCTTTTAGCTACAGTAGCTTTCCTTTCATCTTCAAATTTGAAGACTCACTATTCACACTCTATAACCATTATTTTATTTACTTAAATTATTGTTTCTCAATTTTGAGCCACAATATATTTAAATTGAGAAATACTAATGTAAGTATCAAATTAAATTATTAATTAACATATAGTTAGTGTAATTGTAAAATATAAAAAAAATAAATTAAAAATATTATTATTAAAAAAATAATATTATATTATTATTTTGATGAATCTAATAGCTAATACAATGTGAGATTATGGATAGGAAGGTTTTGGATTTATGAAAAATGTGTACTTTTCATCAAATTTTAAAGATAAAAATGATGAATTCAATGCCAATGCTCTAATCAAATTTTGTCTAACTTATATTAAAATTGTTTGTATTGGAGTAGTCAAAACTTCAATATTAAAATTGTCTATATTAGAGTAGTCAAAACTCCAATGCTCGACCTTTGAACTACAATAAAGTCAAATTATTTTTCAAAAGTTCTACTTTTCATTTCCAAAACATTTTTTTAGTCTAAAAATATTTTCCAAGTTCTATTGTTCAATTCCCATTTTCCTTTTCTTTTTTTTTTTTTTTTTGGTCTCTCTTCCTTTAGTTGGGTGTATATGTTGGATAATTATGTTGAGGAAAATAATAGTTGAGAAACAATAATTTTAAGTAAAAATTAAATTATTAATTAATATATGAAGTGCATTTGTAAAAATATAAAAAATATTATTATTATAATATATAATATTATATTATTATTTTGACTTTAAGATGTATTGTCTAATGTGAATTTATATCTCCAATTATTTTGATTTTAGCCAAAACCTCAACTTTTGTAAATTTTCGACTTGACAATGGTTAGACTGCCAATGCTCTAATACCGTGATAGAGTTTAGAATACAATAAGAATTGAGATGGAAAAAAGAAAGAAAAGTTTTTAATAACTCCGTGGAATACACCTAATAAAGTACTTACCTAACATATATACAATACGAGTAGTTAAGATCAAGCGTGACATTAACCAATAGTTCTAATACCATGATAGAGTTTAGAATAAAATAAAAATTGAGATGAAAAATAGAATAAAATTTTTATTTATAAGCCATTATGACATAACTTGATTTAGAAGATAAATTTTAAAACTTAAATCATATAAATCAAATATTTATTATTTAAATAATATGAATGATGTACCCTACACACCGACTTGAGAATAAAATAATTCAAAAGAGAATGAGAGATAATAACTTTCACGACAACTTTTTTTTTTTTTATTCACACTAAATTGAATATAAAGCATAAACTAGATCCAACGTGAGTATCACGGAGATTTGGATACAATTTTTTTTTTAATTTATCTCATTTTATTTAATAATTATAATTTTTTCAAATTTCACAAAAAATAAAAGAAATAATTCAATTTTTTTTTCAAATACTAAAGAGATAATAATATTAAAAATTAATATTTTAAAAATATTTTATTTAACTTTCATCTTAACTCAAGTTCGTTATAACTCACTATGCAAACTTATCCTTAGCTTTCTTTTAAGCTGTTCAGTCAGAATCAACAAATACTTATAAGAAAATTATAAGTATGCAAATGCCAAAAATACTTATAAAATAAAATCTTTTGCTATAATTACTATTATCTTTAATGAGATGAACTTTTCCGATGCACGTGATGTCAGAAGATCCAACGATCATGCATCAAACCATATATAACAAATGAGATGAAAGCTGGAGAGTGCATCACATTTCTCCAAACCAATATTTCCCCTTAGAATCCAAAAAAATGAGAGTGTTGCGTGTGAAGCTGCAAATGCAAGTAAAGAGATAAGAAAATGAAGCCAAGCTTCATATGGTGGGAAGGCTTTTTCCGCGTCAGTACAAATGATTGCTTGGGAGATGGTCCCAAAATGGTGGCCCTGCATACGCAACTTTGATAAAAACTCCTACTGTAGAGCAATACGTGACTCCATCTGGAAATCAGTCTCAACCCCAATCCAGCTTTCCTCTTTTTGTTTTCTTCTTTTGGGTCTAAATTGGCCAGAGATCCGAATAATATGCATGATCAGATCGATAGAGTTAATTTAGAGATAAAGATATTATACAAAGTAAATCTATATTTTAATGTGATTTTATGAAATTCGTTAGATTTACTTTATAATAAAAATAATTTTATAATTTGACATATCACATCAAATCACGTCAAATTATGAATTTACTATTATATAATTCATTTATGATTAAAATATTTTCCTTAATTAAAGCACCGTCTATTTGTGATGGATGAGTTCTTGGCCCGGATGAAGCCCAGCTGCATCGTGGAGGTATATGTACAAGATACATGTAACTCCATCAAAACGTACGTAGGCACCAAATTTTATTTTAATTTAATTTTTTGTCCATTAATGCCGACTAAACCTGACCACAAAATTTTTATCTAAAATACCTAAAATATGAGAAATGTTAACTTTACCACAAAAAACATACAAAAAAAACTTACATATCAATGTGGTTTTTATCGTATTTATCTTTTTAAAAATTAGCATTGCTATATTCTTATTTATGGGGGATTTGAGTCTATCTAGCTAGACGGATTTCACGAAGATTCTCTAAACGAAATCGAAGCGAAAGAATATTATTTCCAGATGCTTCTTCATGATCATTATGGAAAGATAGTTGATTTTATCACCTAACCAACTCCCTTGATGGTGTCTTAGTGATTATGAACGTAGTGTAGTGGGTAAGAGTTATTGTCCGTGCCCACCGATTGCTAGTTGAGCTGCTACCATTATTGACAGTACCCTAGTAGCAATGATAATACTCTCTTTTTGACTTACCATCTATTATAACCTAAGGGTATTTATTTTTTTTACATTTGGGGAGGAGGGATTTTGAATCTAAATATTTTATTTTGAAGGTCGGAAGTTTATGTCAATCAGCCACGACTTTTGGCATAACTAAAAGGTATTAGATACTCACCAATATTTAAATATTTATAACCTATGATTCTTATCTTATGATAAAAAGATAGAGTTTATAAAATACAATGATCAAAATATGTTATAAATTACTTGGTTTCTCCAAGTAATATCGTATTAAAATTACAATGTAATATATCATGTTGAACTATATAAGTTTATAAGAAAGTTCTTTTATAATTTTTTTATGAAGTAAATATTTCTTAATTCAAAATATCATGCAATTAAAGTTCTTACGTAAATACTATTTTTAAATATTAATTATAATATTAGTTCCTAACTTCTCACAAATTTCCTATCTTTTCGAATTTAGCAACTAAATCCTTATGTTTAGAATATTTTGCAATTAACCCCTATTTGAGTTCCATCAAAGTCTTACCAATTAATTAATGGGTAATATTATATACTATTTTGAAGTGTAAAGTCTTCATGTACTCCATTTGAAAAAAAAAAGAAAGTAAAAATCATCATTAATAAAATAAATTTTCCCATAAATTTTAAATTTATCTATTTTTATATTGCAAATATCATTTCTATTAATTATATTGTTGACATTTTTAAATCACAAATAGTAAATACCCGAGAGGCTTTTATGGACCGTACATAAAAACTTTTTCAGGTTGTGTGTAGTATGTAAAAGCCAACCCGTAACTATATAAATATTGTTTTTTAAATAGACAATTAACTATTTTTTTAACTAGTTAGTAGTTTCATTTTTATTTTAATAATATTTATTTATTTTATTTTTCAATTAGTTTTTGAATTCCAACATAAAGTTTTTAGGAAACTCAAACACTGATTTTCCAATTAACCTCATTTTTAATCAAACCATATACACTATACAGTATAGAACGTGATACCGAATGAGAAATATTTTGGAACTCGAATTTGTGTTCTGAAGAAGTCTTTTTTTTATTTAATGATTAATTTTTTTTTTAATAATGTAAATTTTTTTATTTTTTTTAAAATATTTATAATGATTAAAAAATACATATAAAAAAGTAAAAAACTAAATATACTATTCAATCATCTTGAAACAACTATTTCGATGACCGTAACACCATTTATATGGAATTCATAGCATGAGATAAATAATAAATTTTTAAATTATAATGGGTTAGACAGTATGGGGTTGCACGGTCATTTTACAAGACACGCGAGCGCTTACGATACCGTCGTTTGTGGACGACCATTGGCCTACTTCGACGGCAGTGCCAACACACCGCACGCCCCTGCTGACTCACTCACCCTCACCCTCTCCAACCGCATCCCCATCCCATTAATTAATCGCATTCCCCATAATCATGCATACATCATACATCCATCTTTCCACCCACCCATGATATATACATCCATACGCGTTCCCTCGTGGACCAGACCCGCAACCGACCCTAGCTCCTATAAATCTCAACTCCGTCTTCCATTGCTACTCTTCAAACGATCCTTCTACAAGATCTCTAAGTCGGTCGAATAATTAATTGAATTTTTGTCATTCTGATTATCGCCAATGGGTGAGGTATGTCTCAAGTCTCTCTAGCTTCAGCTCTTCGATTCTTCATGGGGTTTCCGTATTGTTATGTGTTATGTTCTGTATGACTAACGTTGTCTTTTTTTTACTTTTCTTATTCCTCCTTGATTGGGAAAAGCAGAAAGTTCAGGGAGAGAAGAATGAGGGGGAGAAGAAGCCCGCCGACAAGAAAGACGATGGCAAAGCCCCCGCTGTTTTCAAGATGGAAATGCATTGCGAGGGCTGCGCCAAGAAAATCAGAAGAGCCGTTCGTGGTCTCGATGGTATACATGGAAATCCATGACTTTAATGACATTATGTGGTTTTGCTAATGTAATTGTAATCCGATCTTCAGTATATGTATATGAACTGTGGAGTGGATCCTCTCTCATCGTCCTCTCTAAAAAAATTCAACGCTGAATTGAAGCAGAGAATTGTTCCTGTTACGATTATCAACAAATTCAGCATGATTTGTTTTTGTTTCCAAATTCTGGGCATAAGTTGTTCCTCATTGCGTTGTTGTTGATGATCTATGTCTACAGGTGTTGAAGATGTGAAGACAGAATGTGCGGCAAACAAATTGACGGTAACGGGGAAAGCGGACCCCGCGGCCATCAAGGAGAGGCTGGAGCAGAAAACGAAGAAGAAGGTGGAGCTCGTCTCTCCGCAGCCAAAGAAAGATGGCGGTGGGGATAAGAAGCCGGAGGAGAAATCGGAGAAGAAGGAAGAGAAGAAGGAAGAGAAGAAGAAGGAACCCGAGAAACCCAAAGAGGTACACTCTCTAACCTGCGCTTCACAACCGGCCTCTCATTAACATGCGCCGTTGCCAGCTATGCCTTGCCGTTGCACACACGGTGCACTTTAGCTCTTGTGGGGAGATTAATTAATTAATTAATTTCGTTACCAACGAGGGGAGTTTTGAGTTAAGTTGTTATTATTCAAATCTGATTTTGTGAACTAATTTTATGAGCGATTTTTCTATGGATCCAGAGTTCTGTGGTCATGAAGATCAGACTGCATTGTGAAGGTTGCATCCAAAAAATCAAGAAGATCATACTGAAGTTCAACGGTGAGATATCACCAAACCCCACACCCTTTTCATTGTCATTATCTTTTAATTATTCAATAATTATTTGTTATTTTTTTTATATTGGGTTGTTATAGTGATGCAAAGTCACCAAACTCCAATTTTATTTGTTATTTTTAAAAAATAAATAATATTTCTCTACTCTTACCGTTGCGGCTAAAATATTCTGGAACACCCAGATGATTGGCTACCTACAATGAATGACATTTACCAATTATTTATTTCAATTGATGCTGATGCAGGAGTTGAGAAGTTGGAGGTAGATGCGGGGAAGGATCTGGTGACGGCGAAGGGCACCATGGACGTGAAGGAATTGGTTGCCTACCTCAAAGAAAAGCTGAAAAGGAACGTCGAGGTCGTCCCGCCCAAGAAAGACGAAGGCGGAGATAAGAAAGACAAAGAAGCCGGCGGAGGTGGCGACAAGAAAGAGAAAGAAGCTGGAGGAGGAGGAGGCGACGGTGGAAAGAAAGAGGAAGGTGGTGGGACAAAGGTGGAGGTGAGCAAGATGGAGTACCATGGATACCCATACGGAGCTCCGATGCACTACTGGCAAGAGGGACAATCGTCGTCGTACGCTCAGAGTTACCC
>QEOT01000479.1:20374-32034 GCA_003123785.1 Pterocarya stenoptera
GATCATTATCATGAATTATTTTATGTTTCGCGTGATTGTTACATATTTATTTTACGTTATTTGTACATATTATAAATATATTGTACTTCATTTCACTTTTGTACTGCACACAAACACATGGAATTGATCTTTTAATAAAATAGAGGTTTTATTCCAGACACTTCGGCTGCTTCAATCTGCTAGGTTTGATCTTTACAATCATCATAGAGACCCTAGATCCGAGTAGTTTAAGTAACGAGACCACAGTTAATATACCCACAAGATTGATGCTTGTATAAACTAACTTACTTACAAAAATAAAAGATTACGTGATAGTTTCTATTGAGAATTTTTTTAAAAAACTATATTATAAAATAACAATAAAAAAATATTATTCTATGAAAGACAGTACGAAATTTAAAAGAGAAGCAACATTTTTTTAAAAATTTTATTTTTATATGTATATAGCAAATTATAGAATTTTTATCTTTGAAACAAAAGCTCGCTTTGTGACGAAACCATAATTGTTAAGATCATTACAATCCATAGAGTTTTGAACCGGATTACAAAGAACCACACGTAGGGGTGAAACATATACATAATCATAGGAATAAGCTAAGGACCAAAAACAGGTGAAGAAAAGAGTCCAATGATCAAAATAGGGGCAAATCCATAGATGCAATGACAATTACTATACAAGAATAAAATTTAAGGATCCATAGCAACAATAAATAACTTACAGCGATGAGAAATCCAAGCAAAAAAAAAATGCATTAACTAGGGTAACATAAGATTCCAAACAACTTATACATACTTTCAAAGCAATAAGGGCTCCCGAGCAACATATGTTTAAAACAATAACAATTTTCGAGCAATAGATATACATATTAAACCCGTAACAGTTATTTAACATAAGCAATAAAAATTCTCTTGCAACATAACAAAAAACCAAAGCTCGTGATTTTGAGACTCTCAAGATCCTCCAACATCCATAAAGACCACCTTAAACCATTTTCTGCATTAACACGTGCACCATAGCCTCCCTTAAAATTTATGTGCACACTCTATATCCCATCGCCACACTGTGGGTAATTGCTGCCGATGTTATTTTGTCTCAAGAACTATTTACGACTGCCCGTGACCATCCTTCACCACAAATGTTCTCTAGCCTTCACCAACCGAGAGGCAACCACTCGACCCAAGATTGTTACAACCTCGCCTGAGTATGATGATACCCCAGCGTCAATCTAGGAGAAATTACTCCATTTTTAAACCCTGCTAAGTGACTATAAAACCCAGGGAAGTTCTACAGAGATAATACTACATCTCTACTTATAGTTGTGACTCACCCACGCACCATTTTTCTTGAAAAAAGCAAGCCAAACTTATATAATAATATGTTGGAATCTGAGGTAAAACCATAAAACTACATCCATAGTCATCATATGAGATGTGAAAATCAAAAGAAAAATTTACAGTTAGATTGCCTCACATAAAATTCATGTACCGATTATCAATTAAGACTGTCAATATTTTACTCGAGCTGTTTAAATTGGCACTTCCATCAACCAATATTTTACTTTGTAACTTCTATGAAACAAAACAGTTGAAATGAGGACTCGGGTTTGATTACAAAATAATACATGCATGTAAGAATGATTGTGTATTATTTTAGCGATATACTGAGCAATTGGACGAGTGTCCCATTTGTCATAAATCAAAATGGACATCTAAGAAGTAGAATGTGCCGCGGAAGGTTGTACGCTACTTTCTATTGATATCTAGATTACAATAGTTATTTATACCACATGCAATGACTGTAGACATGACATAGTACTCATCATCCAGAGTCAGAAATGATGGTGTCTTGTCACATTCTGTTGATTCTTAGGTTAGGAAGAGATTTGATTTGGAACACTCATGGTTTGCTGAAAAATCTCGTAATGTGCGACTTGGGTTGGCAAAAGATGAATTTAATCCGTTTGGGAACATAAGTACTAGTCAAAGTACTTGGATTGTTTTACTTATGCTGTAAAATTTACAATCCTGGAAGTGCATGAAAGATCAATATTTCATGATGAGTTTGCTCATTCCAAATCCGAGATCACCGAAAAATGATATAGATGTACACTTACAGTCATTGATTGCATAATTGAAAGATTTATAGGAGAATGGGGTCCTAACATGTGATTTATCAACAGATAACTCATTCAAGATGCATGCTACCGTGTAATGGATAATCAATGATTTTCTTCCTTATAGAAATTTGTCAGGTTGGAGTACTAAAGGGAAAATAACATGTCCAACTTGTAACAAATATACACAATTTGAATCGTTTACGTATGAGAGGAAACTATACTTCATGGGTCATCGTTGATTTTTACTTGGTGACCATAGATGGCGTGGAAATTCTAGGATGTTTGATAGCACTATTGAATGAGGGCACCCTTTACTATATTTTTCTGGTCAAGATGTACTTGCATAATTTGTAGATGTCGATTGTAATGAATTTAGTAAAAAGTAACGGAAGAGAAAACAAGCTGCAAATGACTTGAATTGGACAAAGAAAAGTATATTTTTTGAACTCCCGTACTGGTTGACATTAAATTTATGGTATAGTCTCGATGTTATGTATATTGAGAAAAATATATGTGAATCCATGTTGAGAACTTTCATGTCAATTGAAGGCAAAACAAATGATACATTAAACTCAAGGAAGAATCTGAAACGGTTGAGAATAAGACCGAAAATACTCTTGCAACAAAGTGGTTCGTCTGTTTACATGTCAATTGGATGATATACATTATCAAGGAATGAAAGGGCTATATTTTGTGAGTGGCTAATGAATATTAAATTATTGGATGGTTATGCCTCGAATCTAACATGATGCGTGTGAATAAATAACTAAAAAATTATTAGATTAAAAAGTCATGATTATCATGTGTTTCTATAACGTATCTTGCTTGTTGGTATTTGTCGGTACTTGACGAGAAATGTGTGCGTGGCTTTGATTGAGTTATATGTATTTTTTAAAGACTTATGTGCTAAAATATTAAATGTAGAAGCTTTGGATCGTATGAAATGAGAAATTACTATAATACTGTGTAAGCTGGAGAGTATTTACCTATCGTTATTCTTCGATGTTATGATTCATTTAGTCGTTCATTTACCACATAAAACTCGACTTGCAGGATTAATTCAGTATAGATAGATGTATTTCATTGAATGGTTCCTTGGAAAGTTGAAATGCACAGTGGGTAACAAGGTTCGCCCAAAATGGTCAATTACAGAAACATATATTGGCGATGAGTGACATACATTCTGTTCCAAATACTTCCATGGAGTTGACAAAATGTTTGATCGGCCAGAAAGAAACTTTGATGTTGACCAAACAAGATAATGAAATGGGTTTTTTGTGTTTTTCGTCCCAAAAAAACCACTTCTATTGTAGTGTGAGACAGAAACTCAAATAGAGAGAGATTGGATTGATGGCGTTGTGTGACAGAGGAGAGAGAGAGAGAGAGAGTTTGAGAGATGAGAATCAGGAGAAGAAGAAGGAATGAGGGGTATTAAACCCTAAATCCTAACAACGCCATTTTTTGTATTAAATCAATTGACATCGTTTCATTCTAATTTTGTTTTCCAAATATTACTTGTAAAACAACACCGTTTCAGTTAAGATATGTCGTCGTTTTGCCTAATCTATATAGATATATATATTATATCGGCTAGTTCAGTGATTTGTACTTGGTTTAAATTAGGACCGAACCGGCCGACATTGGTTTCAACAATTTCCTACCTCCATTCGACTAATTCTCTGTTGGTTTCGGCTGGGTTTGGACTCAGATGGCCTGTCACATTGGCGACGACCGATTCCATCAGTTTCTGTACAACCCTAGTTAGTGTGTACTATCATGTATTCAAGATAATGTTTTTTCTTTTATTTCTCAAGAAACAAACAGCTCACTAAATCCATGGTTTGTAATAAATTAATAACTGATATTTGAATCTGCACATGATGTGCATGGAAATGAGTAGCAAGCTACAACAATTAAAAAGTGGCTCTTACAAAGTCCGAACATCCATGAAGCGTTAAACAATGGTGGTAAAATTTTGAATTGACAATATTTAAGACGTTGAGGTTTGCAAGAATGACCTCAAGTTGTAAAGGCAAAACACATTATAGTATCTCTAGTCGAAAGAACTATTGCCCTCATTTTTTGTGTTTATTTTTCGGACTTGAAATCCATATATTCGACTATGGAATCGAGGTAATATTGATTTTTCTAATTTCTTTCTTTCTCTGAAAACGGAAAAGAATGCTTTTTATATTAATTGTTTTAAAATGGGGATAATTGAGAAACAAGTTAGCAACATTAATAGGCGGTAGAGGCTCCATTTGTTTCCTTTCATGTGTTCGGATCAGGTTGGAGTGGATAACAATTAGCAAACCGCTAAAAGTCATTGTCATGAAAGATGCCTTTTATACATGATTCAGAAGCATTTCTTAGTGATGAAAATTATATGTGTCATGCCTTTTTTTTTTTTTTAATCTTTTTGTAGAATACAGAAAAAGTGGCAACGTATTTCTTTTGTTCGATTGTAAACCATGATCATAGATTCCGATTGTAGCCCATAGAGCTAGAAGATGATACAAGCCTTGCCCGAGATCTATGGGCATAGGGGAGGAGCTACTCAGATTAAAACAGAAACGGATGGGTTAAATATAAAATCAGTAATTCAATTTTTAAGATTTTATAAATAGAATTGACGGTTGTCAATTTTTTTAATTAATATTGATATTTAAGAATTTGCTTACTTACAGTTAAAGTCGTGTTTCGCGCAATTTTAGGCCGGGTTTTAGAAATTTAGAATTTTGGACTTTCACCTGCACGTTTTAAACAAACATAAAAAATGGGAGTTTGTTATTCTGCCGTCCCATCCTTACCGTTGGGCGTACTGTTCAGTAGTTTTTTTTTTTAATAGATTTAAAGATTTTTAAAAAATAAAAAAATATACTAATACATTTAAAATTACTTTTTTAATCACTAAGTAAAAAATAAATATATTTTTTTTTTATCAAACGGTCAAATGAAGGTGTTGTTAAATAAAGTAGATATAGTAGTATTTTTCTTTTTTGTAATTCTCGAATAAAGAACAGAAAGAAGCATCCGATCATTTTAAGGATAAGGAAATCATCCAATTGCATGCATCATCTAGTGCTTGTACAACAAGGAAGTTATTGCTCTATTAAAATCTACGATTAAGACAGGCAATAAAGGATGATCTTACAATTACCGATGCCTCCGTCTCAAGTATGATATATGTAGTTGTAAAGTGTGTAAATTTTATATAGTTATTTTGAAAAAAAGTAGAATTTATTATTATAATTTTTTTTTTCTTTTTATATAGATCTTGTATATATTCATTTTTTATAAAAATAATTATGCAATGCTTGTGTACTTACTATACCTTCCCATCCCCTAATCACCAGCTAAATAAAAAAAATAAAATAAAAATCTCAAACGCAATCATTTGTGCACGGCTAGAGACGTGTGTGAGCTCAACGCTCTGTGCCCCTACACAATAAAACTTCGAAATTCAGGTAGTTGTATCTTTCAATAACGTTAAAACAAATTACCTGGATACAAAAGATCAGACTCACTCGATCTTTGTTTTTTCTCATGTCTTTCAAATTATTTATATCAATTAATATATCATTAATTACAAGCAATATATGATCTTATTTTTCTAAATCTCTTCAGAAGCTAGCACTCAAATAAACGAAAGATACAGAAGGCAATGTATTATTGATGCACCTGTATGTATTGACCAGTTGTTTTCCTTTCATTTTGATCTCCAGCTTGATATGTTATACATTTAGGTCTGGTTTGGATACTTTTTGTTACTACTATTTATTATTTTGTTATTACATTTTATCTAATTTTTATTATTATTTAATATTTTTTTATTATTATTCATAAGATACATGAGAATACCTACAATCCAAACGCAACCTTAGAATCAATTTGGAAATACAAATATTATCAGATATTTATAAACTATTTTATTACTATTTATAAATTATTTTATTATTAATAATTACAAATGATCTAAAACAAAAACATTAAAGAAACATACTAAAATATTCTTAACATTGACAAAAACCCTTACTACAGTATTTAAACCTCTACCCACGAGAACGAAAGCAAAAGAAAATAAAAGAAGCCGCCATTCACTGTTAATGCCCTAATCCTGTTGTTGGATAGACATCTGTTGCTGTTGGGATTCCACGTCATCCGGCCCCTATGTCACCGCTGATAAATGAATGAATAAAAGAAGAGAATTATGGCCGTCTAGAAATTAGAAAATTAGGTTGACTTCGGCATGCTTGCCACCTTGATGGTTGATCAGGATGGATTTTAATAGAACCTGAGGTCACTGCCTCCATCAAAGCCCACTAATTTACATTTAATTCACTAAAACCGGCCCATATATATTATCATGCCCGCATGCATGCATTAATTAATAAAACATATATTATAGGACTGATAGAGTCATGGAAAACGGCAGTCGCTTGAGTTGTGCACGTATTTTTCAAATAAACAAACATACAAAATATCAGACCTAACAAGTTTGTTAAAGGAGCAGGGATAAGCTTCGGCCAGATCAGCACAAGTCTTTCCCTTCCCTTCTGAGCATGTCACATTTTTAATTATATTATGGATAACGTTATATGCAGTCGTAGAAAGGAGCAGGGATAAGCTTCGGCCAGATCAGCACAAGTCTTTCCCTTCCCTTCTAAGCATGTCACATTTTTAATTATATTATGGATAACGTTACATGCAGTCGTGGAATGTATAAATATTGTGCAGTCACTTTGAAAAAGAATAAGATTGCAGTCATTTTGAAAAAGAATAAGGTCTACTATTAAATTTTTTTTTTAAATGATTACACAGTATTTATGCATAACTCATGACTGAAACTAGTATTTCTCTTATATTATTCAAATAATGGAAACTCATCCAATTGATTTTAACATATTTGCCAACAAGAATTTCATAAAAATACACAATATTGAGGCTTGGCATTTTGCTAGCTAGTTGTGGGCTATACAGGAATGCTCTTCTTTTACTAATACATCACCTTTNCGTTTCCAGAAGTATCGTTTAGTGAGCAGATGGGCCCAAACTATATACGTATGCGGGAGAAAGCTAGCTAGCAGGGAAGCAATATTAATAAAAATGTTGGCAGGAAAGAAAGAAGCCAATTTTTTAGGGATTATCGCATATGCTTATTTGCAAAACAACAAGAGAGGAAGATGCATGATTCATGAATGAGGTCCCATTTTCTCACTCATCCGTGACTCTGACCCCAACGTGCATCCATTCTCATGCGCCGCAATCAAATAATGGAATGGAATGGAATGGAATGGCATGGAATGGAATGGCATGACATGGATCATGATCATGGATGAATAATGTTAACATGATATGGCGGTGGAACATGTGACTCAGGATATAGGATCCATGGAAAACATGTATTATTTATTTTTGTTAGCTGGGCCTACTCCACGTCATTCACTCGTAAGCGCCACGTTGGAGTTTGAATTTGCATGCCATGTACCATTAATTGCCATTTATTGGTGGGTTATTATGCCGTCCACTTTTATCGTTGGATTGTTTTTTTTTTTTTTAAATATATTTAAAAAATAAAAAATATATTAATATATTTAAAATTATTTTTTTAATTATTAAATAAAAAAAAATTTATCTAGCGGTTTTCTCTTTTAGAAAATTATAGTATGGCTTTTTATTTTGACTGTTTATATTTTTTATTTAATACTTAAGAAAATAATTATTGCTATATTGATATAATTATTATATTTTAAAATATTAAATAATGTTAAAAAATATAAAACTATATGAAATTTAGCCTAAAAGCATACTCAATGATCACTGCTGGACAACGCTCTAACAATATCCTTTCTCTTTGTTTTTTTTCTTGGCAAATGTTTAACACTTAAATGATATTAAAACTTATAGAAAAAGTTTCAAAGTATATAAATTATATATATATATTAAAAGTAAGATTCATTATCAAATAGTAAAATCTTTTTTTTTAATGTAGATTTCAAATTTATATTTAAAAAAAAAAAGAATGCACGAAATTTTAGAGACCTTAAAAATTTAGAAATCAAATATACACACAAAGAACAAATACTCAAAACAAATGATTTAGGAATGAACGAAAATGATCATAAGCATTGAAACGATGCTGGTACGAAAGCAATATTGACCACGTACGAAAATGATAAATCAAGCCCTGTCCCCCTTTATTTCTGAAAAGAGGATCGACTGACTGCCTACTTTAACCTTCAGTAATCATGATCAAGTAAAACTTATAAGAAAAATCAAATCCGTAAACAGGAAAATGAATAAAGTGGAAGAAAGGACGTCAATTAAGGTATTCTAATAAGAAAAAATGGAAATTAACTAATCATATGGTAATTATTTTCATTTAGTTGGAAAGTAAAGAAAATTATTAAATAAAATTAGAAACTAAGATAACGTCATGAAGTCTTCTCATTAAAAATAAAAGAAAATGATATATAATTAAACATAGTACTACATTAAATGATAAATTATTATTATTATTTTATACTTTCTTCCTAAGCTTAAATCATCTTCCTTTCGGAATAAGCTTGCATGATTACGTAGTTTTTCTAACCCTTGTGCAATGAGTTGATGACGGACCCCACAAATTAAGTTGATCCCTACAAGGCTCTAACTCTCATCATGATCTTCTCAAGAGCGATCAACATATATCACACTATTATCTTACTTTTATCTCATTATATAAAATATGACATATTTATTACTATTAGATGATAAATAATCATATAATAAATGATCATTCAATGATGATAAATGTGTTACATCATATATAATGAAATGAAAGTGAGATAGTAGTGTGGTGTATAGAATTTTCTTATACGCACCAACAGAGGTCACTCTTCGTTTTTATGATACTAAGTTTACGAAAAAGCCCCACAATCAAACTAAAAAGTCTTGAAGGTATGATTGTGGTCCGTGGGAGAGACATAAAAATAAATAGATATACTACAAGAAAAATAGATTTTTATGACTATTTGTTTATAGTAAAAAGATTATCTGTGACCAATTTTAACTGTAAATAGTTATGAAATTAACTGGTTACAAATAAATAGTTTTGTTGTAGTAAATATAATTAAAATTAAGACCATATGAATATTGACTCTTGATATCACAATAATCCAACGACCGTTCCACTTTTCCTTGTTTTTCAAAAGCTTATTAATGACTTGGAATTTGATTCAACTGTTGATTATTTGGGAAAGTATTTAGGTTTGAATAGGATCTGTTGGGGTAATTTGACCGAAGGCACAACATTATTTCCAACCTGAGGAATTCCTTAAAGAACGTGTTTTGTTTGGTTTTGATGTTGACTTTGGTGTCACTTTGTGGATAAGCTCGGGAATGCATATATGCTCTAAATTCTCAAGGAAAAATTAATTTGATTGGACTACGTCCACCTTCCATACAATCGAGACTTTCTCATCAGAGTCCCGTAAATACGTACGTTACGGCTCATAGTATAACCAAATGAGGCCCCACACAGCACGTACGTACGTTGTATCCTTTTTTTAAAGCAATTTTCGTATTTACTTTTTTTTTTTTTTTTATAAACTGTAACATCATTAAAATAACGACATTATGACATCAAATCAAAATGCATGATTAAGAAAAGAAGGAAACATCTCCCACTATACATTTATATCATCAACATTCCATACCTTTCTAATTAGAGAGTGGGCTACCCATTACCAACCATATTCACGTGTTGAACATGAGCTTCCTAGAAACACTCCATGAGATTCTTGACTTCATTGATCACATTACCAACATTTGCAAGAAAAATCTCTGTTGTCTGCAGCACTCCTCCTCATTTTCGTAGTTACTTTCAAAGGTTATGTAGAGTGTCAATTTTTATTTTTTTGGGTTCGTAAATTTTAACAATTTACATTCACATATCGACCGTGAACCAGCAACTATGTAGTCATCAGAGTGCGAAATAGGTCAATTTTACAAGCTGCATGCCAACTCTCAAATAAAAAAAAAAGGAAAAATCTTCTCCCATTTAGAGAGAGAATCTACCGATTTTTTATTTTATTTTACTTAATGGTTAATAAAGTATTTTTTAATGTGTTTGTGAATTTTTTTAAAATGTTTGAAGGAGTTTAAAAATAGAGAAACACTATATACAACCGGCTATTGCGTAACCGACGCAACCGGCACGTTTTTTTTTATAAAAAAAGTTATTTCTTTAACATTTTAGGACACCGAATGATGGCTGGATTTCTGAACTCGTCCAATTCAAAAAGCAAAAGATTCTATCAAACTGAAAGACAACTGCTTCACCATTTGTCCACCATTAGAATATGTTGCTGTTTCGTAGATCAGGAATACTTCGCTGAGTCAAACAAAAATGCACATCACCTGCAAGAAACTCTTGGCCTTCCTTCCTAGCTCCCACTCTCTATCTCTTCCAAACTCTTATAAATACACAGATCCATTTCGATATTTTTGTAAGCTGGAACGTCTTGCATTTATATTCACGCTTTCTTCTGCCATTTCTACTTCTGCAATTATCTGCAGCAAACGCGAACAGCCATGGGAACTCAAGCTCCCAATGATCAAAACTCATAAGACAACGAAGACGTTAGTCTCTCTCACATACACAATAGAAGTTTTGAAATTTTCAAAATCGCTGGAGTTCTGTATTGAGCTCCTCCTTATTTATATTTGACGGTCAAACTCTTGTACAAAAATCCAGCCAAGTTCGAAGTCCGTGAAATGTTAAAAAATAATTTTTTTTTATAGAAAAACGTGCCGGTTGCGTCGGTTACGAATAGCCGGTTGTATATAGTGTTTCTCCTAAAAATATTTGAAAAAAAACTACAATTTTGCACTTCCAGCAAAATACAGCTGTCACATTTTTCGATGACCCTAGCATTATTCATAAATAAAAATGGTTGTACATCAAATAAAATAATTGAAAATAAATAACAAGTTGAAATAGTAATGTAGTACATATATGACATAAAAAAAAGTGCACCCCTTAGACTAGTTTAGTTATATAAAATTAAATTAATTTATATCATTTTATCTCATATAATTATTATAATTTTTTTAATTTCTAATATAAAATATAATAAAAATTTAAATTTTTTTAAATTTAAAAATAAAAATAATATTATAATAATATTTTATTTAATTTTTAACACAACATATTATGTTGTCTTATAAACTGCCTAATGAATCGAAACAAAAGTGCGAAATGCACGTACTCCTCCCGCCGGGTGGTGGAGCAGAGCTCTATCCTTTGGGTGACTGACAGCCGACCCCATCTCTCAACCACAAGATTTTCAATCATATTTAAATAATTAGAGGTTGATTGAGTCTATTCATCATCAATTACTCCGTAGATGGCATAAACTAATTCAATAAATATTTTATTACTTTTTTCCAATTTCGATCGAGCTCGATCTTCTAAATTTTAAGCTTGTTTGTTTTAAGATTAAAATTTATAATTTTAAAATTTTAAAAACTTCACATTTTATTATTAAAATTTTCTCAAAT
>QEOT01000479.1:52563-75112 GCA_003123785.1 Pterocarya stenoptera
TAGCTCCAACTTTTGATAATGGAGCTATTTTGGATTTTCCTAGTACATTGGCCCATATGTCTTGAGCTATAGGACAAGTCCAAAGTGCATGAATGACTGATTCCTCTGGCACTAAACAGATTGGACAATTAGGGCTTTCCACTATCTTCTTTTTAAACAAGTTCTGGTTGGTAGGAGGCCCTTCCTGACAGGCCTTCCACACAAAGATCTTATTATCTGGAGGAATGTTCAATTTCCATATTTTAGACCAAATCTACCTCCTACTAGTGTTGTTAAATGGCTGACCCTGGGCTTGCTCAATCATTTCTTTATGCATATGATATGCACTCCTCACTATGAAATGACCTTGGGCTGAACCAAACCATATTAGTTTATCAGAACAGTTGTTATAGCTAATGGGAATCTGTTTTATGATATCAGCCTCCTCTCTTGAAAAAATCTCATCAATAAGATTAACCTTCCATTGTTTGGTATCAGGGTCAATAAGTTCATTGATAGTAGCATTATTCTCCAGACCTCTCACAAAACTCTAAATTCTAAAAGAAGGCCTCGAGACCTATTTGTCCTTCCAAATCTAAATCTCAATACCATTCCCTACCCTCCATCTAGTACCTTTCTCTAGCAATAGTCTTGCTGACAAGATACTACTCCATATGAAAGAGGGTCTTCTTCCCATTTTAGCTTGGAAAAAATGCACTTTAGGAAAATACTTCTCCTTCAAAACTTTAGAAGCCAATGATTGACGGTGCTGTATTAATCTTCATCCTTGTTTAGCAAGCATAGCCAGGTTGAAACTCTCCAAGTCTCGGAAGCCTAGTCCTCTGCTGATTTTGCTTGCCCCATTGTGCTCCAAGATATCCAATAGATCTTCCTCTCTTTATCAAGTTGTCCCCACCAATAATTTTCATAACTCTATTAATGTCTTTAAACAGACTGGGAAGCTTAAAAACACCCATGCTATAGGTTAGCATAAGCTTGGACTACTGCTTCAACGAGTATCTCTTTGCCTACTTCAGATAGAGTCTTAATCTTGTTGCTGCTTAGTCTCTGCTTGATCCTATCCATAATTTGTTTAAATGATTAAGTACAAGATCTTCCAATAATAGTTGGAAGGCCAAGGTACTTCTCATATGGCAAGCTTGATCTCACACCAGCAATACTTAGAATAATGTCTTGATTTTCCTTCGAGGTGTTCCTACTGAATTGGATAGATGTCTTCTCCTTGTTTAACCTCTGACCGGAAGCCTTTTCATAAGTGTTCAGCAAGTGGATCATATGGCTCCATTCAAGAGAATTTGGTTTACAGAATAATAAGTTGTCATCAGCTAAAAAAAGGATGATTGATGTGTACTTTACCTCGAGCAACTGGGACCCCTAAGGTAGCTCTAGACAATTCATAATGGTTCAACATCGCATTTAAGGCTTCAGCACATAAAATAAATAGGTAGGGCGACAAAGAATCACCCTGCCTAATTCCTCTTTAGAGCTTGAAGGTTTGTTGGGATGTGGTGAAGACTTCTTTGAAATATTTTTGAAATTTCTCACTAATTGCCTCAGGCGTTATTTTCACTAAACCATCTGCATTTGAAGTCTACTTGATGGTGTTATTTTTCCTCATTTGGTTAGCACATTGGTGGAAAACTTTGTGTTTTTGTCACCCTCCTCAACCACCTTTGTTTAGCCATTTGTCTCCATTTAGTATCCTCTTCCTTGAGCAACAAGTCCACATCCTTTTGAAGAGCTCTGATTTCCTCTCTCAATTCACCCTGATTATCTTTTTGGAGAACAAAATTCTGGTTGAGCTTAGAGTTGATAATCTTCTTGAAGTTCCCAACTGACTCCTAACTCCAATTGTTAAGCTTTTCTCAGCATCTGGTTAGTCCCTCAGTAGCCATTTTTAATTTATTCATAGCTAAACGAGACTTTTTCCTTCATTCTCCACAAGTATATGACATTCTTCCCTGTGGGCCCAACTAGCCTTATGCCTAAATGGTCTTTCCCCTCTATGATAATCTTGAGCACATGATGCCATCAAGATCACAATAAGTCTGTGATCTGAACTTTGGGTAGCTTCTGAAGTCACAGTTGTACTAGAAAATAACTCAATCTATTTTGAATTAGCAAGAGCTCTATCTAGTCTTTCCTTAGTGAATTCATCACCTTCTCTATTATTGCACCAAGTGAATTTGTCTCCATGATAGCCCAGATCACTGAGCCCACTTTTTCCATTGCTAGTCTGAAATCTTCCATTTGAGCACAAGGTCTAGCTGCCTTTCCACACTTTTTACTATTTTTTAGATCTCATTGAAGTCTTCTATGCATAACCAAGCCTTCCCATTTGCAGGTTTCATAGGTTTAAGGAGACTCTAGCTTTGTTTTCTTTTTGAAGTCATGGGGTGTCCATAAAAACCTATTAGCAACCAATTTGATTCCTCATTAGAGCTTGAGACTCTAAAAGATATATGATATTGAGAATAGGAATCCAGCACCACATTCACATAATCAAGCCACGTAAAATCCAATCTCCACTTGAACATCTACTCTCCACCACAAAACTGTTGTCCACACCTAACTTTGCTTTCACATTCTCAATCTTATTCCTATTACATTTTGTCTCAATAAGGAAAATGAGACTACGGAACTTTGTCCTCACTGAGAGATGAAGTTCTCGAACTGTCTGAGGGTTCCCAAGCACTCGATAGTTCCAACTGATGCAATTCATGATCTCATGCCACCACATTTCCTGTTTCACATTTCCTCTAGGTAAAAGGATTGACTTTGGTTTTTTAAAAGGACCATCAGTCACATCTTCCATGATCTCATGACTAGCATTCCTTTTTGTAGGACCTAACATATTAAGCTTCTTATTAGTCTCACTATCAATGCTCATAAGTTTTAAATGATTTTTCCTAGCAAGACTCTTCCACTTTGATTGTTGCTTAGAAGTAGCCAAATGTTGGATGTAGCATTACAAAATCCTCTCCCGCTTTGTTTTGGTTTGACCCATCTCCATAACTTCATACTTTCCTTACTAGGACTTGATCCTCCTGCTTGTCAAGAATTTCCTCTTCCTTGATTGTAGATTGGTCTTGAAAATCAGGAGCCAAATTCCTCTTACCAAATTTGCCATTCTCGTAGGAATTCTCTTGTTTTTGATTGAACTGTGCATGACTCCGGTCACTACCACCACTACTAGCCTTTGGAGGTTTGGCTCGTAACCAAGAACCATACTGAGCTTGGTGACTCTCTCTCGAATTCCTATCTTGAGTTATCATTTCTTCTTGTGCTTAATAACACCACAATGAAAGCTAAAAGAGGGCAGTCTTTCATACTTTATAGGAAGCCATAACTGTTTTTTATCTATAGTCAGAACTCTTCCTCTAGCCAGAGGTTTGGTAATATCTATCTCCACTTTGATACATAAGAACTAACCCAGCCGTTACCTAGACCATCAGTATCAACTTCTATAACATTTCCCACTCTAGAACCAATTTGATAACCCATCTCTTTAGTCATGCTCATTAATGGCATGTTATGGACCTGTATCCAAAATGTTTCAGTAGAAAAGGAAAAGTCCTTTGGTGGGATGGGCTCATCAAAATCTTGCAAGTAGACTAGCATTCTGTCAAATGGGCATGGCCTCCTTATGAGAACTTTACGCTTATCCTGTTCATTTTGAAACTCTACCAATACACGATTATCTCCCACATCCTTGAATTGAATACAACCTTCTTTCCTCCAAACCATCGACATTGTGGACATGAATGCCTCCTTATTGATCATTTTGTTAGTAATGACCAATGCAAGAAGACACATCTTCCCTTTGTGACTACTCTATTAACCTCTGTTGGCGTCAAAATGACTTTTTTTTTTTTTTTGTTCAGTCTAACTTAACCCTTTCCACATCCTCTCCAATGCTTTCTCCATAATACCCTATTCAGACCAAAGTCTAAGAGACACCACTTGAGAGCTATTTTGGCGGCATGGAGGTCCTCTCATTGTGGTAGGGTAAGGTTTTTGCTTAGTTTTGGCAGTGGTCAAAGCTGGTTTGTCTCTTAGGTTGAAGTCTAGAGAGATTGCTAAAACAAAGGACATGAAAGATGACATTATGCGACGTTGGGAATCACTGGCATTAACAGAAGAAGAGCAAGAGGAGCTCACTCTACCTGAGGAGACAGTTTTATCATCGAACATAAAAGGTAAACATTGTCTACTTGCAATGATCTTCAATGATAGAACTGCTAACAAGGAAGCTTTTAAATCGACCATGGCTAAAGTTTGGAACACAGAGGGATGGATCACCTTTAAGGAGCTTGGAACCAACCAGTTCCTGGTGGACTTTCAACTTTACTCAAATAAACAAAAAGTGTTGCAGGGGAGACCATGACCGTCATCTCATCTGCCTGATAGATTTCGAAGGTGAGTTATCCCCTTCGGAGGTGTAGTTCCAAACCGAACCTTTTTGGATTCAGATACAAAACTTTCCGTTTGTAGGAATGAATAAGGATACCGGAGTTCTGGTTGGCTCTTGCCTTGGGAAAGTTCTTGAGGTTGAGGTAGATATAGAGGGGTAAGGCTAGGGAAGTTTCTTAAGAATCAAGGCTAAAGTCAACATTACCAAGCCTCTCCCAACAGGTCAGTTTATGAAATTTAGCAATAAAAAACACTGGCTTTGTTTTAAGTACGGAAGACTTCCCATGTTTTGCTTCAATTGTGGTCGATTTATGCATGGGAAAGGGAGTTGTCTAGGTAAATCACCAGAGTCTTAGACAATAGACCAGTATGGGCAATGGTTACGGGCTAGTCCTTTCTCGTCCAAGGGTGTTTTCTTAAAGAAATATGGTGGTTCAATGGAGCATGAGTATCATGGCTCATCCTAGAGATGGATGCAGAGGAGGAGGCAGGCAACAATCCCAGCTCTGGGAAGTCCACGTCACACATAGCTCGTGAGGACCCCATTTTGGTCAATGCAGCAGGAAACAAGGGTATTAATTCTACAGTTGATCATGAATGTTTAACTAGGGTTGGTCAGGAATCCCTGGGTGAGTGCTTTCTAAAAAGCTTATGTGATTGGCTCTTTCCCTCAAATCTCTCCTTAAACCACGGACAGTGGTCCTAAAAACCCTACCATATCTCCCATTGAGGTCAGGTTTTTGAATTCTATCTTGCCTTCTATTACGGAAGAGGACATAATGATGTTTGAGGACTTCACTTTCAATACTTACCCCAAGTCAAACCAACTGAATGATACTGCTAAGGAATATCCCACCAACAAGGAGAATTCTTCTACTAAACCTATGAGAGGCAATAAGTGGAAAAGAAAGGCAAGAGGGCAACTTTCTGCCCTCTTAGATGTCACCAACAATGTCAGCATTCTCCCTCTTGTTACTAATGCAAAAAGGAATGCTAGGGAGGGTATTAACATGCGATCTACACAGGCAAACAAGTAACAGAAGCAACAGCTCACGCCTGATTTGAGCAAAACTCAAGCATGTAAGGTGGAGGCTACAATCCCAACGAATTGCCTGAGGTGGAACTGTTGAGGGCTTGGGAACCCTTGAACATTTCATGAACTTCACTACTTGGTGAAGTCAAAGCAGCCCCACTTGGTGTTCCTTCTTGAAACCAAGTGCAACTGAGGTAAAATGGAAAGAATCAAATTAAAGTTGGGATTTGAAAATTGTTTTTGTGCGGAAAGCAAAGGCGTGGAGGGTTGTTACTACTTTAGAATTCTGATTCAGGTGTTGAGATCCTAACCTATTCTAACTGGCACATATCTGCTATGCTAAGTCTCCCTTCAGAGCTTCTAAGATGGCAACTCACTGGATTTTATGGCCATCCCAACACTGCCAAAAGATTTGAAAGCTGGAAATTGTTAGAAATCTTAAAGCCTGTTGATCATGTCCCTTGGCTTTGTTTTAGTGATTTTAATGAAATCACCCATCAAAGGGAGAAATATGGGGCATCCAACATGACCCTACAGGCAAATGGTTCAATTCTCTTATGACTGTTGAAAATTTAAAGTGGCAACAAAGAGTTAAACAAGCTTGGCTAAAGGATGGAGATCGAAACACTAAGTTTTTTCACAAATGTTCAAGCCAAAGAAAGAAAACCAACACCATCAGTAGGATACAGTCATTTACAGGCCAAGTATCTCAGGACCCTAAGGTAATCTGCAAAATGTTTCAAGATTTTTTTCAAAGACCTTTTCTCAACCTCTCAGCTAGCAGGCATAGAGGACTGGCTAACCCAATGAAACAAGTTGTTACAGAGGACATGAATACTACTCTAACCAAGGCTTTCACTGCTGCTGAAGTCAAGGAGGTCATTTTCAGTATGAATTCTCTAGGATCCCGTGGGCCTGATGGTTTCCCTGCACTGTTTTTCCAAGAATACTGGGACATAGTTGGCTCTCAGGTATCTGAGGCAACCTTAGAGGTTCTAAATGGTGGCAAGTGGGACAGTAAGATCAATGATACCTTCATAACCTTCATCCCTAAAAAGAGTAAACCATATTTTTTTATTGATTTCAGACCTATTAGCTTATACAATGTCTTTTACAAAATAATTGCTAAAACCTTGGCAAATAGGCTGAAGACAAACTTACCTACCATTATATCCCCTACCCAGACAACTTTTGTTCCAGGAAGACTCATCACTGATAATGTCATTGTTGCCTTGATCCGAGATTGGGAATGAAAGGTGAGAGCCACTTTGAGACTAAACAATCCACTCTTCCCTGATCTTCTGAGGCCTTTGCTGTCTTACAAGTATCCCTCTTTTGTATGTCACTCGGGTCGCAGTAACTAATCGTGGAAGGTGTTTCTTTACAAATTGCTAACTGTCTAGAGGCCATGACAAATATAGACTCTTATATTGGACTTCTGATAAGGGACACAAAAGCTACTTTAGACTCTTTCACCAAGTGGTCTGTACGGCGCCATACTATGAGAGCTTGCAACTCCATAGCTCATGCCTTAAGTCATAATGATCTAAGCATAAGTACTAGCATCGTCTCTATTGATGATATTCCTCTTTGTATCCAAAATTTGATTTACGTTCAATGACAATCCAATACAGTTACCTATTTCAAAAAAAAGAAAAAAAAAAAAAAAAAAAAAAGAGACACCGCTTTCCAAAGCAAAGACACAACCTAACCCTTCAGAGAAGGAGAGGACCGCACAGTGATGCATCAACATCGTCTTTACTTTCTATGAAAGTTATCGATCTTGAAACCTTTTTTCTTTCTACCAGTGTTATAAGCCACAATTTAACATTTTATTAATGTCAAGACCTGAATAAATCTCACGTAATAATATAAAATATAAAATCATAATTTTTTATTCATGTATAGACACCTTCACGAACTCATGTACTGGACACTCCTCGAGTGAGGACAATCTCTCAAAAACACATTAAGATATATTTGAGCTTTCTCCATGTCCACATTAACATGCAATCAAATCTCAAATGGCTCTTAATGTGTTTTTGAGAGATTGTCCTCGGGTGAGGAGTGTCCAGTACACGAGTTCATTAAGGTGTCTACACAGGAATAAAAAAAATTATAATTTTAAGGTGTTTGCACTGGAGAAAGATGTATTAGAGGTACTTTATCTTAATGTATTTGATTAGGGTCATGTACTCAACTTTCTTTGTGGAAGAAGAACTCATTTGGACACTCCTCTTCTTTCTAATATGATGATGGCATTGAATGAAGTCCACAAATTTAGGTGTGCATGCGAAACTGGTAATTGAGGGGAACTCTCATCAGGATTTGCTCGTAAACAAAATCATTTGCTCTATTGTATAAATGCTTCTTATGTTCAAGAATCATGTTGTGAAATAGTATGCAAACCGCCATATATATTGTCTTCAAGAGTTTAATTATCAGTGAAAAATAAAAATAGGACCACGACCGAATTATTCCAAATTCATATTTTACATCTTTTTTATTTATTTTTATTTTTTTATTACTCTTGATCAATTTCACCAAAATCCTTCCTCTTATTCTCTCATGGTGCGAGAATTGGTTTGCCACGAAAGATATATATCGTCAGCAAGATATTATTCTATTTTATAGTCATTACCATCAATTAAATAGTTTATTGGCCTGGTGACCTTTAGTGAGCTCGATAAAAATATATAGAAGATTGGTCTAGTATGCGAACATTATTTATAAAATTTATTACAAAACATCACTAAATAACAATTTTTAATTTTTAATTTTTTCATCTAATTATTACAATTTTTTTAAATTAACTTCCAAACTAAACACAAAAATTAATACAAAATTTTCAATTTTCAAAATAAAAATAATATTAAAATATTTTTTAATTTTAAAATATTATTATTCCAACCTTTTTTTCTTTCATTTTACAAAATCTAATAAAATATATTAGTGCAATGCATTTCACTACTGTTTATAGATATTTAAACATATTTTAAGTGTCCAAACGAGCCAGTATATAGTGGTGGTGTGGTATTTCGAATTTCAAAATTCATGTTATGGCATTTAAAATGGGAAGCTTTTTTTTTTTTTTTTTAATGAAAAAGCTCTCATCATGATCACAATTATCTTCCTCATTTTTTTTTTCTTCTTATTATGGATCTCTTTTCTCTCTATTATATATCTTCTTTCCAAATGCGCCACGTTTTCGAAGCATATTTTGTTTTGTTTTTAACGAAAAACCATGATTAAGTGCTTAAAAAAGAACTATAATATTAATCTTTTTCAATGTCATTGACAATCTTATCCGCAAATAAAAGAATATTTTTATCCGCAAACATTATCATACCCTTAAACTATCTGTGGGCGAAGTTTATATATGGCTTTGGCAAGCTGTTTATTTCGGACCGTCCATTTGGGGTCGGAATGTCTGTGCATGAAAAGACTACCCTTACATAGAAACAAGGGCTAAGCGCCCAAAACACTCAATTATAGGGGGTCATGTTGTCGAGTACTTGCGTATATGTTTTGATGATGATAATGTTTTTTGTTTTTTTTTGTTATGAACATCTAGCTGATGACTACATCCATGATTCCAAATAAATTAAAAAATGGTATTTGAAGATAATGAAAATGACTAGCACCAAAATTACAATAGTAAGAAAATGGATCTTTCCAATTCAAACATCGATCAATCAAATGTTAACTTGGAATTGGTGCCTAAAATACATCTTGAAGCTTGCAAATTTGCAATAACGACATAGATTTTTGATGACTGGCCTTGAATTAAAGACCCGGACTCTCAAGGCAGACCACATAAAATACAGATTTATCTATATATATATATTTATATATATATAGATCAATGTTTATTTGCAACTAATTATTTTCAACAAAATGACTATTTTCAGTTAAAATGAATCTATTTTCATTAAAAAAAATCACAAATACTCATTTTTCTTGTCAAAAGACCATTTTTTTTATAGCACTCATCATGTCAAAAGGCTATTTTTTTTTAATCTAAAAAATGGAGTTCTTTATTATTTCTTTTTTGTAAAAATAAAATAGAGATTATTTTAAGATCACAAGTCTAACCATAATAATAGGCCGCTAGCAAGTTGGCAACTATATATAAAAAGCCGTAGTTAGCAGCATAACCATGAGCAAAACACCTAAAATTTGAAAACATTTCTTAATGCTCAAAAGCAAATCCTTCTTTTAGATCCTTTTTTATCTGTCATGTAAACACATCAGAAAAGTAGCCTTGTATTTCTTTGTTTGGTTGAAAGTACCCATGATTGAAAAGAAATTTTAGGTAGCAATAATGATTATATATTCCGGCCGTATATAGCTTTTACCTTTATTTATTCTCTATGTCCTTAATGCAGGATATTCAACAAGGCAAACTTTAAAATATACAACACCATTCCTAACAATCCCCCCACTTGATCTATCCAAATGATCAAATCCAAGAAAGATAATAAAGAAAAATAAAACCTTTGGCTGATGGAGATCAAATGGAGGTCAATATCATCAGGTGGATTCCACTAGCTCTAGATACATGGACCCAATGAATTAAACATATAATTCTATCAAAAAAGGTAACTGATGAGTTGGCATAGAAAATCGGTTCTATTGGCTAGCTCGTATAAAACTCTGCTCAATTCGTATAAACTTGGATTACTTCGTATATATTAATATCTTCATGGTATTATTCTCAGTTTTACAATGACAATATCGAGTTTTGATACACAACCTCCACCACACTTTATATTTTATATTTTTTAAAATTTTTAAATTTTTTAATATTTAAAAAAATTTTATTTTGAGTTTATTTTTTTTAAATTATTTTAAATTTTTTATTCATTATTTATATAATAAATATTTGATAAAATTAAAAAATTAAAAAAAAATGTGGTACGTAAAGGTTATATAAATAGTAAGAAGTTGAAATTTTTGATAATAAGAAAGTATCACTGATGGCATGAACTCGATCCACTTGTTTCTGTCTTGACCGTGTAAAATAGTAATATGCTTTTGAAAGTTGAAGCTCGTGCGATATGCTTTTGACTATTGATCACGATCCGTGGAATGTTTTCCACGTTCCGATATCAATGAATTGTGGTTGAACCGACGGCACGTGGAATGCGTCGGTGGGGTAGATTATGAAGTTTAGTGATACCATAGGTGTAGCTATCATACAGAAAACTACGATGATTGATGAGATCAAGCGTGGCTAAGAAAAGTATGATGCCGGCATTTCTAATTTGACGGTGGCCACGTGTCGGTTAGGGTTGGTCGAAAAGATTAAACGGAAAGGGAAGCCCTCCGTTCTGATGAACTGCTTTTATTAGGTATCTGGTTTTTCCATTGTTATAATAATGTGTCATTCTTCGGTTTGTTAGTTGAGTAGTTGTTTTCTTATCTTTCTTCTGCTTTAATTTTTGTCAAAGAAGCGAGCAATCACCGAATTGCACTACTAATATTCCTGTGTGATTTCACACAGCGAGAGACTGGTCATATACATGACCTGTTGCTCTAGGTTTCACGTCATCGCCCATGTCATCATGTCTGGTAAATAAAAGCAAAGAGAGATACCGTCAAGAAGTAGAAACCAGGTCAATTACGTACGGCGTGCATGCGCCAATGCTTTCCTTGACGTTTGTGGTTGGATTACTAGAACGCCGGCTGAAAGTAAAGAGACGAAACCTATCTGTAATTCCACCATTTGCAAACAGGCTGGTTTTTTTATTACTTAGGATGGGTAATGTGTTTCTTCAACCCATGTGTTTTGGGCTCTGTCAATCCGTTTTTTTTTTTAGTATTTTTGTCTTTTTGTTTTTTGTTTTTTGTTTTTTGTTTTTTTTTTGTTTTTTTCTTTATTTTGACCCAAGTGAGGTATTGAACTATTAGATTGGAAGTAATTTAGGAAAATAACTGGTCAAGAATGGCGGGTGATGTTACAACCGGTAGTCATACGACCGAACTGTGTGGTCCGTGCGATAGTTAGGTGCTCGTGCCGTCTGGGCTTGGAAGTCGATGCTTGCGGTGGGCGTGCCGTCTAGGTTCATGCCGGTACTTGTGGTTTTGTTGGTTTAGTTGTGTTCTGTATTGTAGTTTTTTTGTTGTTTAGTTATTAATAAAGATGAAATAGATTATTGGACTTTGTATCCATAGCAGTAGTGTCACATACTCCTCCTCATTAGGAGGATGGAGGGAACTTTTCTGCTCTGTTTTTACAGAACGCTTTCTTTTTTAAAAGAGAATTATTGAGAAGTTAAGACAATGTCCGCCATAATATATACAGGGATGCCCCAGAACAAATGCGTAGTTTGGCTTATAGTCTAGATTTTCTTATATTAATAAGTCATAGTTGTAACTTCAATTTATTGAATGAAATGAAGTTTGTTTCCATTAAAAAAAAAAAAAAAAAAGAAGCCAGCTAGGTCGTCAATACCTCGATCAAACAGCATTCTTATCATTGGCAGTGTGTTTAAAATGCTTATCACAATGCTTTAACTAACAAAAGTCTTATACTATTTTTTTCCTTTGAAGTATTGTATTAGTTATAAGTAATGCTAAATATACTCATGAATTGTACAAAGATCTATTGTTCAAAAATTAATTAATTTTTTTTATGTAAATTTCATATTTATTTATTTTTAAAAAAAATGTGTAATACTTACATATCCTATGACTATAATTAAGGTGTTTATCATGTAATTCTACCGTCCATATTTATCTCGGTCCATTTCTTTAATGAATTCGAGCTTCCTTTTCTTTTTCTTTTTTTTTTTGGGGGGGGGGGACTGACCCCACAAAGTTGAATGCTCGAAAGTGACGTAACTAAAAAGTCTTCAAGGTAAGATCGCGTGACGCAAGAAAAAAAAACTAGTCTATAACTTTCCCAATCCACGTACTGCATCGCATGTTCCCACTTTTCGCTGGTTTTCAAAAGCGTGCTAATTAAGTTTTGATTCATACATCTAGTGAATATTTCGGAAAGTAAAGTTTGAATATGTGGAGTAATTTGACCGCAAAATCCCAACCTGAGGAAACCAGAACATGTCTTGTTTGGTTTTGATGTTGACTTTTGAACCACTTTGTGGATAAGATCTGGTATTGTCCAATTCTAAATTAAAAGTCGCATTGAAGTACTGTAGTCATGGAAATACACCAGATCTCGTTATCTGACCAAACGAACCTCGTCGGTCGACCCAACTGAGCTTGTTAACTATTTTTTACTTTTAATAGCAATTTTATACAGAAGACAGAATATTGCACGTTGCCTTTCTAAGCATAATTATACGTATACTCTCTCTTATGCCAATTTCTCTCCTCAAATTCAAGCACATCCCCACATTTGATGCCGATCTGAGTGGGGTAGCCCGGAAGTTCTCATAGCTCCCATTCCCACTGTTCAAGGTGCGTGGCCACCTCGCATGGTGGGTGACTCTGGGTGGTACATCAAGCACCCTACCTAATGAGCCACTCTGGTTGGTACATCAACCACACTACCTAAGGCCTGGAGATGAGTTTGGTTAATGTCCTTGAACTAGCTTGGCCCACTTCCAATTTCAAGAATGGGCCTTAGGAGGAAATTGGGTAGAGACAGGAGAAATTTGCAACAAAGTGAAATGCATGTGCAAGAGTACTTGGGTTTAGTCCATTAATTCCTACTCAGTGCTCAACCAAAGATCTAAAAAGATAGCCCACGGCATAACTATGACCCAGCCGGCCTCCTTCATACTATTCTTGAAAACCTTGACCAAATCCCTGTCCCAGACTCTCTGTCTTGAGCCACATATAGGGACTCTTCTATGGCAATTTGCACCCATGGCGTTACAAGTTTTGCACTAGAATGCATCATATATAAGTGCGTGTTCAAACACCGACGTTGTGGCCACTATCCTCCCATTCTTTCTATCCGCTATATTTGCTATGTTTGAACGATACAAACAATTTAGGCGACATCTCTTCATCTATACCATCAAAACTTAAATTAATTATTACTTTTAAAACTCATAAATCATATATACATGATATGCATGTATATATATAAATATTTTAACCATTGATTATAATTGAATGTTTTGTACAAAATTATTTCTCATGTCCAAAATTATAATATAATACTACTTAGGTGTGATAGCCGACAGAAAACCTAAAAAGAAAATCGCGCATGTATAAACTTAAATATAAGAGAGAACTTTGAGAGAAAATTTTTGCTTTACATAAAATTTTCTTAAAATTAAAAAGTAATGAAAATAAACCCATTATGAAAATAAAACTTTGAGAGAAAATTTTTTAAAAATTTTTGCTTTACATAGTCAATATTGCCACTCACTATAATGCCAGAAAAACGATTTTATTTATTTGAGATACCTAGAAGTGTTAGAATGGGATACAGTTTGTGTCATTAGTTTTGCTTAAATATTTAAGATTTTATGATGCAATAAACTCATTTTTAGTATTAAGATGAGACGCTTGTTTGAAAACGTGTATTCATTATTTTGAGGCACTTCGAAGTCGAAATTTGATAAACGATTTTCACTATTAGGGTAGTATGATTATTTAGAATTTTACAATGCAAAGTTATTTTTCACTTTTTTTTGGAGTGAATAGTAACCTCGATAGTAGTACCAAGTGCAGTGTTTTTAAAATCACAACGTAGAATATCCAAATTAGATTAGAGAAGTTTCATTTGGACACTTAGCAAGGTCTTAGTTACACTTGATGAATAGTATTGCACACTTGGCATCACGAGGAACTATTAGATGGAAATGTGAAGGAAATCAAAGTGTGAGATCATACCACCTAAGCAAAACACTATTCCATCAAACCATTCAATTTGTGCCAAATCAAAGAGGGTTTCAACCCTAGTGAAATCCCAAATACTTGGAATCCAATTGAAACCCAAAAGCTTGGTTACCAGTAAACGGTTTTCCCAAAATCAAAACTTGTTTCCAAGCCCAAAATAGATCTAGTTTTTAGCTTAGTGTTTAATCACTTGATTAAATCACTTACACATACTATTAACCAATCAAATTCATATTATGAAATCATTATTCAATCCTTTAAACCTTGTGAATTTTATTGGGCCAAGGAAATTGGATTTAGGCTTGAATAGCAACCCAAATCCTAGCCAAACCCTTTTTAAACCCCAAATTGAGGCCCACAAAATTGAGCCATGTTTTCAAGGCTTGTGGAGGACATTTCCCCCCATCCATGGCTGACCAAAATCTACCCAAAATAGCTGCAAATTGTACTTGATGTGAAGGCCAAACCCACCTCACTCAATGCCCAAAACAGCCCCAAGTCATCGAGATTGGGAGCTCAATGCAAACCACATACCCAATATGTGGGATGTATGGAAAGAACCAATGAGGCAAGTGCATGCCTTAGGACTTTGTTTCGAATGTGAGCAACCTGACCACTGATAAAAAATTTTCCCAAGAAAACTCAGAGAAATGGGACTGTTGCCAATAGAGATTTCAAACCAAAGTCATGGCCTTTAGTACCAGCTCGAGTGTATGCAGTTACTCTGGGAGATGCAAATGCTGACACCCTAAGAACATATGGAGCAAATGTCATTTTTGGTATTTTTTTCTAAGACTTATGTATTGTTAGACTTAGTTAAAGTTGATTGGATTGCAATTGATAGTATTATTGCATTATTGTTGTTTTGGAATAATGTCAAGCCATTAAGGTTTGAGAAAGGTACGTTGTTTGATTCAAGTGAGTCCCTATTTTTAGTAATTGTAGCATCGCACAAGAGTTTAGTTCGGAAGATGAATTGTTACCAAGTGCTGAAAGTCATAATTTTCATTAGGAGTATTATTCTTCACACGAATGTAAATATAGAATACCCATTAGTAGTACGAGGAAGGATATTAAAATTTGATAAATTAGTATTCTACATATTGGAGTTTGTTATTATTTTGAAGATGCAATGGAGTTTGTGTTCGGAAGAGTTAAGTGATTGGGAGAAAGCTTTGGCCTCAGTAGGATTCACTTATGATGGTAGTTTTACCCAATCATAGTTAAATGGTTTCTTGTGAGACACTATGTTTGTGGAAAAATAGATCACCCTTTTATTGGAAACAAATATGTAGGGAGTAAAATCTTGGTCTTGTGGATTTACATGAACAATAGGACCATATCATTTTAATTAGAGTCAAAATAGGGAGCAGCTCATGATGGATAGAAGAGTTATGTCAACCATAAGAGAGAAAACCTTGAGTTTAGATTAAGACCTAATTGATTATCGAGGTACCACCTAGGAGGAGGAACAATTTGTTTTGATAATCAAGGAGAAAAACTAGTCCAAGACAGATAGAAATCCTTAAGGAGATAGAAAAAGTGAATTAAATTGTGTATGGATTAAAAGAGAATTCCAACTAAATTACAAGAACACTTGAAGTTTATCACATTTATTTTTCTAAGGAAGAGTTTTGGGAGATTAGCCACTAAAGTTTTAGATTTAGAGAGTATACGGGTACAACTCAACATACTTCACATAAGGACTCAAGTACAAACTGTTGATTAGAGAGAGAGAGAGAGTTATTTGTAGAATCTCGGTGGTAGCAATATCTGTGGTGAATAACTCTTTGAGTAGGAAGGAAATTAGTGACTTTGCTTAGGCAAGGATTCAGCGTCCTAGAGGGTTTGCCTAGAACTTGTTAAGTTTTCACAGTAACCTTCTGAGTGTTATATTTTTCTCTTATATGGTGGTAATTATTTTATGAACCCATGTGATATATATAGATATAGGAATGGTCTAGGCTATGAGAGAAAGGCCTTGACTCATGAGGAGTGTTACCTGCCTCTTCACCTAACCACGTGGATGGCATGAGTCGAAGTAGTCGAGCAACAGAAGAGCGCGCCGCAGCCACCAACCCTAAACTGACAACGTCAAGGTCTTTCATTTCGTCAACTCACGACAATTGCTTGTAGTGGGTCACATACCTGATAACGACGACGAAGAGGTCATGCAGCACTTTGGCCCAAGATAGTTCGGCAACTTGGCGTATGATTTAGACGAAGATGCATTCTAATACTTATCGCAACATGTTATGCCGATGGACATTGACTCACCCACACCCGCACTAACCAACAACGATGCGTCCAGTGATGGACAATAGGCTTGGTAAGCAACATCTTTTCCTTTGTTTGGTATGGTTGTTTGTGACACCCCAAGTTTTCTTTGGAATCAGACGAACATTTGAAGCGTCTAAGCATGAAACATAAGGTTACCTGCCTTTGTTTATGACATATAATATGCAATGTTTCTAATATGCATCTAGCATTATATAATATTTATGGTGGATAATTTTTTTTTCTTTAGTTATACTAAGCACCAAACTGAAAATATTTCAAATACTTAAAACATACTTTATATATAATGACATACTAAACAACTGAGATCACAATGCTAGTCCAAAATGACTGTGATAAAAAAGTACTGGAGATTCAACTCCATAGTACAAGTAGTAATTTAAATTAACTACTATATTATCATCGACGTCGCATTGTCACTGAGTCGACCATTTCCAGTTGGTCGATTCCTAACTATCCTTCAGATCCTATAATAAGATCTACTATTTGAGTGGAATGGTAGTTGAGATTACCAAAGTGAGATTTGATTATAAATTTTAGCAAGTTAACATAAAACCTCCAAACAAGTTAATTATGCATGAATGGCAATAAAGTATGAATAAATAATCAAAATCATA
Organism: Pterocarya stenoptera; assembly: GCA_003123785.1. NCBI lineage: Eukaryota > Viridiplantae > Streptophyta > Magnoliopsida > Fagales > Juglandaceae > Pterocarya > Pterocarya stenoptera. The sequence goes on from QEOT01000479.1 coordinate 69,745, forward strand.
AGCAAGCATAGCATAACTTAACATACAACATAGCATAACTGATATAACTTAAACTGAAACATGAACTAAACTTGACTTGCTTAACTTGTACTTGATCTAAGACTTGACTTAATATGAACTTGATCTGATACTTGACTTAACATGAACTTGATATGAGACTTGACTAAACATGAATTTGGATCTTGTTCTTTAACTGATTAAACTTAACTTTATGGGTGCTACATGGGTCCCCTAAAGTCATGTGTCATTGCTGATTACCGCATCATAATACAGGTATTTACACCAACTGTGAGTGCATTGTATGTGCCACACTCATTGTGGACCCCATACTAAGTGTGCCAAACTGACTGTGGGACCCACGAGAACTGAACTAATTAAACTTAACTTTATGGGTGCTACATGGGTACCCTAAAGTCATATGTCCTTGTTGATTATCGCATCACAATACAAGTATTTACACCAGCTGTGAGTGCATCGTATGTGCCACACTCATTGTGGACCCCATACTTAGTGTGCCACACTGACTGTGGAACCCATGAGAACTGAAATGTGGCTTCATTCACATTAGTATCTGGTGTGCTCTGGTGACTAGTGTTAGGCCTCGCTCGCAACCCGTTGACAATATTTGGTCAACTTAGGAAATTTTACACCTATTTAGACACTTCATGGTGAAGAAATGAATTTCACTAGAATATCACTCCATCCTAGCACTTAGGGTCGTGATTGAATGAATACTTAATATGATTGTTCTCGAAATACACAAATTGTATTCGAGAATAAACGTGACTAGAATACAAAATGACAAAAGTTCTAACGTAACACAACATGATTTGAATGTAACTTGAAAGACATGACCTACTTGAAATAGAAATATTTCATAACATGACATAATACATAGCAGACAACATCTTGTAACATGGCATAATATATAATAGACAACATACTTAACATGACATACATGTAAAAGAGATATAATTAACATGATGTACTTGCAATGTATAGCAATAAGTGACAGAATATCTTGCAGAACAGATGAACAATTCATGACAGAATAAATTCTATGTAGTATATGAATATATAATGATTTGGCATTCCACATATGATAACATACATACATACATTATAGTTTCTCTACTCATCACACATACTCACTAAAGTGATAGTAAGTTAAAAGTTAACTTACATCGGTATTCACATTTCTAAGTAAAACTCAAGCGAGATCAAGAGGAACTAAAAGTAGTAATTTTTAAAAATTAGAACTTAATCACTAACAATTTGAAATTTGAAAAAATATTAACTTAAAGTAAAATTATCATTTTACCTTCTACATATAGGAAAATGACCATATGATCTATAATTGAAGGATTTTGCATCTTAAATCCAAAAATTACCAAATTTTACATGAGATAAATAAATTTTGTCATAAACCCAAATATCAATTCAGAAAATTTTAAAATTAAACACAACCATGAAAACTCTATAAGGGCTGAAACTTACGAAGGCTATTTCCCTTGATTTTGATTGCAATTCTTTCAAATTTTAAAACTCATAATTTAATCAAAAAATTTCTTCTAATATACTCATAACATATTTATAAGAATAATCATGTTTTGAATCATGAACAAAAATCATCAAAATCACTTAAAACAATACTTGAAATGTTCGGTTCCTTTCTAAGTTCAAAAACAAATTTTTGTTTGTAAACTAGTTTTGATCAACTTTTTGATTCATGACTTTTAAATATATGATCTTCAAACCAAAATATCACATGATTTAAAAAGGTGTCCTAAAACAGATCTAAACTTTAAACTCAAGATCACATGATTAAAAATCATCTAAAACATGGATTTAGCTAAGGACATCAATTCTTTGACCTATCCGAATATCTTCTTATATAAACATTCATATATTTGAATATAATATCAAATATCTTCAAAATAATGTTCTAACATATATATAAGAGGCTTAAGATCCTCGAATAAAATTATCAAAATCATTGGAATAGGTTTAAATCACAAAAGATCCAAAATTTCTTAAAACAGAAAATGTTTTTTTCCTTTTTCAATTTCTAAGTTTCTAGATCTAAGAAAATATTTCATCAAAATCTTTAATCATGAAACAAATACTCAACCAAAAATCATATAAATATGTTAAGAGTATTCCATAAAAATTGCAGACTAATATCTATCCATTAGCTTAGTAAAAAACTCCAATATATAATACATTCACCAATTTATCGCCCATAATGACCTTTTCTGGAGTTTAATCAACATTTTACCGATCAAACAATCTTCAAATGGAACAAATAAGATATCCATATAAACTAGACCCTCTTGAGCAATTCAAATTAGCCATGTGTGAGTGCAATTAATTAGCCAAGAAGTAATGATAAGGTGGCTAAATTCGTATGCCTTAATGGGCGTAAACCTAATGGGTCTCAATTTCGGGTTTGAAGAGGGTTTGGGTTACTATCAAGTCTAAATCCAATTTCTCTTAATCCAATAAAATATCCAAGGTTAAAAAAGTTGGATAATGATGTCATAACATAAATTTAAAAGATTAATAGTATGTTGAAAAAATTTAATCAAGTGATTAATACAATACCAAAAATCGATTTAGTTAGGATTTGAAGGTCAACTTTAGGGTTTGGATAAAATTGTTTAGCATGATCTTCTTTAGGGTGTAAATCCTAAACTTTAGGGTTTTACTAAGGTGTAAATCCTCTTCAGTTTGGTATAATTTGATTGGTCGGATAGAATAAGATTTTTGATTAGTTGGCATGATCTCACATACTGATTCATTTAAATCTATCAACGTTTCTCATGATACCAAGTTTATAATACTATTCACTATGTGTGACTAAGATCTTATCAAATATCTAAATAAAACTTCTTTAACCTAATTTAAACATTCCATATTATGATTTTAAAAATATTATACTTGGTACGCTTATCGAGATTACTATCTATTTTGAAAAAGTGCATAATAAACTTAGTATGAAAAAATCATAAATATTCATATTGACCTATAATGAAAATCATTTACTGAAATTTAACCTCAAAATGTCCCTAAAAATAATTTCACGGTTTCAAACAGGCATCCGAAAATATGAAAATGGACTTATTGGATCATAAAATCCTAAATGATTAACTAAGTCTAATGGCGTAGAACATAATGCATTCTGATAATTCTAACTACCTCAAATAATTAAAATCATTATGGCATCATAGTGAATGATAACATTGACTATATTGATAGACTAAAACTATGTGATTGATCGATTCATCAAAACTTATGGAGTTTTAATGAGGTTTCTAAAGCCAATAGAAATTCCACTAGTGAATTTCTAGCAGATTGTTAAATTGTTTAAGGAAGAAATCTTTTTTTTTTCTTTTTAAGGAGTAGAGGATGTGATAGCCCACTAGAAATTCAAAGGATGAGTTTCTTTAGACTTTAGGAACCTCATGAAAATTCAGTAAGTTTTCATTAATCAACTCAATCGCATAGATTTTAGTCTGTCAGCATAGTCAGTGTTGCCACTCACAATGGTGTCAGAAGTGCACTTTTATTTATTTGAAATATCTAAAAGTGTTAGAATGAGATACGATTTGCATCATTAGCTTCGTTTGAAGTGTTATAATCGATCTGTGAAAGAAACGCTTGTTCGAAAATGTATTTTTATTATTTTAAGGTACTTCGGAGTCTAAATTTGATAAAAGATTTGTACTATTTAGTTAGTATGATTATTTTGGAGTTTATAGTGCAAAGTTATTTTTCACTTTTTCTAGAATGAATAGTAACCTCGATAGTAGCACTAAGTGCAGTATTTTTAAAATAACAGTGTAAAAGGTTCAAATTTGATTAGAGAATTTTTATTTAGACAATTGTTGAATAGTATTGGACACTTGGCATCAAGAGGACCCGTGAGTAGGGCTGTGCAAAATTTCAAAGATTCCGATTCCGGCCGACATCCAATTCGACTCCCCTTCCTTCTTCCCCTTCCTTCTTCCCTTCTTCACTTCTTCTCTTCTCTGAAAGACCGAACCAGACTACCGGTGAATCTCGCCTCCTCGTTCCCTCGCAGCCGTTCATCTTTGCGCCGCTGTAGTCCGTAGTCTCGCCGTCTCGTTCTCAGACAAGCCTCCATAGCCAATTGATCTAGTACGTTTCCTATTCCGAGCCCTAATTGCGATTTAATAGCCTATCGAATTTGAATTGGATTTAGCCCTAGTTGGTGCTAATTTGCTAAATAGTAAATTGTAATGAGCCAATGTTACCTACCAAAAGATAAAATTAAAGTTGAAAAGGAAAAACTACTAGTGTTTAAGAAAAACAAAAGAACACAAGTATGGGATTCAAGGATCTAAGGGAAATAATATTGACATTGATTTTATATTAATCTGCACTGCTATGAAGACACTGATGGGTTCCAAATATTGTCATCCAAGAATTATATATTGTCACATTCATGCAATTCTATATCAAAGCCTAATAATAGAAATATATTCTCCGAGAAGATTTTATTGATAATGAAATGAAAGTCTCACAAGTAGTTCCTGACCCTGAACATTGAAGCATAATTTTCATTTTGGGCCTACTATGTGTCTCTAATAGCAAGAACCTACTCCCCCATATTTAAGTGTCAGGTTACTTAAAAAGGTAAAAAAAAAGGTAGCCTATTGCTTACTTTAGAAGCATAGCAAGCTGCAGTGAACAGAAGTCTGTCATCAGTAATGAGACCCTTCTCTAATCTCTTTTTATCTGCTCCTGTGCCCCAACATAAGTAACACCATATACCGAAGTCATCACTGTCTGCTTGACCAATTTTCGATCAACCTGAAAGATTCAACGACCTTAAAACATGAGTTGGAAGGAAAATGTAAAAAATAAAAACAAAAGCAAAAACCATAATTGCTACAACTTGATCAATTATGACATTCGCTAATAAACTTGTGGATTTGTAGCTGGGTCCTTGTCGCTATCCCTTTTCATGATATCCAATGTAATCTATGGACTTCCCCATGAAGATCGTGAATTGTTCCATAAATTTTTTTTTGTTTGCAAAATTTCTTTGAGGCATCTTAATTATTTATCTAGTTTAGGGCTTACCTTTCCGAATGGAGATACCAGCTAGTGGAGAGCTGTTATCCTATCACGTAATTTCTCCCTCCTCACCTGATAAATATATAAGACATGAGAAGAAAAGATGTGTGCATGAGGCATGGCTGCGATTTATTTATTTAGTTGAAAGATTGATTTTTCCTTTTGATGGATAAGTTGGCCAGAGGAACAGATATATATACAGAATCGTCACGGACCTACAATGTGGCGCATCTCTAATACAGGATAGTTTTTTTTTATTTATTAT
>QEOT01000480.1:5384-24325 GCA_003123785.1 Pterocarya stenoptera
CTCTAATATGATGATGGCGTTGGATGAAGTCCGTAAGCTCAGTTGTATGATTACGCGATAATTCCAGAATTTCATCATCAAGTTGATCATACTCAATGTTCGGATCCTCTGAGTCATCACGCTCGTCTTCAATAATCATATTATGAAGAATAACACATGCTTTCATTATAATTTTTAGTTCCTTGACTTTCCACATTCGGGAAGGTCCACGAATGATCGCAAATCGTTGTTAAAGTACCCCGAATGCACGCTCGACATCTTTTCTAACCGATTCTTGTGCTTTCGCAAAATTTTTCTTCTTATGCCCTTGTGGTGATGGAATCGTCTTCACAAAAGTTTGCCACTTGGGATAAATACCATCCGCAAGGTAATACCCCATAGTGTAGTCGTTGCCATTGATTGTGTAATTGACTGGAGGAGCACGCCCTTGGGCAAGTTCCGTGACAATAGAAGATCTCTCTAGTACATTAATATCGTTATGTGAACCCAGCATACCAAAAAATGCATGCCATATCCAGAGATCATATGAAGCAACTGCTTCTAAAATAATAGTTGGTTCACGAATGTGACCGGAGTACATACATTTCTAAGTTACGGGACAATTTTTCCACTTTCAATGCATGCAGTCAATGCTTCCCAGCATTCCTGGGAATCCTCGTTGTTCACCAACCGCAAGTAATCGAGCAATATCATTTGCATTTGGTGACCGCAAGTATTCATCTGAATAAATACTGACTATTGTCTCGTAGAATTTTTTAAGGCTCTCCATTGCGGTGCTTTCACCAATATGTATGTATTCATCCATAAAATCTCCAGTAACCCCATACGCCAACATTCTAACTGCTGCGGTTATTTTTTGCATAGAAGATAAACCAAGTCTGTCGGCATTATCTCTTCTTTGGACGAAGTATGGCTCGTAAGACTCTACCTTATTTAGAATACGGAGAAATAGGGGACGTTTCATCCGAAATCTCCTTCGAAATAGATTCGAGGGATATACTAGATTTTCTGCAAAATAATCGCGAAAAAGCCGCTCGTGCCCCTGAATATGATCACGCCGAATGAATTTACGGCGTTGACGATTGCTACGATGCCTCGATGATTGTCATTCGGCCTCGTCATTAAGAACAACATCCAACTCATCTTCAGAGGATAAGTATGTGAGCAATTTGCGAAAGAATGTACGAGCTATTTGATGAAGGGAGTGGGATATCAGGGGAGACTGTTGAATTTCAATTCTTTAGATCAAATGAGACTTGAGTTTGTGAGAATATGAGTGTAAACATAATTTAATTTATAGAAGAAAATGTTACCGTTACATATAGGACAAAAAATGTTACCGTTTGAGAGAGGACAAAAAAAGTGTCCGTTGAAGAAAAAACAAAAAATGTTACCGTTTGAGAGAAGACAAAAAAAGTTACCGTTAGAGAAAAGACAAAAAATGTTACCGTTGGAGGTATGAGTTCAAAATATTACTGTCAGAAAATGCACATATAAAAAAAATTTGATTTTTGTAATACGTATTTCGGTTTCAAAAATAATACGTATTTCGGTACTCAAAATTGTATAAATATTTAGTAGAATGTGATATTTGAAAAGAAGATAATAAGACAAAAGAGTTAGTAGTTAAGATTGTAAATAGAAGTGAGAGAAAAAAATAATAAAGAAAGAATAGATAAATATTATTTAATATAATAGAGATAGGGATGAGGAATGGGATGTAGAAGATTTTTGAAAGATGAATAAAATTTAGGGAAAAATTATAGGGAATGTACTTTTTAGTTAAATTATGGGGAATTTTATGGGGAACCCAATGTGGATGCTCTAAGAACACTAGTAGTAGAATCAACTTAGCTAGATTTTACCTAGGTTGCATAAAAACAAACTACAACAGACTCAATATATCTATAATATTTTTAACCAAACTTATTTTCACTGGCCAAATTTGGTCAGCTCAAATTGCTTACCAAATCTTATTTTGGGCATAAGAAATTACTCTTCCCTCTTGTATTCATCGCACGCGAGCCACCAATATTCCAGGAAAAAAGAAACCCAAAACCATGAAGCTCCACACCACAACTCCAAAAAAATCCCAAACTCAATCCAGTAGTTGCAACCAAGACAAGCCCAAAATCAAGCTTATGCCAACGTCGTTGCCGAACACCTCCTAGTAAGCCATGCATCATCACCTCTCTTTTTTTTTTTTTCTTTTTTCTCTTTCTCGGTTCTTTTTTCCAAAAAATTGAATTCTCTTGTGGTTTTTGATTTGGAGTTTTTTTTTTTTTAATTTGATTTGTTCATTCCATTTTATTTTCGTAAAGTTTAGGAGATTTTTTGAGATTTTCTTGGTTGAAACCATGAGATTTGGTGTTGATGGGAATGGGTGTTGAAGGGATTAGATAGAGAAAAGAATCTCCTGTTATGCTTCAAGCAAATCTGTGAAAGAGTTTGGTGGGTTCCCATTGAGTGAGAAAGTCAATCGTTTTGTGTTAGGAAATTCTATCAGCGATGCTTCCAAAATTGAGTATTGTAGTTGCAACTTGTCCATAGTCATGTCAACAGAAGGAGATATGTGAGAAACTTCCTTAATTTCTCATTGAGCATTTGTGGTATTTATACACAGAATAGGATAAGAATAAAGGAATAATATAGTTACAATAACTTGAGAGAATAATAACAAAATTGTCTATTGCACTATTCTAGAAGGAATATTATGTATGTGTTGCATGTGGCGTGAACCACCACTCTGCCTCTCTGGTGTAGTTGTGTGTAGTGCATGCTCGTCTGCTGTTTGTTTAAATGCTCCAGTGTTGAGTCAGTTTTGCTAAAACACCCCTTCAAGTCCAATGGGGTGTCAACCACATTGAAGCTTGTTCGAAGATGATGGAATTGATCTACAACAATTGGTTTAGTAAGCTCGTCTGCTATTTGATCCTTGGAGCTGCAAAAATTAACTTGCAAGGCTTTGGCAGTGACCTGATATCTGACAAAGTGGAAGTCAATGTCCATATGCTTGGTCTTAGCATGATATACTGGATTCACCAAAAGGTACGTGGCGCCTATATTATCGCACCATAGACTTGGAGCTTTGGATAGAGGTATGCCTAAGTCATGAAGGACAATCTGTAACCATATGGTTTCAGCGGCAAAAGAGGCAAGGGATTTATACCCTGCCTCAGTTGATGAGCGAGCCACAGTGCTCTGTTTTTTTTAACTCCACGAGATGAGATGATGACCCAAGTAGATATAATACCCTCCAGTTGATCTACGGTCATCGGGACAACTCCCCCAATCCGCATATGAATATGTATGAAGTTGAAAACTAGTTTGTGGTTTGAAGAGTAGGCCAAAATTGATTGTAGCCTTGAGGTACCTTAGAATGTGTTTGATGACAGTCCAATGTGAGGTCTTTGGGTAATGCATAAATTGGAATACCTTATTCACTGCAAAAGAAATTTCTGGCCTAGTGAAAGACAAATACTGAAGCCCTCCAACAATGCTTCTATATAGTGTAGGATCATCAAAATCTGGTGAATCATGTTTGGACAGCTTTAGTGAAGCTGCCATAGGAGAGGAAATGGGTTTGGCAAGAAGCATCTTGCTCCGAGTAAGTAGGGACTTAATGTACTTCCTCTAAGACAATAGCAAACCATTTGACACATGATCAACCTCAAGTCCAAGTAAGAGAGAGTGTCGAGATCTTTAACTGGGAAGGCACAGCTTAAGTCTTGAATGAGAGTATCAATAGAAGACTAATGAGATGAAGTGAGCACTATGTCATCGACATAGACTAGAAAATAAATTCGAACTTCATTGTGGTTGAATATGAAAAGATAGGGATCTGCCTTAGAGGAACTGAAGCCATAGTCGAGCAACCAATTGCTTAGTTGAGCAAACCATGCTCTTGGGGCCTACTTGAGGCCATAGATGGCCTTGTGTAACTTACAAATGTAGTTTGGATGAGCTTGGTCCACAAATCCCTGAGGCTGCTGCATATATACTTCATCAGTTAAGGAACCATGTGGGAAGGCATTTTCTATATCAAACTGTCTTAATAGCCAGGCACGAGTAACTACAATAAAGAGTATTAATATGATGGTGGATGGCTTGACCACAAGGCTGAAGGTCTCGTGGTAATCCAAACTTGCTACTGGTGAAATCCCTTAGCGACCAAACATGCTTTTCTTCTGTCAAGCGATCCATCAGCTTTGGCTTTAGTACGGAAAACCCATCGACAACTGAGCACATTAGCTATGGGAAGAGGCAGTACTAGGCTCCAAGTATTGTTCTGCTGTAATGCCAAAAATTCCTGATGCATAGCAGCTCGCCAGTCAGCAAATTTAGATGCATTTGAATAACTTGATGGATCATCAGAAACTGAAACAGTGGTAGTAAAATAGTAATGAGATGAGTCAGTGAAGGTTCTGGGTCTGAAAGAGTTCGTTTGTGCATGTGTGATGATGGGGGAACGTGGGGGTATAAGAGCTGTTGGAGATAGAATGGAAAAAGAATTAATTATAGACGGAAGAATGGGATGAGAGGTTGAAGATGATGGAGGAGTTGAAAAATGAAGAGGAGTGATTGGGCTTGGGCCTAGTCCAAGTATGGATGAAGGTAGAATTAGTTAGGTGACCATTTCGGAAGCAGGGGGATGGCCAAGTGTAACGGGCCGAGATTTTGAAAATGGAAAGGAAGCCTCATTAAAAACCACATCCCTAGAAATATACATCCAATTTTTACTCACATCTAGGCACTTATAGCCTTTATGAGAATGACTATAACCTAGGAAGACACAAGAAGTAGACCGAAAAGTGAGCTTATGTGAGAGATTGGGCCAACATTCACACCCAAACACCTATAAAAATTTATAATCAGGCTCAGAGTGATGCACAAGAAAATGAGGAGATTTATTTTTAGTGACTAGTGAAGAAAGAAGGTTTATTAAGTAGACCAAAGTCTCAAAAGCATTTACCCAAAATTTAAAAGGTAAAAAGGAATGGGCCAAAAGGGCAAGTCCGATTTCAACAATATGTCGATGTTTTCTCTCGACAAGTCCATTTTGTTGATGCGTGTGAGGACAAGAGAAACGGTGTGTAATGCCAAATTTTTGACAAATGGAAGTGAAAGGCTTAACTCTCCTCCACCATCAGTTTGAAGGGTAATTAATTTAGTATTGAATAATCTTTCAATAAAAGGTAAAAAAGTAGTGAATATATTTGCAACATCAGATTTAAGTTTGAGTGGAAAAAACCAAGTATAATGTGTGAATTGGTCCAACAAAGAAAGATATTATTTATAACCAATAGACAAGTAATTAGTAATATGGTGAGTAGCGATTGAGTCTGGATACCAAGTAGAGTCAGTTACAGAATCAGAGGCAGTATAATGAGCAGAGAATGACTTTGGTGCATCGTACTGATACGAATGATCAAACCTATAGTGACACTGAAGAGCAACGTGTCCCAATTTGTTGCAAACTTGACATGTGGGTCTATTGGATGTAGCCATCTGTTGTGAAAAGGGTTGGAAGAGAAGTTATGTCCTCCACGATTGATGTTGGTGAAATGCCGACCCCTTCCACGGCCCTGTCGACTAGAGCGAAAAATCACACGACCACGATGATGTTGAGAACCAGAGGTACTGAATTCACAAAAGGCTCAACCAAGGTGATAATACTCCTGGTTTGGTGAGATAAACGACTCTCATGAATAAGCAAGAGTTGAAACAATTCATAAGAAGAGAGAGGCTCTACCCGAGTTGTGATAGAAGTGATAAAAGACTCATATGAGTTGCCTAAACCATTTAGGAGATAAGTGACTACCTCTTTGTCAGGGAGAGAACTACCAATAGCAAACAGTGAGTCCATGAGGGAGCGTACCTTCCCAAAATAATTAGAGATGGATTGGTCTCCTTTTGAGAGATTTGTGAGCTAGAAGCGAACCTGAAACTACTCTTTTGCTTGAGAGTGGGATGTGAACATGGAGGCCAAGGAGCTCCAAAGTTCGTGAGCTGTTGTGGCTGAGAGGACATAACCGAGAATGGATTCACTGAGAGAAGAAAAGATGATGCTCAAAAAGAGTTGGTCAGTTCGTTTCCATGAGGAAAAAGGCAAGATTAGTTTTTGGAATAGTATCTGAAGAAGTGGGTAGAAGAGCAAGAGGTGGGGGAAGAGACCCATCTACGTAGGAGTAGTGTTCTTGGCCACGTAAGTACGCAGAAATCTATACCTTCCATAGAAGGTAATTTTCATTTGATAGTTTGGTAGTGACTATATGGGAGAAGGATGAAAGGGTGGGAAAGGAAGATGATGCAGCCATGGATGAGAGAGACGATTAGTCAAATCGCTCTAATACCATGTCAACAGAAGGATATATGCAAGAAACTTCCTTAATTTCTCATTGAGCATTTGTGGTATTCATACATGGAATAGGACAAGAATAAAGGAATAATACAGTTACAATAACTTGAACGAATAATAACAGAATTGTCTACTTTGCTATTCTAGAAGGAATATTATGTGTGTGTTGTATATGGCGTGAACCACCACTCTGCCTCTCTGGTGTACCTGATGTGCAGTGCATGCTCGTTTGCTATTTGTTGAAATGCTCCAATGTTGAGTCAGTTATGCTAATAAGTCATACAAACATCAAAGAGTTTGCAGAGAATCAAGAGCAGAAGGAAGGGAGTGATATTATTGGTGTTTGTATTTTTCCTTTTTCCAATATTTACATTTCTTGCCAATTGTATTTAAAAATTGAGAGAATCAATGAATGAAAAAAAAATGATACTCGTTGGTTGAATGATTGTGTTGCATTTCTTTGGAGTTTGTTGAAGAATAATAATCTGGTCTCATTGTAAACCTCTAATACTAGAAAATTACAATGGGAAGATGCCCCATTGACCCCTACTGGTAAATTCATTACCATTTACCATTCTTTCTACTGCACGATCAAGTTTGACGGATATTCCATCACCATCTCTATTATGAACTTTGGTTGAATATGCTTCCATGTCACTAGACAACAAGTCTTCAACAGAAATGACATCATCTACTTGATCCAAAAGCTCAAGCAATGCCTAAGAAAAATGCATACAAATAGATATCAAATGGAAATTTACATCTTGCTTTGGTTTATTATGGTTACCTAAGAAGTTCCTGAAACAATATTTTTTTGGTAACGATCTATTGAGAGAAAATGAAAAAAAAAAAAAAAGTGTCACAGAGATACTTGACTTGAAGTGAATGAATATATTGAGGAAATGTTATGTTTTATAGTGGAAGAATATAACCGTTAGAGAAATATAACTGTTAAAAAAATATATTCGTTGGAGAAATATAGCCGTTAAAAAAATATATTCGTTGGAAAGATATAACCATTGGAAAAATATGGCCGTTAAGAAAATATATCTGTTGGAAGAATATGACTGATATAAAAAAAGACCGTTAGAAAATTCTAACCGTTGGAATAATATGAACTTTAAAAAATTAATGTGTACTTTTAAATAATGAACACATATTCAAATTACAATTAGAATTAAAATAAATGAAAATGTCAAAATCAATATTTTAATAGAATAGTGATAAATTTGAAGAGTTTGTTATTTGGTGTTGTTGAAAAGTAGCTAGCTAAATTTATAAAAATAAATTTTTTAGTCAAATTTTGGTCAAACTTCATAAGATTTGATAAATTTGTCTTGAGTATCATTGCTCTTTTTGTAAAATATCTTATAAAACTATTATTAATTTATAAAAATATCATTACTTTACAATATGTGTGAAATATGTTGCGTGGGTATATTGTTATGATGAAATATTAAACTTTCTAAAATATTCTGTTTAGCATTTCTTGCACTACATATTAATATGTAATTTGTTATTTTTATCTTTTTATTTAAATACACATATATTGTTATGTAAATATATATATATTTAAATAGAAAACAAAAATGATAAATTACATGTTGGTGTTTGGTGTTAAAATAATAAGAGCATTTTTTTATAGCAAACAAAACTTTATATAGCCAACAGAAAATCTTTTTTTTTTTTTTTTATGCACCAATAGAAATCAATTCTTTTTTCTTTTCTTTTCTTTTCTTTTTTTTTTTCTTTATAAGAAATAGACCTCATTTCATTCATTCCAACCATTCCCTAAGGAAGTTACAACTGTAACTCAAAATTACAAGTCAAACTAAAATTCTGTTGAAAGCTTCCCACACACGAAAATGAGACGGCATTTTCTAACTTCAGAGACTCTCAAAAAGAGAGTATCCCACTCCATCCTCCAACCAACATCCAAACTCCACCCTCCAAAGAAGAAGAAGTAACCCCCGAAACTCCACCCTCCAAATGATGAGAAGTATCCAACAAAACTATGGACATAAGTCCAACAGTCTATTTCACCTTATTTTCTAACAAAAAAACCAACAAAACAAAATTCCAACATAAAACATATCGACATAGAGTCGGAACTACAAATAACTACAACAAAACTCAACCAAGACAAAATACTACTAACAAACACCAACCAAGCAACAAAATCGGAAAAGACACAAAACAGGATCGGTCGTGGGGCGTGAACGTCAAGCGCCACTCTGGGAAGGAGCCAAACGGCCGGTCGAGGCAGTGCCGGTGTACTGGGCCCTGAGCTACCGCACGTGGCTTCGACGCGGTGTGATACGGGGTGGCTAGCTTATGCCACGCGTTCTGTGTACTCTGCGCGTGGGTGTGACGTGCCGCTCCAAATGGCGCCCAAAGCAGACGGCTGCAAGATTGGCGGGCGAGGATACTCTCGATGGGACATGTGTAGGAAGATATCCATCGAAGGAGCTTGGATCAACTACCTCCTCTTTATACAGCCGAAACCTGTAAGACAAACGAAAAAAGACAACGAAACCGTCAGAGACGATGGTAGCAACGGGGAAGAGGAAGTGGAAGCTTCCCCTCCCCCCACTAAGATCTGACTATGGACTTTGAGAGAGAGACAAAGACAGAGATAGAGAGATCTACATAAATCAATTCTTATAACTGCTTTTACCATTAAATTCTGATGTCTTTTACCTAACTTACCAGCATGGAATTTTACTTTTGGCGCCATTTTCACTGCATCCTTGTACTACCAGCACTAAAAGAGACTCTATGAACTTGACTGGGGTTACGAATGCAAATGATGTTTTTTTGTTTCTTTGTTTCAGTAATTCTGATCATTTGATTGGAATTGGTAAAGCGTATACAACAAAACTTTCCAGGTGATCATGAAATTTCTCAATTTCCAATGGATGTTATGTGAGATATAATTTCACGATTAATGCTACGTTTAGTTGTGGAGTATATCATGCAGTCATTTTAAAAAAAATATAAAATCTATTATTAAAAAATTAATTTTTTTTATATGAATGTTGTATTTATTTAATTTTTTAAAATTAATTACGTAACACTTATTAACTCACGACTAGAATATCATTTCTCTAATTTCACCGGAGCCAACCAATGCATGAGGTCGCTTTTAACACTCGGACTAGCTAGGTTGTCCGAAGAAAAGGGCATCCGAGGTGATGTTCAATTTCACGATCATGAATTTCTGTGAAGAAAGGACATGCGAATCAGTGAGCATTTATGTTTCCAATCTATCATGTAAGGCTCCATTTTTTAAAAATTAAAAATGTCTACATAAATAGTTAACCAAAGTGCAGGATTGCTCTCGTGGTTGGGGCATTTGTGGTTCTTTTTAGCTGCAAATCAACAGGCCGCAAACCATTTGTGGTTAAACACGAGCGTTTACATGTAAAGGCCAGCATCAACAGCACAAAGTTCAAAGGAGTTCCTCTAACAAGACAGTCTACAAAGTCATTCAGATGTCTAAGAAAACAGCGTCCCAGTACCTGAATTTTATCTTCAACTTCAAACAACAAGATGAAAGGAAAAGTTAAAAGAAGAAAGGCAAATGAAAATACCACTTACTACATGAGATCCAGTTTCATCCGGATCTCTTTACTCTTATGTTTTTATACAACCAAATCTCTCGTACTTCGAAATTAAAGTGAAAACGTTGAAGTTTCTGGAGCCTAGCTAAGGGAATTCGATGAGAAATTCTTGCAAGTTATTGGTCGTAGATTAAAATCAATATCTGCCATCAATCATGATCCATTAATCATCTCAACCATCTTCTGAGGTCACTGGTTGAAGATGGAGAAATCTCACCACCACCAAGGCTATCAGTGCAGCAAGATGAATAGTTGGACCGTTGCTCCAACCCAAAATGTGCTGCATTGACACTCTTAAAGCTTGGGCTCCTCAAATTCTGACCAAAACCTCCATACCCAACTCCCATACCTAAAGGGTCTGGCACCGGAAAAGAAAGCCGTTTCTTGGCCGACCCGACTCGCTCCCTCTCTGGCGTTAAGGGCCTCTGCCTTGGTGCACTTTGAGATCGCACCCGTGCCTTGGCAGACTCTGTTGCAGCCATATAATTTGGCAATGCAGCACCACCACTGCTGCTAGTACTAGTCCCACCGCCCCTCCCATGTTGTTGCACACTACCATTGTAACAATAGTTGGATCTCAAGCTTGGTGTTTGTGATGTATGGAAGGTTCTATCTTCTCTGGAGCAACGAGGGCTGGCCGACCGAACTTGTATAGGCCGGGTTTTCGATGGTGAAGGAGTAATAGGGGATTGGTGAGTGTGTACGTTTTGGTGGCTTCTATGGCGCGGGGAACTGGGTCTTTGTTGCTGCTGTTGCTGTTGCTGATACTGATTTTGATTTTGAGTTGGTCTCCGGAAATTAGAAGCCAGATATGAGTAAGGCTGGGAGGTATCCATCTCCACGGTTTTGATGGCATCTCTCTGATCAGTTGAGGCTCTTCCCCTGGTGTCCCATGGCTTCGTGGCCATCCAACGGTCGAGCCATTTGGGTCTCTCCTCAATCTCGTCTTCATTGCCGATCGACGGGCTCCTTCCAGTTCTCCAAATCTGTGAAATTGTTCAGCAAAGTTGGACAATTTAGCTCATGGATATAACAACTAACAAGAGTGGAACAAAATGGGGGCACTGACTGAAACAGAATTTGCGACAGAGTAGCGGATGAAACCTGTTGAGAGAAGGCGTGAGACAAGGTCTTTTCACGCTTCATTGTAGCTTCTTTTCTATGCTGCAACATGGCTTTCACTTCTTCCACAGTGTGCGGACGTTCATCCCAATCATCTGCAATGCTACTTCCTTCCCTTGACTTTGAAATAACAACAAATCACATTAAAATACTTCCATCTATGGAGCTAAACAGCGTCAAGACCACAAAATAGCAAAGGTTTCTGTTTGAACTTTGATTGACATTTTTGGAATCGTGAAAAGGGCTTCGGCTTTTACTGTTTAACTATCATTCGGCTTCTAAAAGCAAGAAAAGAACTTCCAAATATTGACTAAAAGTTGACTCGAAAACGAGCTTTAAAATTCAGAAATCATTCCGCTTCTAAAAGGAAGAGCATAAAACAACAACTTCCAAAACATTTTGACTTAAGTTGACATCGGAACAAGAACGAACTTACCATTGATTTCCTGTCTAAAATGTCTTGAATATACCGCGACTCCCAAACGCTATTTGTGTCACTAAATGCCGATTTTCTGCTGCCTTCATGAGAGTGCCTCATGCGCTGGTCAAGTACCCTTGCCTGTACCCGAACCAAGGCTTGCATGCATCTGAGGGTCATCTTCGCTTGCTTTCTAACATTATGACCTCTCACTAAAGCTTGCAACTTCACTAGACCTTTAAGCGCACGCAGTGCCCTCCTCGCCTGCACAAACACACAGTCATGCGCGCACATAGTGGCATAGTCTAAACCCTTTGTTCTTGCGATATGATATAGGATCTTAGATCTGTATTTGGCTTACCAAATACCCTCTAAAAGCAGTCTGAATTACAATAGCTGCATAGAGTTCTCTCGCATAATTAGCAGGCCTGGTAAGCCGAGCCACCTCCACCGCCGCCTGCGCAGTTGCCATTGCAGCCTCGGCAGTGGCCACCGCCACCGCAAGAGCATGCTTTCGCTCCACATCCGCTTTCGTTGACGGCTCATTGTTCGTAGATGCAGAAGTGGAGCCACCCAAACCGGCGGCAGGAGGAGGCGTGGCCTTTGGTGGTGTTTGCTGCGTCACAGTTTCCTGGTTTGTGGGCTTCCTGAATATCCACCTTCGCTTCTCTCTTTTCTGCGTTAAAAAACGGCAGACACGATCACTTTGATTTCATGACTTGCTTATTTCGGGGAAACAACTCAAGAAACGAAAGAACATTAACGTTTTTGAACAAAAATAGAGATTACAGTTGACAGACCTTATCTTCATCCTCTTTAGTAGGAGATCTGAAAGCTCTTTTGACAGCAGTCAACCATGAGCTACCTCCCCCCTTCCCCATCAAACAAATGAGGTAAATCCAAGCTGCATTTACAGCTATGCTAAAATAGATGACGAAACGAAGACCCAGATGGATCAAAGAACTTCGACGGTAAAGATGTGGAGGTCTGTTTTTCTACCATTGTGGTCACTGCTCGCCTCTTTTAACTGTGCATGTGATTTAGCGAGAGAGAGACACAGGGAGACACAGAAATTTAATATTCTGAAAGCTTTAATTAGAGAAAGAAAAAAAAAATGGGGGGCGAAAGAGGGCGAAAGGCGAGTCTTGACTCAACTGTTGTGGAAAGCCGGGAAAGAATCTATTGCATCTGGCTTGCTACATCATGGTCCCTCAAAGCACCGGGAAAGAGTTGAGGGAGGAAAATGAAATGGGGTGTCAGAGAGGACGATGATAACAGCTTTGGTAATGAGTAGAAACTATATTTTAAGATAAGACGTGAGAAAAGAGGGGAGTGAGAGCTATGGAGGAGGGAGGGTTCAATTATCAAAAGCCCAGCAGCAGGAGGAGCACGTTGGCGTTGGGAGGCACAAGCACTAGGACCAAAACTCCAAAAGTGCTTTTAAAAAGATGCAAAGCCCTTTCTCTTTCTCTTTCTCTTTCTCTTTCTCTTTCTCTCTCCATTTTATTTATTTATTTTTATTTTTTAAAACATATCTTTATGCTAGCTTCTCTCTTTCGCTAATTCAGACACAACTGGGCAACCCTCGTGCTGTCACGTGGTGTCAGCAAACAGAGATCATCCTGTGCATGATGGACCATAGTCCATAGTGGTCCTCCTTTCACTGGAGTCTATTTAGCACATTCTAGGCAAATCAATTGGTGTATATATAATAATTTAAAAAAAAAATGGTGTATATATTAATATGAAGATCCTGTAAATAAATAAATATAGTATAAAAACGGGAATTAAAAAAATCAGACCCTTCAAAATTCCTTAAATTATTCATAATTAGCATTTGCAATATTTTTTCTTTTTTTTTTCTTATAAAATAAAATGGTGATTGGCCGGAGGAGAGGCCTCATTTCAGTGACTGGTCAAACTGCGTGGATTCCTTTGACTCTATGTTTTAACGTTGGTCATCTCATCCAAAAACTGTAGAAATCTTGGGACAGTGTTAAGTTGTGTTGTGTTGTGTTGTGTTCTCATGAACTTTGACCAGGCCAATTAAATCCAAGCTAGCTAGGCTGCAGGGAAGTTGTTTGTTAGCGAAGGATATACTATTTCTCTCTCTTTCTAGGCTTCTGGGCCACGTGGGCCGTCCTGTCTTGTTATCCTATTATTGGACGTTAACGTGAGCAAAAGTTTCATATCCACTCAAAAATAAAAAATTATTTATAGTTTTGAGGAAACATGATCGCCTCTAAATGGAGGGAAAGTTGTAGGAAATTTGCAGGAAAGGGAAAGGAGATAGGGCAACTGTTCGGGTACCCCTCCAAAGGAAATAGGCTTTTTTGTGCACCAACTAAAGCAAAAAATAATTAGACTTATCATTGTCATGCACTACATATTATATATTTTTTTTATAATAAATATATAATATATAGATGATAAATAGAACAATTTAATTAATTTAAAAAGAATAAAATAAAAAATAATTTTAAAATATATAAAATATATAGTATGAGATGATGAATAGCATCACTTTAAAATTGAGGCAAATTCAAAACTAATTATTATAGAGACGACGTAGATCTTAAGGAATAATGTTGGTGAATAGATTAATATTGTTAAAATGAATTGTAGAGATCATTAAAAGACAAACTCCATTGTGACTGTATTGAGAGATTTCCAAATGCTTGCTGGAGTTTGCCATAAGAACAAACAAATTCTCCATGCTTGGACTTCTAGGAGACCATGCCGGAAGTGACTACCTAGATGTCATCACGACAATCTCAAATATTCACGTAACCATAAATTGGAAATGTTCATTATTTTTTTTTATAGGATATCGACCAATACCTTAAAAGTAATCGATAGTCAAGATATATAAGAATGTCAATATTATTGGCTGCATTCGCGCGCATTGTCTCCCTCCAGTCCTATGTTTTTTAAAACTTTAGTTTCATCTTTGATCCCCTTAATTTTCTATCACCTTCCTTGTTTGTATTGTTCTCATTTTTCCTATATAAAAAAGAATAAAAACAAAAATACAAAAAAACAAAGAAGCAAGAAAAAAATGTAGTCCGTATGAATTATAATACGCCAACAGCAAAGTTCAAATGACGAAAGGGTGGTCAAGGCCTGTTTTGAGAGCGAGAGAGATAGATTTATATAAATATATATATATTTATATCTATCTATTTCTACTCAATGCCAATGATCAAAAAGATCTAGTCACCCTTCTTTTGAGACAATTATTATTTCTTATAAGAGAAGTGAGGTAAAAGCCTCTCTCATTAAGATGCTGAATACTAATCCAAATGCTACTATTACAATGAAGATAAAAAAGATTATTGAACAAAACAATTTTGTTAACCAAACTCTCCATGTTATAGGACAGCAATTAGATCGTACTGAAGAAAATGTAGAAAAACTTATTTCTACTCCATCTTCAAAAACTATTTATTAAAAACTATTGAAAAACTTTTGATTGTTTTACCAGTAGATAAGCCAAAACTTGATTTCAAATACAAACAGGCCAATACTCTTGATAAAAATCAATTAAATGCTTGCTGATATTAAGAAAGAACAATCATCTACCAGTCCTTTAAATATAAATGGCAAATAAGTTGTTATTTTTAACTCTCTACTGAAGAATCATTTGATAGTGATTCTCCCACTCTTCAAGATCTTGATTTGCTTGAAAAAATATTCAAAATATTGATTTAAAACCTAAGATCGCCAGATTTTCCTCAAAATGACCCAAGCCAATGAGTCTGACGAAGAATTGGTATCCCAGACCTACACCTCCTGATTTACAGTTTGAAGAAAGAATTTTTTAAACCCAGTTTCTGTTTTTGCTGGCAAAATTTACAAATTGAATATTGATGGATTGTCTGAACAGGAAATTCTCAATACTATAAGTAAAATGTCTATGGTTGCAGATGCTTATATTAACAACAATCTCAGACAATCTGAGATAGTTACTATTTTAACTACTGATTTTTCTGGAATACTTTGACATTGGTGAGATAAACATCTCGCAGTAGCAGAAACAAAAGAAACCATTCAGAATGCTATTAAGCATAATGAAGAAGGATTACCTACTTTTTATGAAACTATAGGAATGAGAATTCCTGATGATATTAATATTTTGATTTACACTATTATTAAACATTTTGTTAGAACTCCTTCCAATATTTCTAACCGTATTAGTGATTACTTGAATAATGTTGCCAAATGTCTAATTATAGATTGTATTAAGATGTTTTCATCTCCAAAATAATGCTTAGAGATGATAATCATAAGCCTTACTGGAAAGAAAAATTTATTAATGGATTACCTCATTTCTTTGCTCACAAAGTTAAGGATGAACTTACTAATATCTCAGGACTCTTTAATTATGATGATTACACTTATGGTAATATCTTCAGCACAATTAAGAAGCTTGGTATTAATATGTGTAATGATCAAAGAATGCTTCGTCAACAGATGATGAATAGTAAGAAAGCGAAATATGAAATGGAAAATTTCTATGAACAATTTGACCTTCCTCCTATTGCTCCATCTAGACAAAAACAAAAATATTCTAGTAAATTTTCTAAACCTCATAGTAGAAAAAGGAGAAGAAACCGTGATAATTTTTACAAAAAATCTTTTAATAAAAAACTTTTTAGTAAGAAAAAGAGTTTTCCAACCCCTTCAAAAGGGAAATGTTTTAATTGTGGCAAACCTGGACCCTGAGCATTTTGCTGATAAATGCACGAGAAGCCTAATAAATTTAAAAACAAGCTTAACCAGTTGAATATTAATGTCAATGATCAAGAAGACCTATTTCGTCTCAAAATTTGTCGACAAATTTGCAACCAAATTTTCCGATATCATTCTTGATAAAACCCAGTTACAAAGATTTTTTAATTCTCTCAACTATGTTGCAGAATTCTACAAGGATATGAGAAAACAATGTCGTCCACTCTTTAAGCGACTACATTCCAACCTTCCCCCTTGAACTAAAATTCATATTAATCTTATTAAACAAATCAAGACACATGTTAAAACTCTACCAATGTCTTGGTATTCCTACTTCTGGTTCTTTTAAAATTATTAAAACAGATGCATCTGACATTGGTTATGGTGGCATTTTGAAACAAATTGTTTCACCAAGTTCATCTAAACAAATTGTTGGTTTCCATTCTGGAGTCTAGAACATTGCACAGCTTAATTATAGTACTATTAAGGGAGAAATTTTATCTATAATAATATGTATTTCTAAGTTTCAAAATGATTTGTTAAACCACAAATTTTTATTACGTATTAATTGCAAAAGTGATAAATATGTTTTAGAAAAAGATGTTGAAAGCATTACATCAAAACATATTTTTGCCTGATGGTTAGCTATTTTAAGTGTATTTGATTTTAACATTGATTATATTAAAGGATCAAAAAATTGAGTTCCTGATTTTCTTACTCGTGAATTCTTACAGAAAACTTAAATAGAAAAAAAGACAAGGAGAAAAAGATTGCTACTCCTCCCCCAATACCTGATACATACATACATACATATTTATATATATATATATATNATGAAACCCAGCCCTTGAAGACCTCAAAAAGGGTGTCGTTCGGTAAGTTTCCTTTCCCTTTCATTCTGTTTCTTCTTCCCCGATATATTCTCCCCGTCAGTTTTCTTACTTCCCCCACGTCTCTGCAATTCCTCTTCTTTTCCTCACATCCAAATCTCTCTCAACAGACCACACTCACACCTCGCCTTTTTAAGAATTTTCTGTGATTTTGGTGCTGCAATTTGAGAGTTCCCGAATTAGCATTGTTGAGCTCTCTACCAAACGGTGGTAAGATCTCTTCTCACGCACTCTCTAATCTCACTCTCACACAACACCCTCTCTATCTCTCTGTTATGGTAGATGATAATTGTTAAATAAATATTGTAGACACTTCGAGGGGCCTAATCCTCCAATTTGAAACACTTAGATTGTTGGAAATTGATAACTTCATTCATAACTGAAATAATACTTATAAGCATTATAATTAGACTTGGTCAAGTGATGACCCACAAACTCAAACAAAATAACTACTCACTATTTAATCAACTGACCCATGACAAAATAACCCATAACAAAATAACCCCTCACTACAGTACAGACCCATAAGGCCATCGTGGCCCACTACTCCTACGGACTCAACCATAATGCATGACTAAAATAAAATAATAGAATGGGCAGACCAACCCAACCCTTAGACAACCCCCTAAAAACTAGGGTTTTGTCTTACACCCACAACACATCTTCCCCCTTTAGAAGACTTTGCCCTCAAGGTCAGGGAAGCGTTGCTGCAGTTCTTTGTGATCCTCCCATGTCACGTCTTCTCCTATCATTCCCTTCCACTGAACTAGCATTTCCATTCTAGCCCGTCGTCCCTTCCTGACTAACCACCTGTTTAGTATCTTTTCTTGTTCTGGTTGGAGGGTTCCCTCCATAGCTACCTTCGGCAGCTCTATAAGTGGTTGTATGTGCTCCCCCACTGTCTTCTTTAAGCAAGAAATGTGAAAAGTTGGATAGATGTGAGATTCTAGTGGTAGATCTAACTTGTATGCAACTTTCCCAATCCGTTGTACCGTCGTGTACGGCCTATAATGCCTCAGCTACAACTTAAGGTTTCTCCTTAATGCAACTAACATTTGTCAGTAAGGTCGAAGCCATAGGTAAACTCGATCTCCAACTTGGAACTCCATGTCTGTTCACCTTCAATCCGCATAGATCTTCATCTTTTATTGTGCATCCTTCAGATTTTCTTGAACTAACTTGTGAATAAATGCTCTGTTTCTAAGTTCTTCGTCTACTACTTGTACTTTTATGGACCTTGGTTCATATGTTAACATCCGTGGGGGTAATTGCCCATATACCATCTCATATGGTGAAACCCTAGTTGAACTATGCTTTGATGTATTATAAGCATACTCAGCTAGCGATAGCCACCGTGCCCAGCCACATGGTCTATCTCCCGAGAAGCATCACAAGTAACCTTCTACCCCTTTGTTCATTGCCTCTGTTTGACCATTAGTTTGTGGGTGATATGCAGAGCTAAGTAGTAGATCTGCGCCACTGATTCGGAATAGTTCCTTCTAGAACTAACTTGTGAATACTGGATCCCTGTAACTGACAATGGTTAGTAGAAAATCATGTAATTTAAATACATCGTCGAGAAATAATACGTGCTATTGTTATTGCTATGGATGAGAGAAGGACATGAAATGAGCATATTTGCTCAATCTTTCTATCACCACCATGATAATTGTACGCCCTCCTGAAGGTGGCAACCCTTCAATGAAATCCATGCTAATATCTTTCCAGTTTCGTGTAGGAATTGGTAAAGGCTGGAGCAAGCCTGTGGGTTAAATTGTTTTCACCTTATTTCTTTGACA
>QEOT01000481.1:0-62701 GCA_003123785.1 Pterocarya stenoptera
AAGAAGACTGTGATTCAGAGAAGAGAGAGATAACAGAAATGAAATGACCATCACTGTGTGTGCGAGGACCCCTTCGAAGACCCAAACCCAGGATAGCAAAACGACATCGTTTTTGTTTTTTGCCACGTCAGATACGAGGCCGCGGCGAGGACGCACACCCGGTTGTCCACAACATTTTTCTTGAGTGATTTGTTATCAAATCTTTGTTATTTGAGTCGGGCTACTTGTAGAGTAGCCTGCTCTAGTTGATTGTACGTTGTTTTTGAGTTTTTTTTTTTTACATTTTTTTAATATATTTAAATATTTTTAAAAATAAAAAAATACACCAATACACTTAAAATTATTTCCTTAATTATTAAGTATAAAATATAAATAAATATTTTTTTTTCTGAGCGATCAAATAGAACGGTACACTTTGGAAGGTAAAGTAATTTTTTTTTTTTTTATTTTATGTTATGATTAAAGAATTTTTTGAATGCTTTAGCAAGTGAATGTGCACTTTTTTTCAAGTCAAATCATTTAAATCTTACATGATTCAAATTTGGTCTTTCTTTCCTACCTTTGGTAATCTTAAATTCTATTTGTCAGCAGCGGCGGACGTACACTAAGGGGCTAACCCCCAAAATTTTAAAAAAATTCAAAATATACCCCATATTTTATTTATAATTCTCTAAATATAGCAATGCCCCCCTAAAAAAATTTCCAATCTCTATATGTTCTTTGAGATATTCTAAAATTTTAATATATCTAGAAATGTCTCTATCTAATTCCTTTTTCTATAGTTCTGAAATTTTATATAATTTCTATATACTATTTATTTTCAAGAACGTGACATCACCAAAATTAAATTAAAACTAAGTTTAAAAAAATAATAAACTTATTAATATGGATGTCAAAATTTATTGCTCTACAATATTAGACTTCTTAATATAAAATCTAAAATAGAGATATAAGAAAAATTATTTAAGGTTGTTGATTTACATAAAAAATAGTTGAGGTTTTATCCTCTAGATCACTTCATTGAGTAAAAAAAAATTATTTAAAGTCTCGATTATAGTATTACATACTTAAAATGACATAAAAATATCTACATTTTGCATGAAATTTAATAAATTAGCTTACATACTGAAATGAAATATAACATTTTAAAAGATCACTTGATAATTTCTATGAAGATAATAAATTCTAAATATTTCATTACAAAAATAATAATGAATTAATATCATTTCACGAAACATTATAATCATAAATTTGAAACATTTATTAAATTTTGTTTTTTAAAATTTTATTTCTATATATATATAATTTATAATTTTTTTAAAAATTTTATATAAACGTGTCACACACAATAGAAAAGTTACCCCTAGTCCCGCCGCTCTTTAATTTGGAGACTAGTGTTGCACGTGAGGACTGTCTTCTTGCTCTTTTCTACCTAATTCACGCAAGCCAACTGCCACAATGTCTCTTCTTCGTGGATTTGCTTGGTATAGCAAATTGAGAATGAGAAACACTTTGTTTGCAAATAAATTTTATAAAGGTGAATTTACAAAGTGATATTATTTTATGTGAGACGTTTCACATCAAATAACATCAATTTATTTAACTTTTAACTTCCATTTTAATGAATCTCATCTCAACTCTGAATCCAAATATGGCTCATTCTTCTGTTCATCATTATCAAGATGATCAACCTCTGTCCCATCTCTGCATAACATATCTACACATCAAGAAATTGATTACAAAAACCTTAATCATGTCGTGGGTGACTTTCTCCCTTGATGATTATTAAACCATATAGCCATTTTTGTTGGTTCTTTTTTTTTTTTTTTTTTCCTTTCAAAGATTTCTTTGGTGGTAGAATTTTCTTTTAAAAAAATCTGTCTCCCTTGGCCAAAGCCAAACTTTTCGGATGAAATATTGTTATAAACTCATATGTGGATGTTCGGCGATTAATCTAATCTTAGTTGGTAGCAATCAATCCAAACCAAACAAGTAACCATCTCCTCCCAAAAAGGAGGCCTTGGAAGGAAAGAAATATAAACATGTAACTATCATTGCTTGATTTGACTTTAGAATCAAATTTTAGCTCAGTAACTCTTCATGACATTGACATCGTTAATCATTTACTCCCCTTTTACTTTAGCTTAGTAATATTTCATCATGTTTTCGAATCCGACATCTACGATGGCCTATTCTATCGGCTCTAGCCGAAAACATTTCTTTTCTGTTGAACAAATTTATTAATTATCTCATCACCATGACACAAAAGTTTCCTGGGAAGTGCATCATCCACTTTCTGTAATTTCTTTTAGGAGAGGTGAATGAAAAAGAAAGAAGGTACAGAGTGAAACAGCTTGGCTGTCTCTCACACAGGCAATATGAATTTTTACCAACAGAAGACCAGTTTTATATTTCTGAAAGTTATATTTCAATCAGTTTTTCTTCATTTATGGAGAGCTGAATGAGTTTTAAGTGTTGACTATGCAGGAAAGATATCAAGAACAAAACCAAAACAATGAACAATCTCAGGACTCAGGAGCTGAAATATTAAAAAAAGATGCAATGGCGGGTCCCTACATACCATGCCGACAGCATGGCTCAAGCACTCGAAACAAAATGATACCAAGTACTTGGAAATTTATCAGAGACGCAATGATAACTGAGAAGAAGTCAACCCACAATAAGGAAAAACTCAAGTTCCTAATCTTATCGATTCTGAGTCTGTAATGGCAAATGGCATAGGATTCCCAATCACTTTTAAACAAACACTCCCACATTTCTTTTTTTAATTTTCTTTTCAAGTTTTTTTGTTATGATTTCCTCGTGCTTCTACAAAGCCCCATTCACAATAAAGCTTCCACCCTTAGCATGCACCAAAATCATACGCAAAATGAGCAGACTCACTCTAATCCATGTTTTCTTGGCATGGCTCCTGCTTGCAGCAGCTTCTCAGTACTCTTACTTCACTATCAGTGTCCATGCTGTAGAATCAGGTAAGCCACTAACCTGAAATCTCGTTGTCTTGTCCTTGCTCAGCATGTTTCAATGTCACTGATATCTTAACTCCTTGACTTTTATTAACACTGATATAGAGAGGAAAAAAAAGGAAGCAGACAGTACATTTTGTACTTACAAGCACTAATGTACCTTGGCTTTTCTGTGTTGCTTAAAACAGTCCATTTCAGGCTCAGAAAAGGGCAGCAGCCTGGCTCAAGGTCGCACAATGGAGATGCCTCATCCAGTTGGGTAAGTACAAGGAGTACAATCTTCTCCCAAACGCAGTTATTCTTCTCATTTTATCTATATGGAGGATGTTAATGCGAATGCCATACATCTGCACCATCTGATCTTATTCCATGATCAAAAACAGGTTGAAGAAAAGAAGATTCACAAGACCCCATCAGGACCAAACCCTATGGGAAATCACCGCCCACCGTCCCGAAGATAAACAGATGGGTGCACTTGTTCTGCTAACATGAATAAAACCATGGGTTGCAGCATATTTCGATAACTAAAAGAGGTCAGATGTATCCATCCATGCAGTTTGGAGAAACTGTTCTTTAATCTTTAGGGTGTTGTGATTGTACAACAGTGGAAATAGTTGGGGGTGTATTCTAAATGCCTTTATTGCTGAGCCATGACCGTTTGTTTCTCACAGAACCTCCATTAACTGAATCCTCAGTACAATCTTTCAAAATATGATTTGAAATCAAGCCTATAAAGGCATAAAAAGGCAAAAATCCAAGTCATAGACTTGCTTTGCACGACAATGTTTTAGGTTTTCATGCATTGCAGAAGAGATGAGAGGGTCCAAGAGGCTTACATTTTTCACCATATTAGCGGATCCCATGTTTGCAAAACAAGTAAATTTCTACATGCACCCAAAGGGTATTTTGTAGGCTGTAGCAGTTATTTTACCTAAAACAATAAAACACCAGGGCCAACACTAAGGAACCGATATGATCATATCAACATCTTCGGGCCAAACGCGGAACAAGCAATTTCCATAGAATCACCATAAGTTTTTGCTTTCATTTATTGGTAAAGATTATTCTAATTAAGTTCTACAACATAATAAACCACCATGAGCATCAACTACAAATGTTTCTTCATGGGGTCTTCCAAGAATGAGAATTTTCTGTCATGCCGTACAGAGCCTGAAATGCTGTCTCTTCATTTTACAGTTAAGGCTTTTGGGCTTCCCATTTTCACAAGGAAACTAATTTACTCAAAACAGGGTAAAAATCGTGGCCAGACTTGCTTAAAATAACAATGAATGTGGAGATTGAATTCTATTTTTCAGATGAATGAACCAACACAAAACTGGCCACAAATGAACAAAAAAAAAAAAAAAAGTTACAATTTGCTGAGATTTACAGGACTCAACATAAACTACAGACCTACAGTAGTCATTTTATACAGAACGCTTCCGCTTTGATCGCTTGCTTCTCCTGGGTTGCGGGTAATTTGGTACCTCTTTGCCACTGGTAGAAGCATATGCTTCTTCTAGAGCCTCCTCACCCTGTCAAAATATTTAAGTTAATTCTAAAATCCAATGCTAAGTAAAACAAATCAGGTAAAAATATTGTTCATAAGACAAAACTAGGCATCCCAAACTCTGATCATTATTCAGTTGGGGGCTGCCAAGATTGATAATGATTCTGTTCCAAATATTTAAGTAATTTGGTTGCTAAATCTCTTTTAATAGAAGTGTCCTCATTTGTTAAGGACAATGTTCAGATATGCATCACTTTGCTTTTTCACTAAAGACAATCAACTGTGCCAAAATTAACATCTAATTCCAATTACTCACGACAAACATGTTATAATTTATGAGCATAAGACAAGTGGTCCGCCGTTTGCTTCATTGTCTCTTTAAAAAACAATATGCTGATAAATATGCCATCTTCCAGTTATTGAGTGGTTGGATGGCTAGAAAATAGAACTTCCTTCTGATCTTTGGGCTTCCTTTTATGAAATACCTTATGAGGTCATTCTACATCCAGGGATGCATGCACCCAGACACAAATGCAACACAACTGTATTCCTTAACTGTTTGATGTTAAGCTAAGGTCCAACAATGTCACATCACAACAATGGCTGAAATGACAAGCTTGAGGTAGTGGAACCACCTACTGTCACCACAAAGTCAAGACAATCAGCTTATGATCATGCTGCCAGATGGATTCTATTTCAACTCTGCCAAAGATTACCGACTTTCATGTCTCCTGTTGCTCCTTTTACACCATCGATTTTCAGTCACAGAAATCAGATGTACGGACAACTATAAAATATAAGAGCTACAGTTGCTGCCGGCACTTTAAATTCGCCATAAACAAGAGAATTCTGAACCTTCGATTCCTTGGCCCCATAAAATGTATTCATTCACCCACTAGAATTAACCTGATGTGCCTAACACTCAAATAGTAGGCTCTTTTGCTTTCAAGGAGAAAAATATGGTAAGTTAAAAAGGTTGTAGTCATAATATGATATCAAAAGTGGAATGAGGATGGAGGGTTCTCCTCCCATGTGCGTGAGTTTAACAGCCGCAGAATATAAAGCCCCTTCTTTTTTCTTCTTTCTTTATTTGGGTAAAAAATTATTCACAAAAGGAAAACAAAATATTATGACACCAACAACACTCCAACTGAAAGCAGAGTAAAAAACTAAAAGTTGAAATTTTCACCTTGTCCTTACTCTCTTCATCTGGATTATCCTCAGAATCAGATGTGGAAGCCATATTCTGAACATCTTCCGCAGGTAGGGCCTTGTTCAACTTTTTGTTCTCCTCTTCATCCTTTAACTGCCTAAACCTGTTGATCCCATTTTTTTGTCAGTGTGACAGCTTTGAAGAAGCTGATGATACTAGTATGCATTCTGCCATGAAAAACTTAACTCTCGCCACGCTGTACCGGCTGAGAAGCTGATCGTTTTGCACGTCCAGCTGTAATAATTCCACTAGCATTCTCAGTTACAACAGGTTTTGCACCACCTAATTTGCGTAACCATACTTGTTGGGCAGTGCTGAGCACATTGTTTGTGAACCTTAAAAACATGATAAAATTTACAAATTAACATACATGCCTTTTGATCCGAATATCTAGTTTTTAATGTCCCAATAAAAGCTTAAGAAGGGGAGAGAAGGAAATATATCAGTAATATGCCCTAAGATTAAGTTTGTATTTCAAAATATCTGTTGTGATGGTCAGTTCTTGGCATGTTAGTCGTAATGAGAGTAATCACATAGAATCTGTTGAGCAACATGTCTACAACCCATTTTATGATAAAATAATTCATGCTGATCCAGACATTTAGACTAGCAGATTATCCAATTGACAATAATAAGAACACAGACACCCTACTGGCCAGGGCAGACATTATCATTTTGACCATAAATGTAATAGCGTAACCCCAAAGTTTTATACTAGTTTAAATTCTTACGGGACAGATGAACTACTCTGCATATATCAAAAGAGTAATATATATACAAGCAGTTATCAACTAAGGCATATGGATGCAGACAATCCTGAGGGGACTGACACAGAGTAATAAACTTGTTAATGAGAAACCAACCAGTAAATCGATAATCCCGATGGGACAGACAAGGAGAAGTAACCAATCATGAGTGGAAGAAACTTGAAAACAAGAAGTGTGTTCTTTTGAGCCGGATCATCAGTCTGTGAAAAGAAAGACAATTTAGGGCTTCACAATGCTTAGAAATGAAAGAGTCAGTGAAGATGCTAATTCTTTACCTGGGGAGGTTTCATGAGTTCCATTGAAAAATACTGAGAAGCAACAAGGAGGACAGGTAAAACAAGGTAGGCTGCAGTGTCATACCAGCCCAAAGGTGGATGGCCATCCTGCACGAAAAATTATATGTTGTAAAAGCCACATCAAAAACATAAACTAGCGAGAAAAACTTGACCATTCGTGGCCATGTGAGTAGAAAATACAACCAATGAAACGAAGCAGGTATCCCAAATCTGCTAGACAGGGATCTAAAGGTTTAGGACATGCTTACAACCCATAACAGGCATCTACCTAAGTAAAGACCACAGACAATTAATAAGCAGACAAATCAAACTTCCACGCAAACTTAGCCTTCCAAACTTCAGAAACTTTTAGATGCCAAGTATTGGTCAAGACGGACTATAGAGGACATTAAGGATGACTGGGAAGACAGAACAGTATGAGACACCATACAAAACACATCCTATCCACTGATAAAGATTCTCTCCATCATTTCCTGTTCTCCGAATTGAGAGCTCAAGCTAATACCTCAATGGTCAGTAGATAACTTAAAGTTCCATGAAAATGAAGGGGTTTAATTTAATAATTGATGTTGGAAGAAAATTGTTTGCTCCAGAAGCCATGTGGAAGAGAAGTGCCATTACCACAAATGGAAAAAGCCAAGAAACGCCAGATCCACTTTGTCGAGCAGCAATTGTAGTTGGGCCAGCCAAAGAGGGAATCCAAAAGAAACCTTCTGTCAACAGTCCCTTTGAATAGAATTTTCGGAAACATTAGCAATGAACAACATTTTGTGAAGATATAAAAAAAATTATGTCCAGTAACATCACTGAACAGATAATGGGATATTAACTTCATAATTACCTCATTCGCCACATTTGAAAGGGCTTGATATAGCCCTATCCAGACTGGTATAGTAGCCAAAGTGGGGAAACAACCTTTGTAGGAAAATGAATAAGATGATGTTAATATGCATCAGCCAATCAGCACCCTAAGGTAACGGCATTGAGAAGATGAAATAGATTTGAGAAGGGGAAGATGCAATAGCAATACCTTGAAATAAAAACAGAGACAAAAAGAACTATAAACAGCTCATCCAAAGGTACTGGAACTGGCAATATACGGCTATAGAAAATAGAAGATAGGAAAAATATGTTGTTCGGGAAGACAACAAACTTTTGAATTTTTGTTAACCTAAAGAGAGAGATAAAAAATGAATCCACTGTTATAACTCACGTCAAAGATCAATGGCCAAGTGAACATATAAATCATAAATGGGATAACTACCAACGGACTGGATATGACTATTTAATGCAACGTTAAGAGATTATGAAAAGAATACCTGCCAAAGGATTAACCCCTGCTTGCTTATATAGCCTCGATGTCTCAAGTTGTATTCTTTCCTTAAAAGAGAAAAATGGCACAGAGTATTAGAAAGAACCATACTTTCTAGTTGGGAGCCAAAAAGAATTAATAAAGATGTAATCTTTTACCCAAACTGAGGGTTTGACGCGATCCCATGTAAACATGAATGTGTCTCACCTGATTACCAGCATATCTCTGTTGAATGGCTTTAATCTTTGGCTGAAGATTTTGCATAGCTAGCGTTGATTCAACCTACGTATGGTACTAACATTACCCACCTGATAATACAACAATGGAGCCCAGCACGTAATATCATCAAGGGCACACTGAATTCACAGCAACAGACTCACCTGTTGCTTTGTCAGAGGAAATGTTGCAAGTTTAACAATAACCGTAAGCAATATAATGGCAAATCCGTACGCATACGGCAAATGCACAGCGCTAAGACCGTCTTTCAATACCTGAAATAATCAAACAAATAATTCAAAACATAATTATGAGTCTCTTGGAAATCATTCCATCACAAAATGCAAATCATTTCGCGTACCGTGTCTAGCGAAATTACACAACTAACAACCACCAACTATTCATATATACTTGCCTTCAGAACGACTTCCATGGCGTCAGAGATGAAACCGAACCAACCGTTATTTTTCTGTACGGCGGCGTCGGCTGAGCTGGAGGCGGCCGGGTCTGCTACGACGACGGCGTCAGCGAGGGTGTAGAGCAGGCCTTCGGCCTTGGAAATTACAGCGGATAAATCAACCGTAGAGGGGAAGGAGTCGACGGGAGGGATGTCATGGAAGCTGAGCTTGACTCTGGTGGTGGAGGCGAGCCTACTGCGGTGAGGGAGGATGTGGAGGCCATGGCGAGAGAGGGACTGGAGGGGCTTGACGATGAATGGAGGGGATGAAAAAAGGGTATTCGCCATGGGAGAAGAGAGTGATGCGAGCTCTCAGGTTCTCATGGGAGAGACGAGGGAGAGGGGTTGGAGATGAGGCCTTGGCAGTGGAAGGTAAGGTAGAGACCGATGGTGGTGGACACGATACAATACTTTCGAATTATCCGTATGTTGAGTGTGAGAGGGCAAACCCGAAAAATTCGTTATTATTATTATTTAAGCACCGCAAAATTGAATTAAACAAGGGGCAAAAAGGTCAGTGTGTTCGTTTGAGTATACTGAAAATAAGAAAAATTTTATTTGCAACCGGCTGGGAACCGTGTAACTGGTGCAATAAAAAAATTCATTCTCCCCCTCCCTCTCTTTATTCTCCCCGACTTCCATGAATTAGCTTCCTGATATGCATCTGGTGCTTGTGGCTGTGCAGAGTTGGGTTGCAATCTTCTAGGTTTAGGTACAGAAGTCTCCTCTCAAAATCCATATGAGAAAATAGTGTATGTGGAGAGAGGTTTAAGACCTCCTCCGAAGAGGCCTTCAGATGCTAACTCGTTGTCTGGAGAATCCAGATCAGATGATTCTATAAATACTGGACCGTTACCTCTTTCGCCATTCTCCTAGAACAAACTGCTATTGTTATCGACTCTCAAAGTCTTGTCCTCGGCGAAACCACGGTGCTGCAAATGGAAGAAAACTGCAGCCCTGACGAATACAATGACTGTTACGGCAGTAGCGACAGATACTGCAACGAGCTTGGAAGAAGTGTGCTTGGAAGAGGGGGGATTGAGGGAGAATGAGGGAGGAGATGTTGGCAGGGAAGGAAACGAAGGAAGCAGGGGAGGGAGGAGGAGGGGGTAGGGGAAAGGATGAAATTACCCTCCATTTTGTATGATTCAGTTGATTTCTCACTATTTATATATTATTATTTTTTAAACACGTGGCAAGCTGATTCCCCGGGTTCTCACCCTCCAGTTGCATGTAGCAGGATTGTACTTAAAAAATATGAGTGACACTGAAATATTTGGTTTGTAAAAGAATCTTATGAAATAGAATTTTTAAAGCAATCGATTCGATCTAATATATTAAATTATAAAATTATTTTTATTACGAAATAATTCAACATATTTAAATTATTTTTATATTAAGTTATTTTTGGAAGATCTTTTTATAATTTCAATAACATAACATTGTTGTGATAAAATGAGCATATTTATTAGTCTTGCTCTTAAAAT
The DNA here is from genome assembly GCA_003123785.1 of Pterocarya stenoptera. Lineage (NCBI taxonomy): Eukaryota > Viridiplantae > Streptophyta > Magnoliopsida > Fagales > Juglandaceae > Pterocarya > Pterocarya stenoptera. The sequence continues at coordinate 10,246 of QEOT01000481.1, forward strand.
AACTAATAAGTCGAGAAAATATGAATTTATGTGGCTTATGTTTCCATTTAGTTGCGTTTAGGCCACGTAAAAAGACGCTTGGGGTGGACCCCGGCCTCGACCTCTCTTGCACGATAGCCATCCTTCCCCACTGGTAGGCAGATCTCTCAAGCCACTGTCTGGTCGCAACCTAAACCTCAAATAAAATTTAAACCCTAAACCAACAATTCCAAAGTTCATAGATCCAAAAATAAATATAAAATTCAAAGATAAATCCATAGATCTAAACAAGGTCTAGACCCAAGCAAAAAAAATAAAAGTCTTTAATCGAAGAAAAAGTTGCTCATGGGTCTGCCTACCACCACAGCATGACTTGGTTGTGGGTTTGCACACACCCACGACACAACTTGGCTATGGGTATGCACTGTGTTGTGGTATGTAGTGTAGGAAAGATGAAAATACAAGGAGAAGAAGAGAAGAAAGGGATGAGGAAAAGAAAGACGAAGAAGATGAGAAGGCAAAGAGGAGAAGGTGGAGAAGAAGAGAAGAGTTTGTTTGGCAATAAGGAGGAAAAGAGTGGGAGGATAAAATTTATTTTTAACTTTATATACCTAAGCAGGTGGGCGGGTCAAAATCCGGGTGGGTGGGTACTCTGCTTGAAATTCGCCCTCTTAGGTATATAAAGTCAAGCTACATGCTTGCACCTGTGTTTGGGGTGTAACGACGGATCGCTAGGGTAGGGTAGGTTCGGACCACCCCTAGCTGCTACCCAGCACTATCTTAGACTTCCACTTTTCATTCACCACTAGCTTAAAATGATAACTAAAGAAGAAACAAGCACCCTAAACACCATCTAACCTTTTAGCACGTGTTCGCCTTGTCTTAGGAAAATTAAGAAACTACCTTCTCTTAGGAAAACTAAGGAAAATATGAGATTCATGAATTTGAGTACCAAGTACTCCAACCTCCAATATATCAAAAAGGGTCACAATTTCATGGTTGTAAAGGCAGAGTACCTACACTCTAGTATGGGTGTAATCAGTCCGATTAGGTCGGTTTGAATGTCTATTTTTAGACTGGACTGAAACTTTCGGTTCACCCCTTTTCCACACCGAGACCAATTGAGGAGTACCTCTAGACTGGACTGGACTATTATATATCGGTCCAATTGGTCCAATTAATCCATTCGATTGGACTTGTTCAAAATAGATTGCTTTTTTTTGTTAAATGTGTTTATTTCTGCCCAACTAAAAAATGAGCCCAAAAAATTTTCAATTTTGAAAATGGTATATAATATAGCAACTATTTAATTTTATTTGCTAGTTTTTTTCTTGAAAATAGCCTAAAGCAAAATTAGGAAAAAGTAATTAGTAACACATTAGGGACTTATTCATAAGCAATATCCTTAAAAGACATTTAAACCATTTCTTTCTATTAAAAAATGTGCAACATCACCAATATTTATCCATCCATGAAAGTTAGCAGTCATCATAATAAAATTAAAAACAAATAGAAAGAGATAAAGAAATTACAAAAAATGCAATATCCAAACTTCAAATAAAGAAAAGAAAACATAAAAATTATTATAATCCAAGCATCTCGCCATAAACCATCTACTTATAAAATAATATTACGAATGACCAAATTGAAATCAACATTACAACCATATTGATCTAACCCACAAGTCAAAACTACAAGTCCAGAACTCCACAAGTCAAAAGACACAAATGATTTTGATGCAAAAACATAGCAACCAAATATTTGAATCTCAATAATTTTTTTCATACTAACTAAAATAACTAATACAATAGTATATTCTTCCCACCTCAATAATCTTCAATAGGTGTGAATATTGTCTCCGACACCTTTGGAGAAATTTCAACTTCCCCCACAAGTTTTATACATAAAAAATAAAACAAACCAAATTATATAAATTCATATAATATATAAATCATAAAAAGATATATAAAAAAATAAATTTGTTACATACCCAAATCCAGTTTTTTAAAATTCTCCAAATCATCATTAAAAGCTAATTGGAGTAGAAGAAGAATGAAACCAATTTTGTATACAAATGAGGGTCTCCACCATAATCGGAGACAAACTACTTCAAAACAAATAAAGTATATGACTTGCCCTGCTAAATGCGGATTCAGAGGTCATTGTATATACCAGTACGCAAGAACATCGCTTTAAACTTTTGAAAGTACATAATATCTAACGAAATTAACCTTCCACCAAGTTAGAATGTGAAATATCCCATCATCTTCCTTGTAATTTTTGGATAGGTATCTATCCACTTTTGAATTTTTTTTTTTTCAAAGAGTTTTCCAATTGCAATTATTGCTTAAGTTGAGACAACCTTATGCTTTTCTATTCTCAAGTCTACTACATGTACTAGTTACATTTTTCGTTGAGGAACTTGTGTATAGCTTCTGTGGATAAGAACTATGGTCTTCTTCGTATTCAACATATGCATCATACATATGGGTCAAAACACTAATATTCACTTCAATTTCAACTCAATTACTTTTGTAAAATCATGAGCACACATTATTTCAAACAAGAACTCAAGATATCACATCTTGTACCAAGGATCAAGAACAAGCTCAACATACAATAACATTTCATATTTTTAAAATTATCTCAATATTTGTTAAATTTATGCCTCATATTTACTGTCATTCATCTCCCCATATGTCCTCATTCACAGTCCATGTCAATTATGTCTTAAATTGTAACTAGTTTCGTAAAAAAAAAAAAGAGGTTCACGTTACATATTGATCACACATAAAATGCAATGTTGTATAATGAAATAGTTTAATAAATCTTACAAACAATCTTACATTTTCTCAATCATCCTTTTTGGGGGGCCTAACTTCTTTGATGTTCTCCTCCTCATCCCATCATCATCATTGTCATCGTCATCACCCTTCTCTCCAATACTAGGAAAGAACCCCACATCTTCTTTCTCTAACCATTCAAAAACATTTTGAAATTTTTTAGCCCTCTCCAACATAAGAGAGGTGGAGTTTCACCTAGTTGATATGTTTAGACATACATGACTTTTGCACGTAATCTCTTCAAATTATACACATGACTTAAATTCACTCCATTTTTGTAGAGATAATTTAACATATTTCATATCTCCTTTTATCTTGGCAATAGACTCATTAAACTCTTTCAACTCCTCATGAACAATTAAATTTAAGATGTGGGCACAACATCTCATATGTAAAAATTCATGTTCCGAAATACCGTTCTTCCTATACTTCGTCTTCTTTTTTAAAAAAGTAATTGCTTTGTTATTCAAACTTGAACTATCAAAAGTGGTTGAAAGTATTTTTGGACGCCTCCAATCAAGCACACTGATCTCTATTATCCTACCAAGTGTATCACCCTATTGATTTTCAACAAATAAAAAAGAGAGGATCATTTTGTATAGTTTCTAGTCATCATCAATTAAATGTACAGTGAAACACATGTAGTTGAGATTTTGCATAGATGCCTATGTATCCACAATAAGGAAAATATGTTACCCTTGAAGAGCATTTCTCAAATTATTCTTTTTCCTAGAATACACAATATAACAATGTTTGGCAACCGTAACACGAGATGAGATTCCTACACACTTAGGTTGAACAACAAGTATAAATACTTTAAAACCCTCACTTTAACAAACCTAAATGGCAAGCACTCATCAAGTATAATCATTTTTGCCAAGGATTGTCTGCAAGGCTCAACACTAAAGACTATCACAACAAGTTCTCCGTTATTACTTCCTCCATCCTTGGATTTCCAACCTAAGGTAGTTTGGGTATTATTTTTAGCATTATATGGACAAGACTTACATTGATGCTCAATGTGATACTTCATGAATTTTGTACCATTTGCCTTCATGTTACAAGCATAATCTACATCACAATAATTGCATGTAGCCATACATTTACTTGGATTACGCTTTTGTATTCTTGTGAAATGATCCCCAACTATTGACCTAGTTTTACGCCCACTACTACTACTAGATTTTACACTTATTTTGGGTTGGAGTGAAGGAACGACTTGCCTTTATGTTGCATCTTTAGCATTTCCCATCATAAAGTTGGGAAGCATTTCTTTTGAAGTGTCCATCTAAAAAAGAATCAAACAAAGTCTTCTAGAATCAATATAAATAAAACACGTACAAAAGAGATATACATCTAATGATATAAATAAATAAGCTTAGCAACCTATTATAGAAAGCTCAACAAAACAATGAAAAAGAACAAAATATTTCATTCACGGATAGATCTTACAAGATCTATTCATTTAACAAACATATCTCATAACATCACTTCACGTTCCATGTCCTGTATTGTGTCAATTATGTTCTCTTAATATTGAAAATGGGTCAAAGTTTTTTCTAAGAGTAGATTTTTTTTTTTCCTATGCAAAATGTGACCTTTGTTGACATCTCCATTGTGCTTGTAGATATCATAGCCAGCCATCTAGTAAGTGCATTTGGTATAGCTAAGAAGTTCAAGTTCACTAACTAACAACTAAAGTTCATGAAATTAAAATAAAATAATTTTATTGTCTAATAAGTGCATTCAATCCCAACTCTTAATCACAACAACCATAGTCTTAAACACATTAATTGTCGGTGCTCACCATTCAAAATCTTAAATGCATCAAATGATCAATTACAGTAAAATAATAACAATTGTGATTATATGAAAAAATGATGCTCGAGATCGATTAGTGCCTTAAACTCTTAGAGTGAAAAGCTGAAAGTTGGTAACATGGGGCGTAGATAGGTGGGAATACATTTTTCTCGTGGAGACCAAAGACAGATGCGGCAGTGTGGGGCAGAGGGGATGGGAGTTGGAAGATTGAGGGCATTGATGAGGGGCTAGAGAGGAATGCTACGGTTTGATTTTGGGCACGGAAAAAATGAAAATGATAAAAGGGATGGCACCATGCAAGACAACCCTTATGTTGAAACACACCGTTTAACTTGATTTTAAATATAAACGACATCGTTTCAATATAAGGTATATTAAAAAGTTAAATTGAGTGGCTTGAAATGGCATCATTTCAAGCAATTCGGATTATATTTGTAACTAAACGGTGTGTTTAGATTCATATTTACTCTAAATGGTGCCGTTTTCATATTACCTACAAAAAAGTTTTTCTTTTTTTTTTCCTTTGCAAATAAATTATTATATAGAAATTGTATAAAATAGTAAAATTAAAATTAAGTGAACTCTTTAATGTGGATTATCTAACTAAATGATTAATAAAATCATTGATTATAACTGTATTAATAGTTACTAATTTAATACTTAATAGTATGTGTATGAATTATGATAGTTAATGCATAATGGCCTATCTTAAGGTTTTAATATTCTATATATGATTAATGTATAATTGTCATGGTCCATACTTCATACTTGCAACTTAGATATCTTACAAAACATGTAGCTAACTATTTTAATTAGATATAAATACTAGCTAGAGTATGTATCATTGCATATAATATTATTATTTATCATAAAATATTTTCGTTAATCACCTAATTATTGTGAATAATATATTTAACATTTTATATGCTCAGTAGTCATAAATTAAATGAAAATTATAGAATTAATACTACAAGATAAATGAGCATTTGTGACGAGTTATTTGCGATGAGAATGATTATTTGTGATAAGAATAGACTCATTATGACACTAAATTATTATTTTAGCATAAAATAACTAGATACAACTAAACAGTTTTCTTGTAATATAAGTTATACAACTACTATATATATAATACTATAAACATTTTTCTTGTAGTATAAGTTATACAACTATTATATATAGTATACTAAATAGAAAACTATGTTTAAAAAATATATATATTTAGTTCGATCGGTCCAGGTTGAAAAAGACCCGTTCCAAAATCGGACAAAAAATAAAAAATTTGATATTTTTTAGACCGTTATAGTCCAAACCGAACCAACAGGAGACTAATTAGTATCAAACGGTTGAGGAAGGACCACTGGCCAATTCATATCTAGGTCCAATTCTTTAGGAAAGATGGCACTTGAATCCATGGATAAGGGAGTTGATGGGTACGTGATGAATCTCTATTGAAAGGCTTGTGAGTAAATTCTCTCCCATTTTCACTCGTTCCCCTTAATGGACACCTCTTATTTTGATCAATAAGCCATGTTTCAATCTCTCAAAAGGCTATAACAAAAGCACCTCTTAGCACACCTATACAGTCGAATTTTTTTTAGAAAATTTCAAATCTCATCAAATCAACACTATAATCCTCTTAAAATTAAATAAATCCTCAATTTACTCAGCCTTGAATTTTAGTGGTAAAGAGAGCTAGCTATGCCATCACCCACATACACACACATGCATGTGCGCGCGCACACACACACACAAACAACACACACAGACACACGCATACATATATGTATCATCTTTTCGACTTACAGAAATTAGTGTATGTTAAGGATAAAGATCATTTTGTTATACCTCATCTCCTTGTAACAGATTTTGCTAGTTGTGATAAAGCTCAAGAAGGATAAAGTTCGACTCTCTCCAATCTTCTAGTTCATCACGACTTGGCTCTATTTGATTTCTGTAACAGCTCTTATCTACACATTGGTTAGAAATCTATTAGCAAGCTTATCTCTTGTAACAAACATGAAAATCCTCTCATATGTTTGTAACAGTTTTGTGTATAAATATGACAATGCATACATGATTTTTGGTGTGAAAAATCAGAACCGTTTCCCATTCTTTCATGGTACTAGTGACCTCTCAAGCTCACTCTTCATTCGTTCCTATGGCTGCTTCAGATTCTTCATCTTCCTCTTCTGCTGCCTTTCATTTTCTAGCACAAGTTATTTTCATCAAGCTCGATGGGACTAACTTTCTTACCTGTAGTGCTCAATTGCTTCCTTCTTTTCGTAGCTATGGTTTGATGGGAATCGTTGATGGTTCTAATCATTGTCTACCTCAATTTTCTAGCAATAATCAGAAGGCCTAGGGTGTCCTTAATCCTGCTTATGTGGTTTGGCAGTATAAGGACCAAACAGTGCTTAGCTAGATTGTCTCATCTTTAACTCCTTCAGGGGTCTCTACCATTTATGGTCTTGAGACCTCACGGCTTGCTTAGTAGGCCCTTAGTTTGCGTTTTGCTGCACCTTTTACCTCTCGGATTTCTCTCATCAAGAGAAAACTTCAGTCCATCCAACAAGGTTCCCTGTCTTGTTAGAGTTTTCTTGATGAAGTCAAGTCTCTCTCGGATGAATTGTCGGCTGTTGGCAAACCAATTGAAGATTCAAATTTAATTCTCTTCATTCTTAACAGGCTCAATTCCTCTTTTCACTCATTTGTCATGACCTCATGTTTCTTGCTAAGGAGAAATTGATGCCCTTCTCCGATTTTCACGATGAGCTGCTGAATTATGATCTCATGCAGAAGTTTCACAACTAGTCCATTCAACCCAAGACTGGACCCTATGCTCTTTATTCAGGGGCGCCATCCTCCTACAGAATTGGTTGCCATGGTTGCTTAGGCCAATACCACCTATCTGAATCAACACCAATGGTATGCTNCTTTCATTTTCTAGCACAAGTTATTTTCATCAAGCTCGATGGGACTAACTTTCTTACCTGTAGTGCTCAATTGCTTCCTTCTTTTCGTAGCTATGGTTTGATGGGAATCGTTGATGGTTCTAATCATTGTCTACCTCAATTTTCTAGCAATAATCAGAAGGCCTAGGGTGTCCTTAATCCTGCTTATGTGGTTTGGCAGTATAAGGACCAAACAGTGCTTAGCTAGATTGTCTCATCTTTAACTCCTTCAGGGGTCTCTACCATTTATGGTCTTGAGACCTCACGGCTTGCTTAGTAGGCCCTTAGTTTGCGTTTTGCTGCACCTTTTACCTCTCGGATTTCTCTCATCAAGAGAAAACTTCAGTCCATCCAACAAGGTTCCCTGTCTTGTTAGAGTTTTCTTGATGAAGTCAAGTCTCTCTCGGATGAATTGTCGACTGTTGGCAAACCAATTGAAGATTCAAATTTAATTCTCTTCATTCTTAACAGGCTCAATTCCTCTTTTCACTCATTTGTCATGACCTCATGTTTCTTGCTAAGGAGAAATTGATGCCCTTCTCCGATTTTCACGATGAGCTGCTGAATTATGATCTCATGCAGAAGTTTCACAACTAGTCCATTCAACCCAAGACTGGACCCTATGCTCTTTATTCAGGGGCGCCATCCTCCTACAGAATTGGTTGCCATGGTTGCTTAGGCCAATACCACCTATCTGAATCAACACCAATGGTATGCTTATAGCGATGCCAATATTCATGTCACTTCGAATGTTGCCAACCTTGCGACTTCTCAACCCTATGAAGGCGATGACTCTGTGGGCATAGATAATGGGGCATGTTTGATCATGTCACGCACCGGTAATGCCTCCATAAAAACTCTCTCTTCTACTCTTGCCTTAAATGATGTGGCTTATTGTCCTCAAGCTTCTACGCATCTTCTTTCCTTCAATAAATTTTGTAAAGACAATAATGTTCTTTTTGAACTCGGTTGTTCTCATTTTTTTGTGAGGACATCACGATGGGGGTCACACTCCTGATGGGGCCAAGTGATAATGGATTGTACCCGATCAACCTTTATCAACTGTCTTTGTCTAAGTTCCATGCTCTCACCATGATCGTTGGTGTCAAGGCTCCTACCTCCACTTGGCATTGTCGTCTGGGGCATCCATCTGCAGCAACTCTTCATTGTGTCCTCACTAGTTTCTCTCTTTCTGTCAGTGATTCGCTCAATAAACAATCCATCTGTGTGTCCTGTCCACTAGGAAAGTTTAAGCAGTTGCCATTATTTGATTCTTCACAAGAATCTACTACTCCTTTAGAGTTAATTCATTCAGATATTTGGTCCACTTCTACTCCTTCCTTGAGTGTTTGTCGTTACTATTTTAATTTTTATTGATGATTTTACTCGTTTTTGTTAGTTGTTTCCCATTTCTAATAAATCTGATATTTTCCCTACATTTGTAAAATTTAAACTTTTAGTGAAAAAACAATTTACTTATCCCATTATGCAATTTCAAAGTGACAATGGTGGTGAATATTGTTCCGCTACCTTTAAGCAATTTCTTATCTCCAATGGGATTTTCCATCGCCTATCGTGTCCTTATACCTCTTAGCAAAACAACTTTACTGAGTGGAAACAACGACACATTGTTGAAATGGGAGTCACCCTCCTTGCGCAATCTGGCTTACCCAAGAAATTTTGGGTTGATGCCTTCTTAACCTTTGTCTTTATCATTAATCGTTTACCCACCTAGGTTCTTAATTTTCATCTCCTTTTGAACATCTCTTTCATCTTCCTCCTGAGTTTAGTTATTTTCAGTCCTTTGGCTGTTAGTATTTTCCCTTCCTTCGTCCCTACATGCCTGATAAACTTTTCTATCGTAGCACGCCATGCATTTGTATTGGTTATTGTTCTAATCATAGAGGGTTCGGTGCTTTGGCCCCTCCTCTCGACATGTCTATATCTCCAAGAATGTGATCTTTGATGAAGTGATGTTTCCTACTCTTGTATAGTCCCTTATAACTGACTCTGGCAGCCCCGTGATCTCCTCAGGTATATCTTAACCCTTACTCATCTCTCACCCTTCACATATTTTGCCTTCTCCCTCTGAACCTTCTCCAGTTCCTGATCCTTCTCCTCCTCCCCTACCTCTTGCTACATATGTCCCCTCTACCTCACTTGAGCCTCTATTAGACTCTGCCCCCTACTACACCTTCCCTTCTCAACGCCTTGAACCTCAACCTACTACCTCTCATTCTCTTGCCTCTCCCTATCATGTCGTGACTAGGCCCCGGACAGGTCACCTTCAGCCTCGCTCTTTCCTTGATTTCCATTTATATTACTCTACGGGTCACCCTCTTTGAGCCTTACATGTAGGTGCCATCATCTCCGAGCCCTGTACCTATGCTCAAGCGGGGTCTATACATGTGTGGCATGTGGCTATAGGGAGTGAGTTTCAGGCATTGTTGAAGAATGAAAGCTAGACCCTGTGTCCCCTTCCACTGGGTAAGAACATGGTTCCCAACAAATGAGTTTTTAAGCCCAAACGCAGACCTGAAGGGAGTGTTGAATGCCTTAAGGTGAGGCTGGTTGTTGTTGGCTATCTCCAGCCTAGTGGGATTGACTTTCATGAAACGTTCAACCTAGTCATCAAACCATTTATTGTCTACATGGTTCTTGCTCTTGCCATTTCTTTCAACTAGGACATTCGACAACTGGACATTTCTAATGCTTTCCTCCATGGCCTTTTGGAAGAGGAGGTTATATGGCTCAACTAAAGGGTTTTGGGGATCCTGTGCATCCGAATTTTGTGTACAAGCTTCATAAGTCCATCTATGGTTTAAAACAAGCCCCTCGGGCTTGCTTCAACTAAGGGTGCAAATCGGTCGGTCCGGTCCCGCGATGGACTGAACATTTTCGGTTCATCATTTTTTTCGGACTAGACCGGACTGAACACCCATAGGGACCAGACCGGTTGCTATCAGTCAGGTCCGGTCCATTTGGTTTTGCCTAATTATTTTTTTCTTTTTTTTAAAAAAATCAATTAATATTTAAAATACTAAATTAAACTAAGTGACTTATTAATGTGAATTATGTAACAAACTCAATAAAAATATATTTTATATGGTCAATGATAATAAATTAGATGAAAATTACATTATTAATTTATTTAATTACTATATAATTAACTAATTGATATTATATATTAGTTAATTGACAGAATATTAACAAGTGTTAATAACATATTTAAAACTTTATATTATTAATAGTGATAGGTTAGATGAAGATATATATAAAATATTGTTAATTTATAGAATATTAACAAGTATTAATAACATATTTAAAATTTTATATTGTTAATTGTACAATTATTATATAAATAACATATATAAAATATTTTTTTATTTTTATTTTTCATTCGGTCCAAAACTGTCCGGTCTGGGGTGGAAAAATCCTGGACCATAGACCGGACCGAAACTTTTCGGTCCTCTAAAACGTGGACCAAGATTGACCGGTCTCAGTCTAGGTCCGGTCCGGTTAGGACCGAAACGGTCGGTCGGCCGGTCGGTCTAGTCCAGACCGACCGTTTATAACCCCTAGGTTCAACAGGTTGTCCATTGTCCTTTTGCCTCTTGGCTTCCAGAGTTCTCAGGTTGATCCTTCTTTGGTCACCTATCACCAAGATACTGTGCATGTTTTCTTGCTGGTGTAGGTGGATGACATCCTTGTGACCTCTAATGATCGGTCATTTGTTACTTCTCTAATCTCCAAGCTACAGTTCAATTTTGCCATGAAGGATCTTGGTCAATTGTTTTATTTTCTGGGTATTGAAGCCATCAGTGATTCCTCAGGTTTGCATCTTCGCCATGCAAAGTCTGTCATTGATATCTTGGACCATGTCAAGCTTCTTGGCATCCAACCTTATTGTGCTCCCTGTGTTTCCGGCTCCAAACTATCCAAATTTGATGGTGAGGTACTACCGGATCCTTCAGAGTATCACCACACTGTGGGTGCCTTATAGTATGTCACTCTCACCTGTCCGGATATAGCTTATTCTATGAATTAACTGTGTCAACACATGCATGCCTCAACTACTGCTCACAGGACAACAGCCATATGGGTGTTGCATTATTTTAAGAACACCCTTGTTTATGGCCTCTTTTACACACCTGATTTCTTTTCAATTAATGTCTGCTGTGACTCTCATTGGGCTGTTCTTGATGATAGAAGATCGACGTGTCACTACAAGATTTATAGTCTTTTGCCATGAATTTTTTTCCCAAGACATGCTCGTGGCAAATACTCACTTAATGACACAAAAACTACTCGTGGGAAAAGAAATGACCTTTTACCATATCTTATTGTCGACAACTACAATTTTGTGGGATAAGAACTTTTTTTCGGCGCAAAAATGGTATTTTGCGGTGACTTTTTCCCATCGTAAATAGTATTGTCAAAAATATCAAATTGGTCGTGGGAAAATAGTATTTGCAATGGGATATTTATTTTTTTCGGCGACCTAATCTCGCTGCAAATAAATTATTTTGTAACTTAAGCAATTTGTTATTCCGACGAGAAAATGGTCTTTTACGGCGATATAAACTTGCCCAAAAAAAGGGAATTTGCCCATTGCCCAGAAGTTCTTTTTCCAACATATAAGCTCGTGGAAAATACTTATATGATATTATAAACAGAATCCGTGGGAAAAAAAAAACATCATTTTACCACTAAATCATGTTCGACGATTGAGAATTCATGAGGAAAAGTCCCTTTTTGCTGTGACTTGATGTCGCGGCAAAATTGTGCCATATGAATGTCTGATTTGCGAGCTTGGAAAATAAACTACCTTTTGCGGCGAGTTAATGTCACGGCAAATAAGTATATTTTTGAAATTTCCTGGACCACAATTATTTTTAATCTCCACCGTTGGATCACTTAGATCCCTCATCCCCTCCCTTATTTCCTCTATTCTCTCTCCCTCTCTCCAAACGTCGTATCCCCCCCCCAAATCAAAAACTCCCTCCCTCCTTCTCTCTCTCTCTCTCTCTCTCTCTCTCTCTCTCTCAACCTCCACCACAGACGCAGCGCCACCACCACACGACGCCACTAATCCCTCTTGATTTGACTCTCCCTCTCTCAGATCTCTCTCCCTTCCATTCTCTTCTCTATCTCTCTATCTAGACTAGGGCTTTGCCGCCACCACCTTCACGGCATGACACCATGGTTGCCTATAGCTTCTCCGCGTCCCTCTTTCACTTTCCGTTACGCTGATCAACCGACACTCACCCCCAACGCCTCCCTCAAGCAGACAGCGCCGTCCCTCCCTCGCTGTGAACCTTCCACCATGAGACCCAACTGAGGCCCCCAACGCCAACAACCCAACTCCTCAGAAGGTAGCTTCAAGGAAGTCCCGTCCGTCCTCTCTGATTTTCACCCAGGTATAGTACTCGCTCTCAATGTTTGATTTCTACATTCCATTACCAATTATTTGCGTATATTCCAACTTCACAGCCACTTTCAATTGGAATTGTACTGCTATTTTAGTTTGTGTATATGTTCTTGGCAGACTGCACGTGATTATAATGGTAGAGTAAGCTGTCTGACAGCTAAGTGAAAGTCTTGAAAATCGGCAAAAGGTGTTGCGTTTTGGTTATGGTGTGGAAAAAAAGGTCATCCTGCTCTGTTAGGTAATTGTTTAAAATACCTCTCTATACTTCCAATATGTATGATTGCTTTGCCAGTTTCTGTCCCTGTAAAATATTGGATTTCAATGCTATATGGATTATAGCTCTAGTATAAATGTAGACTTCCTAAAAGAGACCTTTGACTGAGAATGATGCTGCTGACTCACACCCAATGTGCAGTTTGAATTGGTCAAGCAACCATAGTTGGTACCACTTTAAATGGACAACACCAAGGTTAAGGAAAATTGTGGGATGCTAGACTCTGGGTCCTTGTTAAATATAGATGAAGAATTAGGCTTGTAAAAGTGGCTCAAAACAGTTTGGGGAGGTGCATGTTTATCTGAACCATGTGTTTTATGAAAATATTAGTTGATTTAATAAAAAATTGTGACAAGTGTGCTTTTAGCACTGAGTTGGACATCCAAGTCCAACCAATGTTGGTTATTCTTGTCTGAGATCATATGATATGTTGTTGTCTTTATGGTCATATACCTAAATATTTTTTTTTTGATAAGTTGGTCATGTGTCTAAATATATTTATCTCAAAATGTGTCCTCTAGTAGTTCAATGATCAAAGGGTTGCAATTTGGTAGATGCCTTAAGTAGTGACAGTGAGCATATAAGGAGATAACTGTATGTGGTCCTCTACCAAGTTGTATAGCATATATTTTGTGTTGAGAATATATAACTTGGTATTCCCATGGAAGTAGCTACAATAGTTTGGTACTGGTATAATACAAGTAATGGTGTTTGTGATTATGTGAGTTATCTTCTCCTGTGGCTGTAAATGACCAGTAGTATAACTTGGAGATTTATGTCATGAAATATGTGGACCAGATATTTTAAGCAACATTAACAGTATTGGAAGCTATTACTACTGAGGCACACCTTGCTTTCATGGGTTGACATCTTTGTGCTTTATTTCCAGGTCTCTATCAGCCCTCTCATGTGTGGATGAAGGGGATATTTGTACTAGGGCTTATGTTTTAGATTTCCTTTTGGTATTAGAAAGTAGTAGGTCTTTCCTTTGTATACGTCCTATGTACTTGGGCTTAAGCCTATTCTTGTGCATACTTCAACCATTACAAAAGTGTATTTGGACAAGGGTAAGTTACAAACATTTTACAACTCTGAAGTAGAACCTTGATTTGATATTTTTCATATATTATATGTTCTGATATGGAAGTATTTTTAAAATGAAATCAATAGTTTGGTTATCATTTGTAAATAGCTTGATATGCTAGGGGTTTCAATGTAAATAGTTTATTGCACATTCTCCCTGATGTCATCAACCTATGTTAGATGTGAGACACTTTCTTTTTACCTTTTTGGAAGACCTTGTGGCAACATTATACTGCAGAAGCACATATGAGCATATTACTGTGTGCGTGCATGGGATCTTTTGTAGTTATATGTTTCTTCATATATCTTTTCCTCCCTTTTTCGTGCAAAAATGTGTTAGGTTTATGTTTGTTTCCTCTGTAATGTAGGGGGGTATGCACTACTTTGTGTGGGCTTCCCATCATTTGACCTTGAGGTGGAAAAACAAGACGAGGATGAGGTAAGACAAATAGTTACAACCATTTGATTAGATAAAGTACTAACTGTATTTTTTGATGTCAAAAAGGAATTGGAATTATTTCTTCATGCATTTAAATATGTAAACTAAGTCCTTGGTGAGCAGAGTTTAGGACAGAGTTGTATTTTACCACAGCATGTAATTTTTGAGCATAAAAAAGTAATGAGCAGTTTAGTACTAGTAGAGAATGCTCTAATATTAGTAACAATTGCAAATTCACCTACACCCTTTACTCATTTTGCTAGAACTCTTGAGGCCTCATCTTGAAGTCCTTGGAACTTAACTGGTCGAAGACGCTGTTGTGACAGGAATGTGGCTAGGTGAAGGAACTTATAAGTTGATAGATGGAAAGTGGTAGTGTTAATTTATTTATCATATACAAGTTGAATGTTGTGTTTGTTTGGTTGCATTTAGATAGGTAAGAAATCCTTGCTATCATATTATGTTATTCTATTGTGACAAATTATGTACTCCATCTTTAAAATAAATAATGTAAATAATGTTGTCCATTATTGAACAAGTCTTAGTATCATTTACTTGCTTTTTCAAAAAAAGAATTTCTGAAAAAGCAAGAAGAACCTGCATGCATGTAGGTAAGAAGAGTTTGGTCATTTTCTTGTATTCATCTTTTGTACTTGGTTACTCCTATTAAAAAAGCAAGAAGAACCTGCATGCATTGTAAGTTTTCTATTTTCCTCATAACGAGTTCTATCATTATTTTGATTTGTGATTTTATTGTGATTTTTGGTTAGCCACTTGTGCGTGTTTTCGTGATGGAAGAACTGAGGTAAATAGTTCTAGAAATAGAAATATGAAATAGGTCTTTTTCCTCATGAATGTTCTTATTCGTGTCAAAGCACTAAACTCTTTATTGCTCTTAGGTTCTCATTAGGAGTTTTCTTTAAAACATGTTAGCATAATTTTAGTTCTTTTTTTGAAATTGTTATTAGTGTCAATTTGAATCTCCAAGATTTGTATATAATTTTTTAGCTTATGTTAGACAATTTTTTAATGTCATTTTTGGCTCCTCATCTTTTTTTGCTTTTACAATTTTTTTTTCTAAATTCTTTTAGTATTTGCCACGGCAAATACTTTTTTTTTGCCTGAAAATGTTTTTTCCACCAAATGTTTTAGTGGCAAATATTATTTTCTTGCCTGAAGAAGCTATTTCCACCAAATGTTCTAGTGGCAAATACTAATACCTACCAATATCTCTCATGGCAATTGCTCGTATTCCCACAAGCATAAACACAAATGGATATGCTTTTGCGGCAAACTTCATTGGCTCTTACCGCGAGAAGTGTCGTAGAAAAAAATACGTATTAGCCACAATTTAAACCTTTCATGGGTTATAATACTTTTTCCGGTGAATTTTATCCTACAAGCTTCCCACGATAAAATTTTGTGGAAATAGGCTTTTTCCCACAAAACTTCTTCTTGGGAAAAGCCCATATTTCTTGTAGTGTGGTTATGGTGTCTATGTTGGTCTCAACCTCATCTCTTGGTCTGTGAAGAAGCAACCTGTGCTCTCCAAATCTAGTATCGAGGTCGAATACAAATGTTTAGCCTTGGTTACAGCTGAGGTCTATTGGCTGCGTATGCTCTTATCCGAGCTGCAAATTTACCTTGACTCCCCTCTTGTCGTGTGGTGCGATAATATCAGTACCCTTGCCCTTCTAATCCCATCTTCCATGTGCAGTCTTAACACATTGAAGTAGATTATCACTTTATATGTGAAAAAGTGGCCAACCAAGACATTCTTTTAGAACACATCTCCATTTCTCTTCAACTTGCTAATATTTTTACTAAGGGCTATACTGCTGATCGGTTCTGTTTTCTTCGTGACAAATTGTCTGTCTCTGACCTTTTTGTCAGTTTGTGGGGGATGTTAAGGATAAAGATCATTCTGTTATGCCTCATCTCCTTCTAATAGGGATAAAGTTTGACTCCCTCTAGTCTTCTAGATCATCACGGTTTGGTTCTATTTGATTTCTGTAATAGCTCTTGTCTATAAGTTGGTTGGAAATCTGTTAGCTAGCTTATCTCTTATAGTTTATCTCTTGTAACAAACATGTAAATCCTCTCATACATTTGAAACAGTTTTGTGTATAAATATGATAATGCATACACAATTTCTGGTGTGAAAAAGGAACAGTTCCCCATTCTTTTAGTGTCATGCATGAATCATGACAATCATGCAAGAATATTGGTATAAATTCAGATCAGATCCTCAAGTTCAGACGTGAAAAGAACAAACCAATTAAGCAGATCGATCTGTTTTCAATAAAAAGTAAGGCTCTTTCATTAATCCCAGGACTGAATACAGAAAGAAAATGGAAGGCGAAAACTCGTGATCATCATGGGAATTAGGTACACATCAAGATATATCCATAAACTTGAAGATAGCCATTTCCGTCGATCCTCATGTTCTACTACAAATTAATTAGGAACCTACATCAGCAAACCCCGGCCAAATATTATTATTTACGCCAATAATCCTCAGATGCATTAGTTCAACTATAATCACTTTCAGAGGAACCTTCTCCCGAGAAAAAATCGAAGTAAAGTTGGTCACCTGAACCTTCTTGATGATCAATCTCAGAAAAACTAGAACTACTGGTTGAGTTCCCTGAAACAATGGAAGATTTTCCTGTTTTTCCTTGTAAAATGCCGGTTGGGTGCAAGGGAAAAAGTGACAAAGTTTCCTGACTACTATTGGCGATGACACCGCCAGTGTCCATGGGCACATGATGATGATCATATCCCAGCTGGGCACTGCTGTATCCTGCGCCATCATAGGTAGATCTGGGCTGCTCCAGTTTTTCAGTCCTTGATGATCTGCTCCTCATCCCTCCCGCGGCTAGAAAAACCTTGGGCTGATGGTACTGGGGATAGAACCCTAAATCGTTATGCGCTAAATAATATGGCCTGCAGAAAACTGAAAAGAAAAAGAAAATACGTGATTAAAAATCTCAGACATACAGAGAAAGGAAGATGCATTCTGACAGCGAGAGAGAGATCAGGAGATACAGTTGTAGATAAGGAAGCAAATGAGAATGATGAAGGACAACTCGGTTGGCTTAATTTTAAGCAATCCTTGGACAGTGGAATTCACTATTATTTAATATTTTATAATTATTTTATTATTATTATTATTATTTAATATCACACCTCACTAGTATTCAATATTAATCTTTTTCTTTTTTCGTTTTTTTTTTTAATTTTTTATGAGGAGGTGATTGATTAACTTCCGTAACATGCGGGTAAGGGAATATGAAAATATAAAAGATTAGGGAGCAAAAGTAATAGGGAAGCTGGAACCTATCATGGCTATGCTATTTTAGAACCAAAGTAAAAGTAGGAAGAAGCAACTGCTTCAACCTGCCCCATTCAGTAATAGAAGGTGCAGTAAGACAGAAGAAACCTCCATTAAAAGTTCTATATTTTTTCCTAAGCCTGTGAACAATAAAAGATGTTGTCAAATCAGTCTTCTTGTGACTAGGATAGTACTGTACACAGACCTCCGTTTTGACTAAAAAAAAAAAGGTTAAGAGTAATGCACCTACATTACGAATATCTAAAAAGGATTTTTTTCAACTATTTTATAATAAAAATAATTTCATAATTTCATAAATTACATAAAATCATATTAATTTATAAGAATATTTTATATAATCATATTTAAAAAAAAAATATTATTAAGATTTCTACTAGCTAAGATATCGATCCATAATCCAAACAACTGTACATTTTCCTTAAATAAATATGAATGGCAAGGAAATATGAAGAAAATTTCAATTTTTTTATATGTTAGCAACCTGCATATATAATATAACAAGAAAAATGTAAGAGAAACAGACTCGTCATAGTTGAATACACGTTTCGAGCCTTGTTTGAAGGAACACAAACTGCAAAGCCCAAAATGTATTGAGATGCACCAGGCCCCTTTAGAATCTTTTACATCAGATATATGCAACGAGACTCATAAAATTAATCTTGAAATAAAAATGAACTGCTAAGTATAAGGTGGTGGTATGTATTGACAGATAATTTTGGCCATGAAAGAAAAAATAAATAAAAAGACTGACCATTTGGGCAAGGAGGGAACACTGGTTGAGTCCTGTGCAAGTAGCCATTGACAAAAGCCATGCTGCTCTCTTGCTTCTGCTTCTGCCTTTGCCGAGCCTTGTGGTTCTGAAACCAATAAAAGACATTCTTCCCCTCAATGTGACCGTAAGCCCGTAACCTGCTCGTGATCTGCTGTATTTGCTCAGCACTTGGGGTCCTTATCCCTTGACTATACAAGTTCTCAAGCATAGTTATCTGCTCCTTTGTCGGATTCCAGCGTGATGAACTCACTGGAGTCTCAACCGCACCACCAATATCCACATTATCACCCTCCATGTTTTTTCCTGAATTATTCCGGTATATTCAAGTTGTGTTTCGGGTTCAAAAAAGAGAGTCGAGAGAATGGCTGTGAGTCACTTTTTTGCATGGATTTTGTACTAGTATTTTATAGAGGAAGAGTGATGGGTCAAACAAAAGAGGAGAGAGAGAGAGGGGGGGAGGGATTGACATGCGTATTGTTTTTGGTGCTGAGCATCTCTGAAAACATGGCGGGTAGCGGCTGAGAGTGGGGAGAGAAAAAGACCATAAAGGCCATTGGTATTGTTTCAGTGATGGTGATTTGTTCCTTAATACTGATATCTCGGGAATGACAGAGATTGACTGTAGCGTAGCTTACGCCATTGAAGGAAAGGCATGCTGGGTATAAATGTCATGGGGAAGAAAAAGACAGCCGGTTGGGTTGTAAGGTGTAGGTAAGGCCTAGGCTTTGGGAATTGAAGTGGGAAAACAGATAGGTGCACAGAGAGAGAGAGAGAGAGAGAGATGGCCTGATGAAGTTGAAACGTCTTGGTTGAGGTGACCGTGTGGGGGTGGTGGGGCTTGGCCCTAATTGGCCTTTGGCCTTTGGGTCATGGACTCATGTGTTTTGTACACATGGTTTTTCTCTGCTCTCCTTGATCAGCGCCTGCTAAAACCAAAATTTACCACCGGACTACCTATATATACATATATATATATGTATGTATGGTTATCCGGATTCCATATATAATTCCATCTATGTATATATAAAGACTTGCATTATTAGTACAAAAGAAAAGGGATGATTTATTAAAGTCTTGTGCAGATCTGTCCAAACCGCGGGAGTGATTCTGATCAGATAGGTCATATTTTGTGATCAACTTTATGTGTTATCATCAGTAGACACTTTTCTATATATATGATTTATCTGTTTCAGATAGTTTTGGTCTGAGAATTATTGTGGTAGTCTTTTAAAGAAAAATAAAGATCCTAGAGCGATGAAAGGAAGCTAGTCCTTGTTACTTGATAGAGTTATCCCACAACACCACGCCAAAGATCATGCATGGGAATAAATTAAAACAAAAGGGAAATAAGTGGAGGCCAGGCAGCAAGAGCACGGTTTTTGATCAAATTCTGTTTGATAAAGACTCACAAGGATTTGGCTTTCACATCCTACTTAGAAAGTTCAAATTAAAAAACCAACTAATTACCTGCATCAGGTCTGGGGTTTGCATCTACCACCAAATGCAGTGCAATATATGGCATGCATTTGAATTACCATGAAGGTGCATGAGTGCATAGACAGTCAGATGGAGGTTGTGTGGCCTGCGTAGAATATTAACCATAACCAAAATTGGGAGAAACACAATATAATAATATGCAGAGACGCGCCATAAATGCAGGCAGATACAGACGGTGGTCAATCAAATAGGGAACACGATAGGTGGGTGGGTGCTGCTGCTTCATGCAGCGTGATATAAAAAACAAACAAAAAAAAAAAAAAAAAGTTTTGTACGCGCGCGCGCGAGCTGACTGTGATGCTAAAACTATTATAGGAGTAGTTGCAGTGCACATATATCACGTTATGTTTGTTGCGCATTATTCAGGTGCCGCCTCCTTTTAGCGCCGCCTCGTTAACCACAACATGCACCACCCTAGCTCCCTCCGACCCTATTCTGCTCCACTCTACAACATTGCACCGAAGAGTAGGGCTAGGGCTACCGAATAGTAGCCCGAAGAAATTCACCGAATAGTGTATTTTATTTGTTTTTTTTTTCTTTTTTGTTTTACATATTTTTTTGATCATTATAAATATTTAAAAAAATATAAAAAATTCACTATATCATTTAAAAACATTTTCTTAATCACTAAGTTAAAAAAAGAAAAAAATCTTTTGGTATACTGATTGGAGACCTAAATTCGGGTTTTAAAGCATTTCTCTTGCACCGAATTCGATGCAGATTGGTGGAGCTTTGCTTCTCATCTCTATTATATATAATATATTATATATATTTTTATATATATATATGATCTCTATCTTCAATGCAATATAGACTACTTTTTCCTCTATGTTAGTCCGTATACGACAATGTTGTTCCTTAGCCTGTAGTATTTGGACGTAGGTGTGAGGCAATTTTGGCCAAACCAAGATATTTTGAGAAGCAGTAGTAGTAATCTGCAGGCTATTTGGTCAAGTTTCTATAGAAGTATTACATATAAATAGATGACAAATTTGATGCCAGCTGAATTTCCTGCCCCATAGATTGAGACTTTGATGAGCCGCTTGCAGATTTTTAACATATGCTTGGGTGATAATATATATATATATGTATGTATGTAAAAGAACATGAAATTTGTGAACGACGTTGGACTCGGCCAAACTTTTCTCAGGTCATCAATGGAGGACTTGGTGGGTACTTTATGTATACCAGAAGATATTATAATATATTGACTACACTGATGGAAACGAATCTTGGAAGTCTACTACGAAGTGAAGAAGCCACAATGGAGTGGAACACGAAGTGGAGTAGAACACGAAGTGGGGTGAAGTTGTGTTTTATTCTAGGAAGAGTTATTATGGTTGTAAGTTGTTTTATTGCTTTACACTAGTTCATGTCAGTTAGGATTGTTATTGTTATTCTGATTTGAATAGGAGTATGATTGTTATTAGAATAGGAGTAAGTTGGTTTGTTCCGGACCTAAATAGATCACAATTTTAGCACTTTTTATCGTAGTAAGATCTTGTTTCCATCAGTGGTATCAAAGCATGGTTACGACTACGGAATGTTTTGAAAGCTTGGAATACGGTCTGCATAAGGTGCAGGAAGAGGCCAATTAAGACACCAGTTCAGGTGCTTCAAGCAATAGAAGAAAGTTTGAAGGCAAGCAAGGAGTTTTTGGAGACATCACAAGGACAACCTTTCTGTCAGCTAGACACAGACTTTTCAAAGCAGGAAGAATGGGGTCACGCTCACGGATTCCACACTAAAGAGAAGGAGGACACCAACAATTCCATCCATGACATTTTAAAATGGACTTTCCTCGTCACTCTGGTGATGATCCAATGATGTGGGTAAACCAAGCTATGAAATTCTTCGAATTTCAGGGCATTGCCAAGGATCATAAGGTGTGATTAGGCTCCTTCCACTTAGAAGATGAGGTGAATGTATGGTAGCAATGGGTTCAGTGAGCCTACAAGGAGGAAGAAAAGTTCATCACCTAGGATGACTTTGTGCATGAAATATTTGTGCAGTTTGGACCAAGCAAGTATAGGACTTTGATGAAGCGTTGTTTTGGATTTTAATTCGTCAAACTAGATCTCTCTAAGATTATCAGCGTCAGTTTGAACCCTTAGCAACCAAAGTGGTTGGTTGGCCTTAAAAGACACTAATAGGCACATTTTTTGGAGGATTGAAGGACGAAATCGCTGCGGATGTTTGAATGTTCAAGCCAAAAACATTACGTGAGACCATTGAATTGGCAAGGATGAGAGATGATCGGTTAAGCAATTATACTAAGCAAAGGGAAAGTACACACCCAGAATGGAGTCGAACACCAGTTCAAGCAACAGGGGCCCTTCAAGCGGTCACTACATCTTCTGCAACACGTAACAACGACAATCTGGAGTTCAAAGACTAAACTGGGAGGAGATGCAGAAGAAGGAGGAGAAAGGGCTATGTTTCAATTGTGATGAAAGTAGGAGAAGCAAGACGTCTCAAGTCTTCCTCCTCGAAACAGTGGAGATGCAAAGGACAATTTTCATGGTTGCACCTTGAGACAAAGTTTGCTGTGGAAAAGGGGAGGAATGATGGAAACGGATCTTGTAAGTCTACTACGAAGTGGAGAAGCTGCAGTGGAATAGAAGACGAGGTGAGGTGGAGTTGTGTTTTATTCTAGGAAGAGTTATTATGGTTGTTAGTTGTTTTATTGTTTTAAACTAGTTCATGTTAGTTAGGATTGTTATTTGTTTCTAATTTGAATATGAGTAGGATTGTTATTAGAATAGGAGTGCAGGATTGTTATTAGAATAGGAGTGGGTTTCCGTACATGGTCAGGAGTGCATGGCTATAAATAATGGGGTCTGTAGTTTATTTTGAATAATCAGATAGAATAGAAAACTTGTGGTTTGTTCCAGCCTTAAGTGGATCACAATTTTATCACTTTGTATCATAGTAAAATCCTGGTTCCATCACTAAAATTAGGGAAAAATGAGGTGGGCCAAATTCATGTAAGCTAGGCTGGAGAAAGGCTACCATTGAAAAGGAGTATGCATGCTAGACATAAGATGTCTAGAGCTGCAAGCAAGTCATGTGCACTCATCATAAAAAATAAATTTTATCAAGTGGATCTATTTTTTTTAAGAGCTTTGCTATTCATTATCTCTACACACCACACACTATACTTATTTTTATTTATTTAATTTTTTTTTGGTTTTATTCTTCATAAACTAATTGATTTCTTCTACTCATCATTCATACATCACACATTTGGTAAGTAAAAATAAATATATAAAAAAAATATGTATGGTGTTGATATGAGGATGATGAATATAATTTTTTTTTTTTTTACAAGAATAATGATACCCATTATTCTTTTATCCGTCACCATCTCATCATTTTATGATAAATCATTAGATGATTGAAAATAATTTGTTATGTTTAACTTGTCTACCAATTATTTAATGTCACATTAAGAAATGTTAAACAAGATGATGGTTGAAGGAAAATAGATAACATTATTTTAAAAAAAAAGGCTGAAATTTGTAACCTTAAACCAGCACATATCATTTTTCAACCCGAAATAATTTTCATAAATATACTTTATGAACCTGAAATTTATAGGTTACCAAGGCTCCCTTTTTATTTTAACTCCTTGTCTGAGCCCAATGATATATTAACAAGCCCAATTGGCTTAATAAACACGTTTCGAACAAACATATTATGTTAAGATTAATGATTTGTATAAGTCTTAAATAGACAAATCACATGTAAGTCTTTGTAAAAAAAAAACTTTTCTTTATTAATAAGACTTATTTTTTTTTACAAAGAACTTGTATAAAATTTATCTATTTAAAACTTATAGATAACATTGCTATTGGGTTAAATGGGCCCTTTGACCTTTAAAACTCACAAGTACGGGTCTTCAATTTCTATTTTTTTATTTATTTATTAAAGTTTCGATTTTATTGGTTACACTGGGGGAGGATATGGCCTCAAAGTTTAGAGCTCAGCCCTTATCAATCTTGGGTTAAAAGCCCATTTCTGTTTTTGGGTCATATTACTTGTAAACTTAAAACGGATGCATAAGAAAAACTAATTTTAATAAATTAAAAATAATCAAACTAAGTTGGCATATCTTAAGGCAATATAGACTAATTTTGGTTAAGCAACATATTCTTCTATTGCCTTACTCTCCTTTGTTTCTATGCCAAAGATGAGAAATCCCACAAACTTTGCTTGAGTGAAAAAGTACAAATTAAAGAATTGTGTCAAAATCAAATGGTATAAGTTGTGAAAACAAAAGCATACGCATTAGAAAACTAACATACTACTAATTTTAAATTAACATACATGTTAGGAAACTAACAATATCCCCCATCCACCACTGGCAGCCATGCTGTCGCCTTTACCATATATACCCATGGTCTAGACCATCATACCCACAAGTTTTCCTCTACTTTTGATAGCTGTGTGAGCTAAATAAATCATCCTTACGTTGCAATAAAAATAAGTATTTATAACGAGCTATTCATGACAAAAATGACTATTTGTAAAAAAAATAGACTCATTTTAATAAGAAATAGTTATTTTTTCTTAAGAAATAACTAACAACAAATAAGCAATTTTCTTACAGTACTAATAGCAATTCCCATTTCGTAGATTTGCAATATGTTTATGATCCGCACCTTCATTTGGCATGTTATTTATCAAGTTGGTTGATCGGAGGTATTGCCGTGGTGGCGAAGCCTACCTTAGTCCCATCTAGTCCCCTAAGAAGATCGAAATTATCTTGTAATCATCTCCCTTCTCCCCCTTCCCCAGCTTGCTGACTCCTTGGAAGATTGACTGCCACACACAAGCCTTTGGTGCTTCTTTGCAACACATGCATAACAGTCAATATATAAAAATTAGGATAATTCACAAAGCATACACACCCAAAACACCAAAAATAATTAGCAAACACTACCAAAATACTACTTTTAAGTCACTCTCGAAATCTTGATATGGAACCACTTGTCAAGCCATCACGTTTCTTTCAATGGAAAAGTAAGTACCTTGAGATATTAGCTTGGAATCCCATTCAAAAAACCCATGATATAAGGTAGCATTCCCTCGTCAACAACTCTTTGAACTTCTCCATCAAAAAAAAAAAAAAAAAACTCTTTGAACTTCTTCAAAAAAGTAATCAATGCTTGTGCTACTTTTTTTCCCCCTTTTTTCAAAGTCCCTCAACGTAAACATTTGAAAATTTGGAAGTCGGCCACGAGGAAAAAGCTCAAGCTAAGGAGTCATGCTGCATGAATAAAATATTCCTCCAGTACCCTGCCAAAAAAAAGGTACTTCCAAATTTACACAACGTAACGTTCCTTCCATTCAATTTTGGTGCTCAAGTTTTAAGAAGATATAATTTACAATTTTTTTAGAAAATATTTTATCCCCTCTCAAGGTGATATAGAATATTGACAAAATTGTTTCGAAGATAAGTTTGTGATAAGTTTGTAAGAAGATGTAATGAAAATAAGAGAACTATGAAGGTAGAAAATAAAAATTTGATCGCCAAGATCCGATTGCAACGACAATCTTATTAGAAAATATTTTATCCCATTTTCAACGTGCTATAGAATATTGACCAAATTGTTTCGAAGATATAATGAAACTCTAATACGTGGTTCTAAAGTAGCACATTTTATAGAATAACGATAAATTATAACATAATGACTTGAAATCCTTTGTAATTAATGATCATTAAATAACCTGCTTATTACTGATGATCATAATTTGCATTAGACAATACGTATGTACAAATTGCCAAATGCACCTTATAGCGCCCAAAGTTCATTGCCCTTGTCCGCACGCATGGCTCGGGTTGTTTCGCCACTGCTAGATGGTTTATGCAACTCTCTCTTCTACTACAAGGTAGGGGAGGGTAGTGGGCCCCACCCCCCTCCACCCACTCTTGTTTGCCCCGCCCCGCATGGTGTGGCGGGCAATCCCGCCCTTCTAAGGTATATATTTTTTATATATTTATACATATTTGTAAATATATGTTATTAGTCTTACTATATATTAATATATTAATACGTATTAAGTATAATTTCTACTTAATACATCGTGCAAGCTGTTACAATGTAGCTTAATGTCATTTTTATATAGGACGCAAATACAATATAAGAGTCTTAATTAAGCAATACGCGATTCTTGTATTGCTTAAACAATAGAGGAGGCCAAGACAATACAAGAGTCCCACATTGCTTAAGTGAAACTCTTGTATTGTCTTGACCTTCTATATAAAAGCTATATTAGGATACATTAACTCACACATTATATACACTAACAAATTTAGAAAGTATGTTATTAGTTTTTAAATTATGATCATATTTACAAATTTAAATTTATAATTATGATACAAAAAAAATGTGTTTTTAGTCACTTTTAGGACAAAAAATAGTTTTTGGGCCTAGTGGGTTATTAGCATTGTAACGCCCACGTCTCGATCCTGGTTCGAGATAGGTCAGAGAGTTATTTTTTCACTTAAAATCGTATCTCACAGTACAGATATAAACTTCAATTTTCTCAATTACACATAAATCTCATTGTTTTAAACCAACTACTCCCAAAGTAATTAACTAAGAACACCACCAAATCTCAAAATAAATGTCAACCTTTCAAAATATCAAGTCAACACAACAAACAAAACTATTGAATAAAATTCTCCAATAACCAAAATACGCTCTTTATACTTAATCCACTATGCTATCATAGTCTTACCCATGCTCTCCATTGTTTAACTTCAACTAAAACATCTAAAACACTTGAAAATATTGTGGAGATAAGGGATGAGTTATCTATAACTTAGTAAGCATAACATATATACTATTATGTAAACATGAGCCGTTTGGTTGCAGACAAAGGGAACAAGAGAGAGAGATAAATAGAAGTAACTAGGGAGAAGTGAGGCTTGGTGAAAGGGAGAGAGAGCAAACCGTTGAAAGACATAAGGCACACAGAGTGAGGAAAAATAGGGGAACGAGCGAAACTAACTAAGGGGAAGGGGAACACAAGCATCGGCGCAAGGGAAGTTTTAGTGGGGCTGACTGAACTGTAAGGGCTAAACGGTGCGTTTAGTACCTTTTCCCCTACCCCTCTTGGGCCTAATGGCTTAGACAGAAGTTGGCTTAAACAGGGTTGGCCTCATGGGCTTGGTGTTGCAGGTACTATTGGAGTGGATGGGGGGCAGGGGCAGGCGAATGAGGGGTTCGATAATTACAATTTTTAGATTTTTAAAGCCGATATGGTCTTGATCTTTAAAAAATAAATGATCGTGATTTCTATTTTAGAAAGTACTTTTATTAATTTGTTTTCAAATAAATATAATATGTTTGAAAGCGTTTTTAAACATATGGTTACTAAACAATAAATTAATTTAAAATAGTAAAACTTATTATTTAAAGTATAAGTCATAAGCCCATAACTACAAACTATTTCCAAAAACATTCCAAACTTATTCTCAATATTTAGCCAAATCATATACAACAATATTGATTAGACTTCTCAGCACTTACGCGAATAAAAAAAAAAAAAAAAAAAGACTTCTGAGCATTTAAAGATATATCATGCATCAATTCAAGGGGTCCAGTACTGCACCAGCCAGCCCCAGCTAACTGCTGTATGGATCCTAACATGTTGGCCTTTCCGGTCCGGTACATATCCCACAGACAACGGGGGTCTCGCCTTTTCAATATGCACCACGATTAAGGTCCCACGAACACTATAGTAGTAACAGTTAAAAGTAACCTACGTAAAGTTGGTAAATATCATGTAATTGTTTTGAAAAGAATAGAATTCATTAATTCTATGATTATAAATATTATTTTTCAACAGTTAAATAAGAATAGATATCCTCTCATTTCCCTCGAAAAATTAATTCGACCATTAAAAATATCAGTCAACAGTTAAATAGGAATAAATATCTTCTCCTTATCTAATTTAAAGGTTATCTATATCCCTCAAAAAGCTAAAAACTTTTTTATATTCCCCTAACTTTGCCCTGATTTTCAAGAAAGCGATACATTTGTCGTGTTCTTAAGTCTCCTAAGGGCTTGTTTGGGATCTCAGATTAGATATAAATTCTCATTTGATATTATTTCATCTGATCTCATTTTATCTCATTTCATTCTTAAACATAATTCAAATACAAAACTTTCAAACTAATCATTACAATTTTTTAAAATAATTATTACAATTTTTTCAAACTTTCAAATAAAAAATAAAAATAATGACAACTTTTATAAATTCTCAAACAAAAATAATATTATAAAATTATATTCTTACAATATTTTAATTTTATAATATTTTTTATTCAATTTTTTCTCTCTTCTTTTTTAAAACCAAAAAAATACTTAACTCTCACTATTGTTTAAAAATAGTGCTTTTTTTGTTTTATAAATCATAAAAGCATAGTAGATTGTTTCTCACCGTTTTCCGCTGTTGGATTTATGCCTTTTACATCTGTTTTCGATAGGAGCTTTAGGCTATGTTTGGACAACGAGAAGTGTTGAGAAGTGTTGAGAAGTGTTGTGAATAGTTGTGAGTAAAGATTGAAGTGAATTTGTGGGTCCCATTGAAAGTGTTTTGAGTTGTTTGGATGTATGAAGTATGTTAAGTTGTTGACTTTTGAATATGTGGTTGAAAAAGATGTGGGTCCCATAAATATTATAGTGATTTTATAATAATAATAAATATTATAATAATTTGTTTATTTTTATTTTAGATTATAATAATTTTATTTTATTTTTATATTATAGTATTTTTTTCTCTTTCCTCACTTTCCCTCTCTCTCTCTCTCTCTCTCTCCTCTGCCCGATTCCCTCACGCCCGAAATGCAATATTTGGCCCGATTCCCTCACACCCGAAACGGGTTTCTACTGGTTTGGTCGCCGCCGTGCGCCGCCCGGCCTCACCGCCACCACCGGTGACTTCCTCTCACGCCGGTGAATCCCCCAGCTACCACCGATCTCCCCCATGTGCGGCTCTCTCTCTCTCTCTCCCCTGCGGTACCGAACCGAAACCCATTTCGGTTGTTTCTGTCCACTTGGGCTGCCGTACACTGCCACTCAGGCGACCGCACCTCCACCACCTCACACCAGCGACCACCTCTCGCAGACCCAACCACCATGAACCGGCCTCCCCCCCTCCGTCGCACACACGCAAACTGAAACCCATAAATGGGTTTCACTCGAGCTCGCCACCGCATCTCCACCACCACCTCACACGGAGCTCGACGCCACCACCACCTCACACGAGCTCGAGGCCACCGCACATATTTTGTCAGAACTGCGAAGAGAGAGGGAGGGAGAGAGAAGTCGAATGAGAGAGGGAGGGAGAGAGAAGTCGAACTGCGAAGAGAGAGGGAGGGAGAGAGAAGTCGCGTGGGAAGTATTCTCTTCCGTACGAAAATGTTTTGTTTGGATGTAAAACACCTCTCACCCGTACAAACATATCTCAGAGTAGTTGAAGTATTTTCAGTGTCCAAACACAGCCTTAGTGGATTGTCCCGCCCATCGTTTCAGGAATCCCAAACTAACAAGATTGCATGATACATTTTGCACTCTCAACTTTTTTTTTTTTTTTTCGGCAAAAAAATATTTATAGATAAACTATCGAATACAAGACAGACACAAATTTGACGAGGTAGGAGCCCCCTACAGCCTTCTTAAAGTCAACACATATTACAATATAAAAGGAAAACAAAGTGAATGATGGGAGCCAATCTTCAATTCCCACAATGGAAGACTGCTTAGTGATGGTTTTAAAATAGTCTGATGAGCAGACTATAAATTTGTAGCTAGAAGCCGCAGTGCAAAGGAGTGTGCTGCATCGTGTTGGTCTAAACTGACTAGAAGGAACTATTACATTCATTTTCACTCGATCTTTAGTTAGGAAAAACAGAAATATAGTGTAGCAACTGAAATTTATGACGAATCGCCGGCAAGGGAGCATTGCTAACGGTGGTGGCACATGCATATTATGCGCCACAGCTAAAATGAAGTGAACGGTTAGATCTAAAAGATCCGAAGCATACTCACCCAAAATACCAAAAATAATTAGCAAACACTACTACCAAAATACTACTGTTATATGCACTCTCGAAATCCTGATATAGTACCACTTGTCTAGCTATCACGGTTCTTTCGATGGAAAAGTACGTACCTAGAGATATTAGCTTGGAATCCCATTAAAAAAACCCATGATATAAGGTAGCATTCCCTCGTAAACAACTCTTTGAAGTTCTCCATCAAAAAAAAAAAAACTCTTTGAACTTCTTCAAAAAAAGTAATTAATGCTTGTGCTACTTTTTTTTCCCCCTTTTTTCAAAGTCCCTTAACGTATACATTTGAAAATTTGGAAGTGGGCCACGAGGAAAAAGCTCAAGCTAAGGAGTCATGCATATATATTCCTCCAGTCCCCTGCCAAAACAATGGTACTTTCAAATTTATTCAACGTAGCGTTCCTTCCATTCAATTTTGGTACTCAAGTTTTAAGAAGATATAATTTACAATTTTTTTAGAAAATATTTTATCCCCTTTCAAGGTGATATAGGATACTGACAAAATTGTTTCGAAGATAAGTTTGTGATAAATTTGTAAGAAGATGTAATGAAAATAAAAGATCAATTATGAAGGTAGAAAATAAAAATTTGATCGCCAATACCTGATTGCAACAACAATCTTTTTAGAAAATATTTTATCCCATTTTCAACGTGCCATAGAATATTGACAAAATTGTTTCAAAGATATGATGAAACTCTAATTCGTGATTCTAAAGCAGCACATTTTATAGAAGAGAAAATCTTTAAACCGGTACATCTGTTATTGGGCTAAGACCAGCCTCCAATAAGAGCCGGGCACGTAGCCCACCCATTGCACCAATAATGAGATGCAATGCACTGAATAAAAGAAAAAAGTCCTACCCCTCGTCTGACTCTCACGGTCTCACCCTACTCTCCCTCGAAGCCCCCTTCAAACTCATTGAACTCAGTCTCCTCTCAGTCTCTCTCTCACTCACTCTCACTCTCTCTCTCTCTCTCTTTCTCTCTTTCTCTCTCTCTCTCTCTCTCCTCCTTCTCGTCAAATCTGGAGCCATTGAAGTGTCGAACTGCGTGGTGGCTGTTGGATTTCGTGGTGGCTGTTGGACTTCGTGGTGGCTGTTGGACTTCGTGGTGGCTGTGGGTGTTGACGGAATGCGTGGTGGCTGATTGGTTGGCGTTGGGCTGACTGCCGTTGGCATCGAAATGGCTGTGGGTGGTTGCGTTGGGCTACTTGCCGTTGGAGTCAGAATGGCTGTGGGTGGTTGTGGCGTGGGCTGTTGTGGTGTGGGCGACTGGGCATGTAAAAGGAGAGAGGTGATGGATGTGCAACGGGTAGCCAATGAAGCTAGGGTTTGACATAAGGTATTGGAGGTTGTTCTGGTGTTGTGGGATGCATTGTGTTATAGTGTATAATGTGATGTGTCAAAATATAAGTGGTTGCTGATCTATAGCCTAAAACGGATAGTACTGCTCCAAAGCGGAACTTTTTATAGAATAACCATTAATTATAACATAATGACTTGAAATCATTTGTAATTAATGATCATTAAATAGCCCGCTTATTACTGATGATCATAATTTGCATTAGACGATGCATATGTACAAATTGCCAAATGCACCTTATATTGCCCAAAGCTCATTGCCCTTGTTTGCGCGCATGGCTCGGGTTGCTTTGCCGCTGCTAGGTGGTTTATTGAGCTCTCTCTTCTACTACAAGGTAGGGGAGGGTAGCAAGGTCCCACCCCCTCCACTCCACTCTTGTATGTCCTGTCCCGCAGGTGTGGCAAGCAACTCCACCCTACTGGTATATATTTTATATATATTTATACATATTTATAAATATATGTTATTAGTCTTACTATATATTAATATAGTAATACGTATTAAGTATAGTTTTTACTTAATACATCGTGCAAGCTGTTACAATGTAGCCTAATGTCATTTTTATATAGGGCACCAAAACAATATAAAAGTCTCAATTAAGCAATGTGCGATTCTTGTATTGCTTAAACAATATAGGAGGCCAAGACAATACAAGAGTCTCATTTAAGCAATGAGGGACTCTGTTATTAATGCCATTTATATTGTCTTGGCCTCCTATATAAATGCCACATTAAGATAAATTAACTTACACATTATATATACTAACAAATTTAGAAACTATGTTATTAATTTTTAAATTATGGTCATATTTATAAATTTAAATTTATAATTAGAGTCAAAAAATGTGTTTTTGGTCACTTTTAGGACAAAAAGTAGTTTTTGGGCCCAATGGGTTATTAGCATTGTAACACCTTGGTCTCGGTCCAGATCTCTAATAGGTCAAAGAGTTACCTTCTTTCTTTTTTTTTCACTTAAAATCGTATCTCATAGTACAGATATAAATTCCAATTTTCTCAATTATACATAAATCTCATTGTTTTAAACTAACTACTCCCAAAGTAATTAACTAAGAACGCCACCAAACCTCAAAATAAGTGTCAACCTTCCAAAATATCAAGTCAACACAACAAACAAAACTATTGAATAAAATTATCCAATAACCAAAATACGCTCTTTATACTTAATCCACTATGCTCTCATAATCTTACTCATGCTCTCTATTGTTGAACTTCAACTAAAACATCCAAATCACGTGAAACTATTGTAGAGATAAGGGGTGGGTTATCTACAACTTATTAAACAAAACATATATACTACTATGTAAACATGAGCCGTTTGGTTGCAGATAAAGGGAATAAGAGAGAGAGATAAATAGAAGTAACTAGGGAGAAGTGAGGCTCGGTTAAAGGGAGAGAGAGCAAACTGTTGAGAGACATAAGGCGCACAGAGTGAGGGAAAATAGGGGAATGTGCGAAACTAAATGAGGGGAAGGGGAACAGAGGCATCGGCGCAAGGGAAGTTTGAGTAGGGCTGACTGAATTATAAGGGCTAAACGGTGCGCTTAGTACCTTTACCCCTCCCCCTCTTGGGCCTAATGGCTTAAACAGAAGTTGGCTTAATCGGGGTTGGCCTCATGGGCTTGGTGCTGCAGGTACTATTGGAGAGGATGTGGGACAGGGGCAGGCGGATAAGGGGCTTGATAATTACAATTTTTAGATTTTTAAGGCTGATATGGTCATGATTTTTAAAAAATAAAATGATTGTCATTTTTATTTCGGAAAGTACTTTTTTTAATTTATTTTTAAATAAATATAATATGTTTAAAAGCATTTTTAAACATATGATTATCAAATAGTAAATTAATTTAGAATGGTAAAACTTATTATTTAAAGTATAAATTATAAGCCCATAACTATCAACTATTTCCAAAAACATTCCCAACTTATTATCATTATTTAGCCAAATCATATACAACAATATTAATTAGACTTCTCAGCATTTATGCGGGGAAAAAAGAAAAAAAAGACTTCTCAGCATTTAAAGATCAATAAACCTCAAATACCTCCTACTATTGACACAATCTTCACACATAATATTTTTAATTTTTTTTTTAATTTTTTTCTTTTATTAAATATTTATTATATAAATAGTGAATAAAAAATTTAAAATAGTTTAAAAAGAATAAACTTAAAAAAAAAATATTAAAAATTAAAAAATTTTAAAAAATATAGAATATAAAATATAGTAGAAATTGTGTAGAAAAATCTGTAAAGATATATCATGCATCAATTCAAGGGGTCCAGTACTGCACCAGCCAGCCCCAGCTAACTGCTGTTGGAATCTATGGATCCTAACAAGTTTGGCCTTTTCGGTCCGGTACATATCCCACGCACAACGGGGGTCTCACCTTTTCAATCTGCACCACGATTAAGGTCCCACAAACACTATACTAGTAACAGCTAAAAGTAATCATATACATATATATATATATATATATATTTATATAATTATAGAGTGCATAAATATTATGTAATTATTTTGAAAAGAATAGAATTAACTAATTTCACGGTTACAAATATTGTTTTTCAACAGTTAAATAAGATTAGATATCCTCTCATTATCACTAATTTAAAAGTTATCCATTTCCTAAAAAATTAATTGCACGATTATAAATATATTTTTTAACAGTTAAATAGGAATAAATATCCTCTCCTTATCGCTAATCTAAAGGTTATCCATCTCCCTCAAAAAAGCTATAAACTTTTTTATATTCCCCTAGCTTTGTCCTGATTTTCAAGAAAGCGACATATTTGTCGTGTTCTTGAGTCTTTTGGTTGAGATCTCAGATAAGATACAAAATTTTTATTTGATCTCATTTGATTTGATCTTATTTTATTTTTAAATATAATTCAAATATAAATTTTTTAAATTAATTATTATAAATTTTTTAAACTAATAATTACAATTTTTTTTAAACTTTTCAAATAAAAAAAAATACAACTTTTTCAAATCTTTAAATAAAAATAATATTATAAAATTATATTCTTATAATATTTTAACTTTATAATATTTTTTATTTAATTTTTTTGCTTATTTTTTAAAATTAAAAAACACTTAATTCAAACTATCTTACTATTATTTAAAAACAGTATTTTTTAAAAAATAAAAATCATAAAAGCATAGTAGGTTGTTTCTCACCGTGTCCTGCTGTTGGATTTATGCCTTTTGCAACTGTTTTCGATAGGAGCTTTAGTGGATTGTCCCGCCCATCGTTTCAGGAATCCCAAACTAACAAGATTGCATAATACATTTTGCACTCTCAACTTATTAAAACCCATTGCATCCTTAAATTATCAAAAAATGGATTTTGCATTATCTACAAAGATTCAATATTCAAGATTGTGTCCCGTTATTTATTGTTTATTTCTTTTTATAGTCTTATTATGTACAAGTTAATTTACGTACCAATCAGCGTATTAATATTGTTATCTTTGTATTTTAAATTCAAATTAGTACTATTTTTAATAAAATTTATTTTTTAACTAATCATATTGAATAAGTGCATGTATTAGTACGTAAAATCGCTTACAACTAGAATTTTCTTTCTTCTATAGTTATTGGAATGAGATACCAATTTAAGCTCACCTATTATACATCAAAGAGAAATATTTTAATTATAAAAAAATCTTATAAAATAAATTTATAAATTAACATGATCTATAATTTATTAAATTATAAATTAATTTTATTACAGAATTAATATACATAAAGAGATGGAGACAAAGGATTGCTGGAGTATGTGACGTAATTCAGAGGGCACGAGGCTCAAGACCCAAATGCTGAAAATGAGGACTCAAAAGAACAAGGCCGACAATTGGATGGAGACTATGACATGGAGCAAAGAGCACTTTGGGTTTGATTTTTGAACCTTCTTCTTCTCCCTTCCCCATTTCTGCTCGTATCTTCTTAACTATTGTATCAAAGGTTGATAGAGGATGAATGATTGCACACGTTATCTCTAAAAAATTGGAATCGGATTTAGAATCGGGTAAGAATCATTAGAATCGGAAGACTATTCATACTAATTTTAAATTAATTATTTCAATGTTAATAAAAATTATTTAAAATTACATATAATACAATTCAAACATTTAATATAATATATAAAAAAAAGTATGAAATATAAATTTATTGACTAGTTTCAATATATTTGTAATATATGTATTTAGTCTCAATTGTCCATATATTTTTTCCTCATATACAAAAAGGATAAAAATTATTAATTTTTATGCACAACCACATATTTTTGCCTCTTAATTTTTTTTGCTCAACTAAAGAAAATAATATATATATTTTATATTTCAATTTTTTTGTGATTCTTATTGAATACAAAGATGAAAAAGTAAATATATGTTTATTTTGATCAAAGCTTCTACAAGAAAAAAAAAAAATCAACTGTTGGACGACTAAAAAATAAATACAGTTTTGAATCGGTTGAAATCAGACTGAATCAGCCGATTAAAATGTTTCAGTGACCAATTCAATAAATTCACTAAAATCAATTCGATATCTGTCCGATTCAATTCGAATCAGCTAAATTGTGATTGAAATTGAATGAAGGAACAAATTGCATATCATTGTAGTTTGAAATGTGCTGTGTAAATTTTAATAACTAAAAATATAAAACTTACGATAATTTGAAGAGTTCTTTTGCTCATCAATCCTATACCACATTTATTTATTTTTATTTTTTCCTTCCACGGTTGCTTGGCGTAGGATTGCTTACTATAAAATTTTCTAATTTAAAACTCCATAACGTACGTCCAAACGAAAAGTATTAAAACTCCAACCCAGCTAGATGTTCATGGGTGACGGGTGTGTTCTTTGGCGCTGTCCTCTCTAATCAGATTAGGTTACGTGGATGCCCGCGTGGGTGATGCAATCCCCACCCTTATTTTTTTTTATCATTGTTTTAATCCTTCTTTTTACCTACTTTTCGACTAATTTTGCATTACACTATGATTAAAATCGGACACACGCTTTTGCAAACCCATGTGAGCTGCTGCCTTCTCTCCAACCATTTCGGTGGCACCCTTAAAAGATATCGTATAAAGCGATTTCCCCACTCATTGCCGTATTACAAATCATCTTAGAATTCGTCTACGCTCTCTGATTTTCACAGCCCTGTGTAATGTGTTCCAATCTTTGTATTCTACATAAGCGAAGCTCTTGTTTTTCATTGGTTGCTTAATGTTGGTGATTTCTTAGGCTAGAAGGTAAGGCTCCTTATGCCCAGAAGACTAACAGTGCCTGGTTTTCTTGTATTATGTTTCAGGAAACATTTAAGATCTTGGAATTGAATTTCAAAAGAATAGGGAGGGTTCTTGACTTCTTGGGTTAGGTTTTTGCGAGTTCTCTTTAGATCAGTTGGTGTAGTGGGCTTTGAGACTTTTGAGTTCTACTTTTACAAAAGTTGTTATCAACTTCTGTCCTCTATTTTTCTTTCTTCTGTATTTTATATTTAAGAAGTACTGGGAGAATCTTGAGCAGAATTGAGTCCAAGATCAGTTACTTCTGGGGGATGTGAAATTCTTGTCAAAGATGAAACCTTTCAGTGGTATAGGCATTAGTTTGAGCCTGGTGTTTGGGTGCCTCCTCCTGGCTTTTGTCGCGGAGCTTTACTATTTGTTATGGTGGAGGAAGAAGAGAATCACCAGCGCAGAGATTGAAGACGATTACGGAAAATATGCTAAGGAATTCTTTCAATTTATCTGCTGGAAGAGACCCTCTTCTTTGCAAAACAGCGACCCTCGAGAATGTGTGAGAGACCAAGATGCCACTGGTCATGAACCAGACCCGGAGCTGGGTTCTAGCAAGGACTTTCTGCTCAAGACCTGTGGGGAAGAAAGTGTGGAATCTGAGCTCATGAGGCTGCACAATCTCGCAGGCCCTCCAAGATTTCTCTTCACAATCAAAGAGGAAACTAGGGAGGACTTGGAGTCTGATGATAGAAGCAGAAAAGGGTCAAGAACAAGGAGCTTGAGTGAACTTATCATGACTGTTGACACCCCATTCCTTACTCCTTTGGCTTCCCCACCAGTAAAGGCTCCTCCTTCGAACTCTTTGGATTCTTACCATCACCATGGATTCAATCCTCTCTTTGAATCGTCAGCAGAGGCAGAATTGAACAGGTTGAGATCTTCACCCCCTCCAACGTTCAAGTTCTTGAGGGATGCAGAGGAGAAACTTTATAGAAGATGGAAGGAAGAAGCGGAGAAAAAGGCACTTCAAAATTCTGGGTCTGTTCAGGATTCTGGGGCGTCACTTCCTTCCGATTCGACAGTGGTGACGGAAGGAAAGGAGGGATCTTTTCTCAAATTTATTGCTGGGAATAACGAAAAGAGGGAGCTTCATCACAATCTATCACAATATCCTTCAAGTTCTTCTCAGGTACTTCCGCTGGCTTCTTCCCCTACAACATTCAGACCACTTGAAAAGGCACGGGCACCGATGGTGTATTAGACATTGAATTACCAAGAAAAATATGTCTTTATTAGTTCTTTAATCTGCTTGCCAATTTTTCTAAGATGATTAATTCTGTATTAATCTAGAAAGGTTTTCTTTTTAAAGCTTTTTGGTTCTTATTATTTCTTCTGCTGTGACTCTGTTTGTTTGGGAAAGGTAGCCATGATCATCTGCTACAATATTTTTGTGCCCATATACTTTGAAAATTCAATGGCAAACTGACACTTCCCTGCAAAACCAGTGGGGTAATCTCTAATTGTCCATTTCCATGTGGATGATAAAGCTACAGCCCTACAGAATGTCATTGCCAAAAGAGCACTGCTATTCTGTCTAAGCTGGCAGTGTTTGGATCACACTGCTTTTCATTCTCCTGAGGTTACACTCACAAACACATAAAAGCATTACAGGTGATGTTTTTCCTCAACAAAGGGTCCCCTGTTCAGTGGATAATTCTGACCCTCACTACAATGTGAACGAACTTTGATCATATTCTTGGGCAACTTTCACATTGTTCTGTGGAATTTGCTTTGTAAATTTCACACCGCATGAGGAAGAATATTGAGTGTTGGTATTATGTAATATAATACATCGGACTTGGAAAGTTTGATTTGCACACGAAACGCGTTAAGCACAAAATGGTGTACAGATCATGCCAGTTGAAAACTTTCACAGTTGAATAATGTTACATACTCACCAACTACTTTTTGAAAAACTCCTCCCTTGGCTCAGTTTTACCCATTGTTTATTCGAGTGGTCGATGTTAGAAGTCACTAATTATGACTGAAGAAGATGACAAACTCGGAATTATAAATATTTTCTTAATAAAAGTGTTTGAAAATTCACTTATTTATCTTATCTAATGACTTCTTTTTCTCTAACTAAAATTGTCAGACTGATCTAAAACGGCAAATATTTAATTAAATAGAATAAAATGAGAGTCGGGTTTCAAACTCATGATCTCTATTTTGATATCATACGAAATTATCATTTATTCCCGTTTGTGTTTATCTTTAAAAGCCTAAACAACAAAAACTAAAACGTTGAATCCAAGTTCCTAACGTGGTGTTTGGGTTCATATCTAATAGTTGCTTTTTGACAACAAAAAGTGACAGACTTGAATGCTGTGCAGGTTGTGGTTTTTTTTAGCCTAAACAACAAGAAATGTCATTGTCATCACGGAGTCAGCCGAAAGTTTCCCCCATCTTCAAGTATCAAATTTCTATTCAAAATTTGAACCACAAAGCTTAAAGAAAAGAAAAAGAAGAAGAAGATATTGTGCTGTTCCAACGTAAATAATTTGAAATAAGAGGGAGGCCAGATGGCATTGTATTTTGGCAAAGTGTCTGTCTGAGAGCTGGGGTATGAACATGGTTCCATGTGACAACGGAGACCAGAGTCCCCCAATACCTGATGGTGGTCCTCCTAATTAGAAGTCAGTTTTTTGTTGGGTCCCATCCCATTTAACACCTCCAAAATGCTAATAGTTGGGGGCCACCTCAAAAATAAAGAAAACAACAAAAATATTACCTTTTGTTGTTTTCTTTTCCTTGTTCACAAGTTGGGTACCAGAATCTTGCGCGTTGATAAGAAATGTATGACCTACATAGCCCACTTCAATACCATATCATCTTTCTTTTGCACTTTCATCAATTCATTACGCTGTGTTTGGAAGCTGAAGTGATTTCAGATAATTTGAGTTGATTTATAAATAGTAATATTTTATGAAATCCTATTAAGATGTGTTTAAGGATATGTTTGGCAAGTGGGATGAGATACAAAATTCTCATATCATCTTATCATTACAATTTTTTCAAATTTTTACATAAAATATAATAAACAACTCAACTTTTACAAATCCCAATTCAACATTTTCAAATTTCAAAACAATAATTATATTAAAAAAATAATATTTTAAACTTTATTCTAAAATAAAAAATTCTCATCTTACTATCCAAGCATACCCGAAGCACTTTAAGATATGTAGTTGAATATATGATATAGGTTGAGATATGAGAAGTTGAAAAAATAGTAGATCTCAGCAATAATTAATTTAAAATAGATTGAGAGGGATTTGACATTAAACATAGCCTAATAAGTTGCGTTTAAAATTAGATTTTCTTGTAAATTAAACATTGACAGATGAGCAGATACTTTCACGGTGGCTTGCAACTATAATTTTTCATATACCACACCCTCTTGGCTAAGCTAAAAGTTTGGACGGGATGAAAATTCGAGTAGTGCTGAATTTGTCTTGAGTTTTATGGGTTAATCTTTTCTATCACTAGATATTATAAAATTTGAAGCCAAGAGTTTTGTCTGGACCTGATCTTTAAACACCAAATTGATTGTTGTAAAGGAGTGAAAGTGAGGTGGCTTTGGGGTAAGTGGGGGAAAGTGATTGCAACTAACGTTGCGCACAAGATTAGAGAGGATAACTTGCAAGGTTTGTCTTTGGAGTGCCATAATGTGATAGTGCCTCCGAGTGGAATTCTCTCTCTCTCTCTCTCTCTCTCTCTCTCTCTCTCTCTCTCTCTCTCTCTCTCTCTCTCTGGGGGTGTTTAGGCCTTGTATGAATTAAAAAATCATCTCACCTCATCTCATCTTATTACATTTAATCATTACAACTTTCTTAAAATTTTAAACAAAATATAATGAAAATTCAATTTTTTCAAATTCTAAAATAAAAGTAATATTAAAAAATTCTATTCTAATAATATTTTATTCAACTTTCAACTCTCATCTCAATTCAACTAACTATCCAAACCTCCCAGTGTCTTTTCGAGGATGATGACCAGTAATGGAGTATCACCTTTGGGGGCAATGATAGTCTTGAGTCATCGAGTTAGGGAATTTTCTTTTGAATTAGTCAATGTGTGCGTATAAGAAATTTCTTTTTGAAAACTTGGTACACTTTCAAGATCAGTTGAAAAAACCTAATAATGGAATATAAGGAAAACTTCGATTTTAGTTGTGATCCATACACTTTGGTACAGTTCTATCACTAACAAGTTGATATGTAAACATATCGCATACTGCATAATTTAGTATAATTATGCTACTCGATATTTTTTTATACCATCTAATGTGACGTGGAAGGGATATAATCCTCTCCTTGGGGTCTGTTGGGTCGTATCATGGGCTTGAGCCGTAGCACAGCTTGATAACCTAGTTAATCCAAGGCTTAGTCCAATCCAAGCATATTCTAGCTAGCGCCAAAGGAATAACCGTCGGAGAACTTCTGGAAAATGGCTATCAAATTCATTCAAATATAAGCTAAACCCCAATATCCTGAAGGCTTGAATTTTAAATAATGGGTAAGATAGTTATTGCATAACAATAGGAAGCATCATGAGCTCTATTTATATAATCCAAGTTTGATTATAAAACCCATTTAAATTAATTGCTAGAGAGATCTCCATTATCTTTACTAACTTAGGCATCTGAATCGTTTTCTTGAACCACCAAACTTCCTCTTGTTTGTAGTAATCGTGTGTGTGAAGTTGTGAGTCACATCCAAAACATAATGGATTTCCATATTAATGATATGCTTGATATGTTAATTAACAAGCTTATAAATAATTTTTTCTAATGAGAATTGGTTTCAAGTATAATTTTGGTCCACATGGGGAAGGGATTGAAGAAGCATATTATGCTTTGATTGTAAGCCACATGAAATTTTATGATGTTTTGAAGATAATGTGTTTGGATATCTTGCAGATAAGTATAATTGTATTCCTTCCACAAATGTTGAAAGAAAGGACAAGAACAAAAAAGTTTACAAGGTTATCTGTCATTTTGGATGATTAACAATTTAACACGTAGGGTTGGTGATTGAGCTGTTTTTGTTGCCAAAATTAAAAACTGTGCACGAGTCGAGGGCCCACAGTTTTCTTCATGGACTTCCCTAAAGAGGAAGCAGGAAGAAAGCCCAAATCCGAGTGAGCAAGAATTCTTACAGGCATGTTTGGAAGCATAATTATTTTAAGATATTCTCAAACTATATAATCATGAGTAATGTTATACACTGAATTTTTTTCTTATTTTTATTTCACTAAGTAAGATGTGGCACATTTATCATCATTGAACGATGATGACGAAAGATGGTGAATGTGTCACATCTTACTTTGTGGGATAAAAGTGAGATGATAGTGTAGTATATAGAATTTTCTTTTAATTATTATTCATAAATTATTTATTATTATTAACAAACTATTTCAAAACTATTTATAAATATTCAGAGATATTTTAATATCCAAACGAACCCTTAGAACCAGAATTAATATTCTAAATAATGGGACAATTAAAAAAAAGTTAGGTTATATAAACACTTGGTGCACGATTTTACTTGTTAAGATATATATAAATATTAAATTAATTCATTTATATCGATTTAAACTTTTGGAATAAGTGATAATTTCATATGATATTATAATAGAATTTTTTAGTTTGAACATTGACTTTACACTCCATCTATATAATTAAAAAGTAATGTTAAATACAGTCCTGAAGTGTGAAAGTCCCGCGAACACCCTTTAAAAAAAGTAAAGTCTATTATTAAAAAATAATATTTTTTATGTGAGTCTTAGATTTATGCACTTTTTAAAAAAGAATTTGCGATATTAGCATATCCTAGAATTGCAAAAATTATTTCTCATAATTAAATATTGAATTCTTCTACTTAGTATCTCTACACCACACACCTGTTGAGAAAATAATTAAAAAGATAAAAAATAAAAATAAATGTGTACTGTAAGACTGCTAAATAGAATTGTTGTTAAATATTCAAAATTCATTTATTGAGAGAACTCTACCACACGTGAGGGGAGGGGTATTATGACAAAGAGTCAAGCTACGGGCACCGTAAAAGTGTCCCAAAAATGTTTACTGAACAGTGTATTTTATTTTATTTTTTAATGTATTTTTTTAAAAATCATAAATATTTTTTAAAATTAAAAAATTTACAATATCATTAAAAAAAACTGGAATGCGAGGGCATGAGATGAACTCCTAAGACTGGAAATTCTGAACTGGGTAGTGGGTACCATTAACATTCAGCATGAATATTGATTTTGTCAGCTTGGACGAACTCCAAACTAGAGTAAAGCCTAAAACTCGAACTAAATAATTGGCAAGAATTTTGGTAATTCCAGTGCATCGCATGACTTTGGTATTCACGGAAACTCTCAAGCAATTCGAGGGTACAAGATTACAACTTTGACAAATTGCGTAAATATCTTCAAAGACTAATGAGAGGCATTCGTTATTTAAAATCTTCATTTGTAAAAAAATAAAATTTATTTAAAAATAATAATTTTTTTACACATTTTCAAAGTGAAATGCAATTTTTTATAAAGCTTATGCGAAACTTAACTAGACCATTTAAAAGTTATACAAATCAATTATCTATCTTATAAGGTTCGGTTTGGATACACAATTTAGATGAGATGAGATGAAATGTTTTGAATAGTAATAGATTTTTTAAGTTAAAATGAGATGAAATAATTTGTAAAAAATGTATGTTTGGATAGTGAGATGAAATGAGATAGTTTTGACTTTTTGAAATTTGATAAAGGAAAATACTAAAACCATAACTGGGTATTCCCAACTAGTATTCAACTGGTTTTGTTTTTTTTTATTTAATGATTAAGTAAGTATTTTTTATTGATGTTGTAAATTTTTTTTAAAAAATATTTAAAAATGATAAAAAAAATGCATGAAAAAAAGTAAAAATCCCCATGTACGGGTGTAGAAGGCTGAAGCACTCTTTGATAAAGGGTGGGTCCCATCAATTATTGAGTAATAGTTACGAATCTATTAATAAAAAATAATATTTGTGAGTAATTAAAAAATCTATCATAAATAAATTTAAATTTCAAAATATATTAAGAAGTTGTTGGCCAAGATTATTCTATAATTCCAAAAAATAATTTCTCTTTTTTAAGAGATATTATTCTTCAAGATATTATTATTCTAAAAAATAATTTAAATCCCAAAATATATTGAAAAGTTGTTGGCCGAAATTTATAATTTCTCTTTTTTAAAACATATTTTTATCTATTTATTTTTCTATAAATAAGAAATTCGTCATTTTTTTCTAATTATGAATTAAAATAATTTTTATTATTGTAATAAATAAGTATATGAATTATGTTGTTGATTTGTTTTAAATAATTTATTAATTTCGAATTTTCTAATAAAATTCCAAAATGTATGTCTATTCAATACTCACAAAATTATTAATTTTTTTTTTGTGAAAGTATATTATTCTAATAATGACTTATTAATTATTACATTTTAATTATAAAAGATTTTTTTTTACTGTATGGAATTCATTTTACTGTTTATATCAGAAAGTAAAGAGATGTGTAGGAAAATTTAGAAATGAA
Source organism: Pterocarya stenoptera (assembly GCA_003123785.1). Taxonomy (NCBI): domain Eukaryota; kingdom Viridiplantae; phylum Streptophyta; class Magnoliopsida; order Fagales; family Juglandaceae; genus Pterocarya; species Pterocarya stenoptera. The sequence goes on from QEOT01000481.1 coordinate 55,054, forward strand.
AGAAATAGATATGCAAAATTAACCGTTTGAATAAACAAAATTATCTCATCCGTACAGATGAGAAACCGGGCCTAATCTCTTCATGCATTACCATCTCGATCCGTGGAGCCTCCGAGACTGCACAGTAATTTAGGCCCGTAGTTTAGGGCCAGTCAACAAAGGGGCGTGTTTGGAAGGAAAGAAAAAGAAAGAAAGAAAAAGGCGGTGCTGAATGCTGATCAATTGGGCATACGCCTGTACTCTGCACTGCAGGCCCTAGAGTACCAATTTGTCTCTCTACTGTCAAAGTCGCCAATTTGGTAATTCCGCCCCTAAAAGTTACTATTTTGCTTATATTTCTTGCGTTGAGGGGGCCTCTGTATTAATCAATGACTTCTAGCTAGAAAGTTTACAAGGAAATGACTTGCGACTCTTTTTAGAGTTATTTTATATGTTCGACAAAGTTTCTTTGTTGCTAATGTATGCTGTATATATATATATATACATATATATATATATATATTAAAAAAAGATGGTCATTGCGGAATGTTTTGTACAGAAAAATTGCGTCCTGATCTCTATATTTTTTGGGTTATCTTGGAGGGTGATTTGGTGGACAGCCTCTGAACATCAAACGGATTGCAAATTTTAGCATAATGCATTGTAGATAGGGAACTGTTACCGGAATACCTTTTAATTCAGATCTGGATTCTATCAGTTATTGGGAAGTATTAGCTGTGAAGCTTTGACTGGGAATCAGTACATCATTAAGTGTTATGATCAGCCTTAAGAGGACTATGTCTGAAATTAATTTTCTCATCTAGAGACAGATTCACTTTTCATCTTTCCCATTGTATCTTGCTGACATAGACGGTTGAATTCAATATACTATTGGATAGTTTAGTTTTCACCTAGTAGTATCCTGGCCCTGCATTGTGCTGCAGAAAATCGCTGTGGCTTGCCTTTTGTGCTAGAATGTAACATCCATTAAGACTTTTCTTATTGTCCGGCATCAGATGTCTATGTGTATGTGTAAATTGACTTCCATGAAAGTGAAATCGTAAGGGAACTTCATATTGACTACTTTTCACGCCTTTGGGATTCTTTAGTGGGTGTATGGTTGAATTGACCAATGGTGTGCTCTTTCTTTCATAATGGGGGTGTATCCGGTAGCTTACCTCGAAATGTCGATAAGTTTCACATTGCTTGTGATCTTTTCTCTTTATCCTATCATTTCTTGACAGTTGGAATTCATTTAGTGTCTGTTTTCATTGTGGTCCTTTGCGTTATTTCTACACAAAGTGGTTGAGTCTAACATTATCTTGGCTGGGCATATGTAGTTTTAAGCATATAACAATGGGTCGGAAAGCTGGTTCACTGCATATTAACCCAAAGAAAATTTGGCTCTCTTCACAAACCTTGCATGAAGGAAATGATTACATTTCTCAACTGCTTGGCTCTCAGCCACAACGACAATGAGAAATGTGTTCGGCAAAAGGAACTCTTGAGTGCCTGCATGGATTCTCAGGTGATACAACTTTTATAGTTTAATGTAGCTTCTGCTGCTTCCTTTAGTGTTTATTCCTCAAATACTTTATTTCATACTGTTGTTCTTGTTTCTAAATACTCATCATGTATTTTTTCTAGGATTGGGCAATGCAATATATATTCTTTTAAGGGAGCTGCTAGAGGTACCGAGGAAATCCACCGAGGATTTCTACCGACTGTGTAAAACTTTTTATTTTAAACCCCTTAAACATTTAAAAAAAATCACAAACTCATTAAAAAGCACTTTCTTAACTATTAAGTAAAAATAAAATAAAAAGCAATTCGGTACAAAATTCCGGTGGGTATTCCTTGGTGGGAGTAGTGTTTTCCTTCTTTTAAGCTTCTGATTCATTTGTTGCAGACAAGCAATAAAAGGAAGTCTTGGGGAAGTATTAATTACCACCTGCAGAGGCTTAATAGAGGAAGGAAGTAGTTTTGGTTTTTTTGAAGAGGAGTGTTCAAGCAATGTCTTATTTTTCAACTTCAGCAACTGCAGAGGTTTAGCAGGGGAAGGAACTATTTTCATTGTTGAATCATAAAATTGGTGGGGGGGGGAAATCTCAATACATTCAAAAGAAACAAGAGGAAAGCAAACTACTAGTATTATGATAAATGACAGAATGTTACATGACAGGGTTTGCATGGAAATTGCTTTGATATGAACATGACATGAGAACGCTGTCCTTTCCTTTTTTTCTTTCTTTCTTTCTTTTCCTTTGATTGCAAAAGGACAATACCCCAATCGATGTCACGAGGGAATTATAGCAAAACAAGTTCTATATAGGGTATATATTTCAGGATCCGGATATGGACCAGAGGGAATATTATTGATCTTTTGTGGGAACCATGCATGTACCTCATGAGCCAGTTTGTATTTGTGTTTCCTGGTGTTTGGCAGTTCTATTGACCCATCTGGCTTTTGTCATGTCCCAACGAATGAAGTCGACCTTATTGAGCAAAAAAATTAAAAAAAAGGTAAAGTCTAGCTTTGTACGACTCGTTTGGATAGTGAGATGAGATGGTTTTAGATAAGTAAAATAAAATATTATTAGAATATTATTTTTTAATATTATTATTATTTTAGAATTTGAAAAAGTTGAATTGTTTATTATATTTTGTGTGGAAATTTAAAAAACTTGTAATGATGAAATGAGATTAGATGAGATAAGTTGAGAATGTTTATGTATCCAAACGGGGCTCTGGTAATGCATAGATGGAGCTCGAGCACCGTGGACGGGTGCATGATGCCGCCCCTATTTTAGGATAAGAATAGGTCAAGTATTTAAAATTGCTTAGATCTATACTTATTTCACTTTACATGGCATGCTATGATAGGATAAAAATATCACGTATTCATGCTTTGAGAGTACTTAATAATTACTCTGTTTTTCTAATCTGGCTTTCTAAATCGGATATGAACTACTAGATGTTCTAGTCCAATTTGTAGTGGCTTGTACCTTTTAGTCCCTTTATCCCCAACTTTCTTTTTGGGTCCCAATATTGGCAATTAAACCGATACGTATGCATGCATGATTGAATGTCACACACACATATAGTGGTAAAAAAATTAGAAGCATCCCATCTTTTCTGTAGCGGCACTTAGGATCCGAAGAAAAGGTCCACGATCACTGTTTAACTTCCATGCTTTGTCAATTAATTACGCGCTTCGGTACGTGCCTGGTTTGGTGGCAATACTTTTCAGTTTCCACGGCTCCATGAATTACCAAATATCATTGGTGCCAATTAAAGAAACAGAAACGAAAAGGGATAGTGAAAAAACTATGGGTTCTTTGCAAAGTTTCTGGTTTTTCAAGCTTTTTAGCATCCATTCTATATGAAATAAGAGTTTCTTAGCATGCATGCATTCATGAGCGCGGCCAACCTGCAACTCTCTCGATCATTAACTGTGCATATATATATATATATGAAAAATTCTTCTTATAAATCATTATTCACTACTCCACACCTCATATTCTTTGAAAAATACCTTCACACCCTATGAAAAAAAAAACTATAGGTGTGGAGTGTTCAAGTAAACAGTGACTGATGTATAGAATTCTTTTATATATATATATATATGCTGGGTAATAAAGTATGTCCTCGACTCTTTTTTATCTTTCTAAAATAAAGTAAAGAGCGTGTTGATATTGGAAACATTATGGGAGAGTTGCCCGTGTTTTCATTTTTGACTTATATATGTTCAAAAGTAATACTGCTCTTTATCCTATTATGATCAAAAAATGAAGATTAGGATAAAAAGAAACATGTCACAACAAGTGGTTGGGGCCAATAATTAATAATAAATGGAAATCATGTTTAAAAAGTGTGAAGGTTGAGCTTGATAAATTAATAGATTGGATATTCTGATATAAAAAATTCCTCTAGACACCATGAGCTAGCTTTTAATAGATGAATAATTCCCAATAGTTCATAGCTATTATGTTAGTTTGCTTCACTAGAGAATCCATTGTTTTAAGATTAGTATGACAAGGATAAATTCTACCAACTATCGAATATATATGGGGAATTAAGCTCGTGTCTTGCATATGCCATCCATGCTAATATGATTAGGCCTCGTTTGGATGTTGAGATGAGATAATAAAATTTATGAATAGTAGTAAAATGATTTGTGAATAGTAATGAAATAGTTTGAATTAAGATGTATTTATGGAATTTTGGGAAATGAGAGAGAAAGTTAAATAAAAATATTATAAAGTTAAAATCTTATTACAATATAATTTTTTAATATAATTTTTATTTTAAAATTTAAAAAAGTTGAATTTTTTATTTTGTATAGAAGTTTGGAAACTTGCAATGATTATGTAATGATTAGATGAAAAGTTAAAAACTTAAATTTGAAAAGTATTTATATTTATAGTATTTGAATGTTGAAATGAGATGGAAGAAAGCGAGATGAAACCATCTTGCAATCCAAATGAAGCTTTGTCGTACTACTGGCCTGGGACCGTTTAGCATGAACTCGAACAAAGAGACCTAGCTAACATATTATCCATGCTTGGTAAAACTAATATGAAGCTTTTACACAATCACACTACTGTTCATATTTTCCATATTATCCATGCTTTCCGCATAGAACACTTCCGTCAAAAGTACTTTTGACAGAACTGTTCATGCCTAAAAGTTATTACTTAATTAGTAAAGTTAAAGTGTAAAAACACAAAAGACGAATAACATCAATTATTACACATCAGAGCCGAATCTTTCACCAATTTCATTCTTACTAATAGAGAACTAAGAAATATCTAATTACATACTACACTCATAAAAAGTAACTTGCTTTTTCGAAAGGAAATATACCCATAAAAAACTAGAAATACTGTTCATTTAGTTGGGTTTGGATAGTGAGGTATTTTCGAGTATTCTGTGAATAGTAGTAAAAAAGTAATGAAAAAGATAATGATAGAATATTGAATAGTAGTAAAAATTAGGTGAAAATTAATAATAAAATAATAAATAGTAGTTAAATATTCTGAGAGTATTTTAGCACCCAAACTAGGTTAAGCCGACCAAATTTTTTGCTCCAAAATATGATGGGTCGAAAACGAAAATTTTTGATTTGGTTCCAATATGGTTCAGGACAGGTTAGGTATTACCTGATATCCAAAAGTGATACCCGAATTACCTTATACACGATTTGAAACAACGTTGTTTTACCAATTTTGTTGAAGTTATCTTCCAGGCCCAGTGGTCTGGCCTCTCTCATTCTCATAGCTCCCTCACTCAATCAGTCTTGCAGCTCCCTCCATCTCTCAATCATGCTGCGCCTTCGTGCTAAGGCTTTATTTCTATTCTATTGGGGTGTTACAAATGGTATCAGAGCCTATCTCAACTATAAATGTGGGACTTGAGTCGTGCCATCTATAATGGATTGGCCCGACGATGACGTCATGAATTTAAGGGGGGGAGATTGTGATACCTTATATGATAAGGATAAGAGTAGGTGATGTATGAGATTCCACATTAGTCACGAAGGAGAATTTCTTGCTCTTTATAAGATTCCAATGAGGCTCCATTGTATTATTGACTAGTCCTTGGGAGTATAGACCATGTGGTTTATGCCTTTCATTGGGGCGTTACAATGGTATCAGAGACTCTCCTAGTCAGAAATGTGGGATTTGAGTCGTGCCATCTATAATGGACTGGCCCGACGAGAATGTTGGAAATTTAAGGGTGGTAGATTATGATATCCCTTATGATAAAGATAAAAGTAGGTGGTGTATGAGATCTCATATTGCTTAGGAATGAAAAGTTTTTGCTCTTTATATGGTTCTAATGAAGTTCTAATTATATCATTGATTAGTCCTTTTGGATTATAGGCCATGTGGTTTTAGCCTTCCATTGGGACGTTACACAGCTCCCTCGAACCCTCTCTCTTGCAGTTCTACACGCAGCTTGGTCTCTCTCTCTGTCATTGTCTCTGATCTTTCACTCACTCTATCCACGTCTCTCTCGCTCGCTCTCTTAGTCTCTTCTTGACTGAAGGTAAGGATGATTTAAATTGTTAGGGTTAGGGTTTTTATAAAAATGAATAATCAATCATAATTGGGTTGAGTCAGGTCAAAACATCCGATCTTTCAAACTTAGATTCGGGTGGAAAATTCAAGTAACATGATCGGTTTGGAAAATATTAGTTGTTTGGAAGCATACAAATTTTCGAGCCTGGTTGTAAGAGTGCTTTTTCAGATCGAATCGGATGAACAACCCTAGTGCAGAAACTTAAACTAAAAGCCTTAAGATAATAGTAGCAAAGAAATGATGCCAACACCAGGAACTCGATATCCCATCCCCTTGAGAAAACCTAAACTTCGTGATATTGCACATCCAATTTATAAAGTACTATTGAGTGCCGAAAGGCATAGCTACGTTATATTAATCCAGGTTGAAGCACTAGTAATTAAGTGTTTCTTTAACTAGTCAACACCAAAGGAACTCACATATATAACAAAAGCGGCCTAGAGGTATTAAGGCCCAACTTGTCTCGTGGGCCAATGAGAGGTCCATTCATGCATGCACACGAGGTCATACACTATCACACATGTAAAGTCACCACTTATATTTTAAAAATTTAAATTAATGAAAAGTGATAAAATTAATTATTTAATTTATATCCCAACACATCCCACATAGCATGTACTCGAGTATGCACGCATGAGTTATACTTACATACCTCAAATTATACGTTCTACCAATGTTGCCTATTGTTAACTTACATATATACCTCAAATGGTAGTGCTACAAGGTCCGATAATCAACCGAAGAATTCAAATTGATAAATGTAAATGCACTTTTTTATTTTTTGTTTCTTTTTTTTAATAAATTTTTATATAAATTTAAACATTTTTAAAAAATAGGAAAAAAAATATCAATTCATTAAGATTCACTTTCTTAGCTATTAAGTAAAATTAAAATTAAAAATAAAAATAAAAAAATCAATCGGTCACTTTTATAAGTTCAACTAGCATTTTCGTACCTCTCAAATTATCATAATATCTCTCATGATTTATACATTGGATGATCAAAACATTAATCTTGGTCGATCTTATTGGAAAGATTAAACAAAATTCTACAACTTTGTATTTTATAAATTAGAAAAGGTTTTGATCCAATTCCAATTCCAATTCAAATTGAAAGCAGATCGTACATGAGCACGAACAATTAATGGAAGCTTAATGCATGACTGGAGTCAAGTCCGATCGATATTCCATGCAGATGAAGGTACGTAGAATATATGGCACGAACAGTGGAGGAGGAATGGTATGTCCAGAAGTGCGGCCACAAGAAACTTCCGAAAGTACTACTCAAATTATTTTAGTCCTGATGCATCATGTCATGTGCATGCATGCATAATCTTCAATTATTTTCGACTTTAGATTTCGTATAATTGGTATTAATTTGGAATCCTTAAATTAATTTCTTCATATGTAAATACCAATTCCATGCAGTTCCCTATATTATGTCCACGGAATCATGTGATCTTGACTACGAATTTGCATTAATTTGCACGTTAATAATACTAGATAGAATTTTAAAGTATGTAAATCTCACGAACTTTATTTGAGAAAAAGTGCATGGATTCTACTAGTTAAAAAAAAAAAAAAAA